>OZ030006.1:148170645-148685645 GCA_964023405.1 Apodemus agrarius | reverse complement strand
TGGTCAGTGTCAAAATACTCCTTTGGACTTACGGGCACTTTTTTCCTTTTGAAAATGTATGTCTGAATGCACGTCACACGGACATGTTTATTAGCTGATTAGTGGGGTGCTGAGGTTATTATACAGTGTTGGACATGAAGCCCAAGGCAAAGGTGTAACTCAAGCCGTTCAGACATGGAACCAAGTGGAGCTTCCTTTCAGGAGCGACCCTTGTACCCAGTACTCGGTACCTGTCAGTCCCACCCAGAACTTTCCTAAGACAGTAAACTTCAAAACCTGACCAATCACCACTGCTGACCCAGGCCCCCAGTGAGAGCGCTTAAATACCCATGTTTGGGCCCGAGGTCTCCCCCTTGACTGCCGTTGTGGCCCTGAACTGTGCCTGATACCCTCCTCCCTGTTAATACCGGCTCTGGGACAGGGCTTAGCACTCTGTCCTCCAGGAGGTCAGCACTGATGGCCTCTTCCAGCCTGTCGCAGCAAGGAGCCCTGAATTTCCATGGCCCCGTCTTCCTGGCCTGTACCGTGGCTGTGAGATAATCCATCAGATGAGAAGGGGAAGCCGAGGGTACTCTCAATCAGAGACCTGCAGTGCACACTCCCTCCTGGGAGTCTAATTCAGTTACAGATCACTTCTCCTTGCGAGAGCCCTTGAGAAGGGAGTGGTGTCAAATGCCGAGGACGTCAGGAATCAAGTAGAGAGTTATTTTGAGCAGACTTTTCACTACACCCTGCCTTCCCTGTAAATGGTCACCTTTCCTGCTTGCAACAGAAAAGAATTACTGGTGGGGCTTTCTTCTGGCATACCCATACCTGGGAGGGCTACCTGGGGCAGGCTGACTTGCAGATGGAGCTTTAGTGGTGACCAGGTCCTGTCCTCCTCTGACTTGCAGTGAGGAAGTAGATGTTGATGGAACAATTATTTTCACCATCGCGGAACTAAGGGGCTGCCCTTTCCTGAGTATGGGATCCCGCCAGCTTCCTGTAACCCTGAGCCATGATGCGAAGGCAGTTTTGCTAAGGATGAGATGTGCCCCTTGATTTGGGAGCCTCTTACAAACTCCCCCAAAGTATTGTGTACTGCTGCTGCTTGATCCTGCCATCATTCCGTGTTTCAAATGGTGCGAAGACAATGCATGCTAATTCAGTTACTTCCAGGGCAAGGGGGCTCCGTGATTCAGTTTGCAGTTATGTGGAAGTGACTTACACTTCATAGCAGGTGCTTTGAGAACCCGACCGAGGTGGGGCTGGCAGAAGGCTGGGGAGCCCCAGAAAACACGCTCTGTCAAGGTCAGCTTTTCTTTATAAGACCAGGAGGAGGCAGGAGTTGAGTACAGAGATTGACAGGGAAGGATTATGGGAAGGGGAAAACCAGCTTCCTGGAGACAAGTCCATCCCAGAAGGGCACAGGATCCCTTCCCAAAGTAAAGTGATCCAAAGGAGATGCCAGGAGCAGAAGTTACCTTCGCCTTCAAGGAGTCGCACCCTGAGTACTGGCCAACTGGGTAGCAGGGGGAGTGGAGGGTCATCCCCCTGGTGCCAGAAATTAGCTTTGTGTTTGGGCTCTCCCAGCTTCCTCAGAAGGGAATATGCTAAGTACCCAACTCTGTCCACTTGAAAGGGACTTAGCAAAGGAATTCTCCACCTCCTGGGCCCTGGTGGAAGCATGCTCACAAACAGCAAATGTAATATAGGATTTTATAGTTTATTTTATATTTTATATTTGCCCTGGGCAAAGGGGAGGGTTGAGGTTTCGCATGTGATAGGTTAGGAAATGCAAGCCAGGAAGTAGCCTGCTGATCTGTACGATGGTTCTCTAAAGAAACAGAACTGAGAGTATGAATGTATGTATATCTGTCTGTCAGTTGATTCATAGATCGATCAATAGACAGATATAGAAATTTATTAGCTTGATCTACTGTGATCGAGGCTGAGATTCTGCAGTCATTCAGTCCATGAAGGACGGATGTCTCGGCAGCAGTCTGAAAGGAGGCAGGGAGGATTCCTGGAGAGCTGTGGGGTATCAGTTCTGGAATCACCAAAAAGTTGGTTCTGATACTGCCGAGGTAATGCAGGAGCAGCAGGAAGATGGACTTGGCAGTGAGAAGGGGGCAGCAGGCACCATGCAGGGTCAGAAGGAAACTCCTGTCCTTTGATCTGGGCTACCACCAGCAGGCACTACCCAGATTAGGGTGGGGTCTCCTTGCTTCAGATGATGTGATCAAGAGAAATCGCTTACAGGAGTGCCCAGCAGCTTGGGTTTTCTTTGTTTCCAGGTGCAGCAAAGTTGACAGAGGAGACTAGCCATCATATCTGGCCCTTCCTCCAATCCCAAGCCTACCAGGAACCACTGTCCCTGCCAACGAGACTCTGTAGGGCACCAGCAGGGGCCACACAAGCCTGGGATTTTCCAAGCCTCTCCAGGTGCCACATACTCTGCCTCTGTCTGTGTATTCTGATTTGGAGGCTCAAAGAATGTTCCTTCCACTTAGTAGGAGCCCGTGCTGTAAAGCGGTCCTCTGCTAAACATTCGCAGTGGCGGATGGCAGTGGGATGTTTAAAAGGCATACCAGGTCTTGTTTTTGAAGAGATGCCAATGTCACCTCCCTTGGAGAGAAGCAGCCAGTTAGACTTGGGGCAGGGGCTGCATCACAGGTGTCCTAGGGATGCTAAGGCCAGAGCTTACCTGTGCAGGCTCTCTCCCAGACCATCTCTGTGTTTCTCACAGACTCCAGTTGGGCCTGTGTTTGGGCCTTGCCCTGGATGCTGACAGGCTTGTCCTACTGGGGCCACTTTAGCTACAGCTGATGTGTTTATAAAAAGATAAGGAGAGGAGAAATATGTTTTGATGGAGGTGTAGTTATGGGGAAGGGGGTGCCTCGGCGGGCCTATGCTGACGCACCCCTTCCTCCTGAGGGACCAGTCACACATGAGCATGTGGAGACAGGGAAGGGAATGGGGAGAGAGGGGTGAAGGGGAGAGGGGACAGAGCGGGAGCAAGGAGGAAAGAACAAGAGAGAGCAGAAGGGGCAAGCAGCCCCTTTTATAGTGAGTCGGGCAGACCTGGATGTTGCCAGGTAACTGTGGGGGTGGAGCTTAGACAAAAATGCTAACAACAGCATTGTGCTTCGATGGGACAAGATGATGTCACTGGACATAGTACCGTGTGCTAGGTGAGATGGTGTGGCTACCACTGTAGGGGGGAGGAAAGGGGGAGGGGGAGGGGTACTATCAGATGAGGAAGAGCTGAAGAGTTGCGAAGGGGCCTGAGCTGAGAGCTCTATGTTCCCATCACGCTCTCCTCCTCTCTCCCAGGAGGGCTTCTCTGCCCGCCTTCTGTGAACTCTCAGTTGCCACTGTTAATTTGTGTGAGAGATCTGCCAAGGGAGGCCATCCATCCTGTCCTTTGCCCCAGCTGTGATGATGGAGGTGGAGGAGGGGGGAAGGTGACCTTTAGAGCTGGTGTCCTGATGAAGGGTCACTAATCCCTGCTGAGTTGTGCTCTCTTCTCTGGGATTTTTTTTTTTCTGACATAGGGGCTGGCTGGCTGAGTCCTGAGCCAGGTAACGCGGACCAAGGTGCTTTCGTCCCTTTAAGTATGTCCTTTGAGTGAAGAGCAGGATTGAAATTTGTCCTGCTCACAGGTGCTCTGTAAGCAGGTTTCTGGAACATTCTTAAGTATTTTGAGATCTTGGATCGCGGCTTGCTTACAGCACACATTCTTGTCAGGCATCGGATAGCAGCCTGGGAGCTGGGAGGACAGCTGGGGCAGAGGCCTGGGCTGGGTTCTAATCCTGCCTCTTTCTCACTTTCTTCCAGTGACGTAAGCTCCCTGAGCCTAGTTTCCCTCTCTGAAGAACAACCTATTTCCTTATAAAAGCTGTAAGGACTTTACTAGACCATTCTCCTCAGTTGATGATCTTTGTATAAGTCTTGATCACCCAGTAGCTGCCCTGTGTTTGACTTCCTCCATGAACTGAGCTTCCTGCAGTCAGAGCTTGTGGATATGGTTTTAAATGGCCATAGAAATAAGGTGGCCAATGGAGTTGGCTTCCATGGGGGCAGTAAGACTTGCCGTGGCTTGCAGTGGGCTGTCATCAAAGACTTGTCGTTAATTCAGTTCTCATAGCCCCAATAGAGTAAGAAAATGTAAAGCTAACCAAAAAACATGTTGTAATTGAGTTTCTATGCTAATTGGCATTGCAGCTGGGTTTTTGTTGTTGTTGTTGTTGTTGTTGTTGTTGTTGTTGTTTAACCAAATGAACTGCCCTGTTCTTCCAACCTCCAACCACTAGATGATGTCTGAAAATGCTGTTTTATAAGATGAGAAAACAGAAGGGCAAAGAACAAGACAGGCAGACAGCCATGCTCAGTAGTAGCCTGGCCTGGTGGCACAGGCCTGAGATGCAAGCTGAAAGAGAGGCTGAGATGCGAGACTTGGCAAGTTCTAGGCCTGCCTGGGAGACAGAGCTTTGTCAAGGTGAAAGACGGAGGCGGATGCTAGGGGGAGAGCTCAGGAGCAGAGCCCTTGCCTGGCGCGCACACTCCGCAGCACTGTGTATAATGATAACTAAAAGAATAAAAGCAAACTAGAGGGACTGTGCAAGTCTCTCAGCGTGCGTGCCTCGGATGATGGGTGAGGTCACGAGCCTCATCCCAGTGACAAAAGTAAATGAGGGAAAAATAAAAAGACATCAGAAGCAATCCTGGTTAAAACTTCCTATACTTGGTATTTCAGCCTGTTAGTTCAGTCTCTTTGTTTCAAGGAACCAATGGGATTCCTCACGAAAAACAGCTATCTGAGGGGCCTCCAAGGTGGAAGACGGCAGCCAGGACAGCCCAGTAGCATAGCCAGAGGCTGAGAGCCATTGCTGCTGTGTGCATGTCTTATTCATTGAGCCATATTCCTTCCTGTTATTGTACTCATGAGTCCTCGCAGCGTGTGATAGCGTGGTCAGCCTGGCCAGGAGCAGAGCCCCCTTCTCTGTCCGTCTGCTCTTGGGACTCTGTCATAACAAGACCTTCATTTTCACGCCTACCCCTCTAGAAATAAAGTGACTGTAAAATTTCAGAATCAGGAATCTAAAGCAGCCTGTTTAATTTTTGGGTAAACGGAGCGACTCTTCTTCCATAAGATACCTCAACACATTCATAACTGGCTAACCCAAGGCGGAACCGACCAACCATCCAGCATAATGAAAGAGATCGGAAAAGAAGAACAGGAGAGCAGACCTGTGTGCTTTTCTGGTGGGAAAGTGGTGGGCATCCCAGCAGGCAGGCCAAGGAAAAATGACTCTGCAAACCACCCACAGGCCAGAGGTGTGCCTTCCTCTTCTCTTACCCAGAGGCTTCTGGGCGTTCCCTAGGGTGTCTCCCGCCACCCGAGTGGATGATCGGCAAGCCCGTTTTCAAATCAGGTTCACCGTACTGCTACCTTAGAAGCGCTGAGACCTGTCTTGGATGTTGACCGTATTTCCCAGTTTGCCCACTTTACACCTCCACAACTGTTAATAGCGCTCCCATTTCATTTTCTGAAAGGTCCTTATCTGAGTGACAAATTGTGTCGCTGTCCACATAAAATGTGGAGAAAAAAAGAGCATTAACTTCCATCAATGTTGTGGGATGTTAAGGAGTCTGAGGTCCAGTCATAGCTGAAGTACATCAACAGCATCTCCTAGTTGGGTTGAGCACTGGGCAGAAGTCAGGATGTTTGGGTTTCAAACCCAGCTGTACCCCTCCTTTCTGTCTCATCTTGGGTGGGTCATTGTCCCCTCCCCCCATCTGACCTGGACCAGGTTACTGTTAAGTCTCTTTCAATTTCATGATTCTAATTGAATCTTGCACCTTAGTGGGAGACTGTGCGAGGTGACACCTGAGCCTCCCACCCCCACCCCCACCCCCGACACACACTCCAGGACTGTGTGAGCCTGTGATACGCGTAAGAAGCCCTCCTGGCCACAGTGTGGAGGAATACCTCGGGACAGATGCCACCTGGTATTTACATAACACACTTGACAGTTTACAAAGCGCTTTTATGTGTGTCGCCATAGTCACATGGCTCCAGCTTTTTGTTATTCTCATTTTGTAGATAAAAATCAAAGCTAAGAAAGATTAAATTATAGAACTTAGCTAGATGCTAGAACTGTCCATGCTTGTCCTGGTATTGATAATCTGTGTGGTTTGAACAACTTAGTATCATATTGTAGTCACTGATTTTCCTAATCCCTGGGGCAGGGATGACATGTTTGCTTGCTTTGAGCTGGTTCTTGTTTGACTTAACTATTGTATCCACACAGGGGCCAGGGGCCAATGACTGATGGTTATTTGTCACTTGTCAAACTGCCACAGCCTTCAATCACCTGAGAAAAGTGTCTTTTAAAAAAATATCTTTTTTTTTAAATCAATCATGTATATGTGTGAGCCTCCATGAGTGTTCTCTGTGTGTGCACCCTGTGTGGGCAGGAAGCCAGAGATGCCAGAGGAGGGCATACATCACTTAGAACCGGAATTACAGGTGGTTGTGGGAACCAAACCCAGGTCTTCTGGAAGACCAACAGGACTCACAGTTCTCTTTCGGGGCCTAAGTGAAATAATTCAAGAAATGTTGTGGTGGAGACCGCGGTTGAGCTGAAGGATTAGTTGACAGAGGCGGTCGAGGTGGCCATGGTGATAGGGAGTATGTGGTAATTGGTGAGGCTAACAGGGGGGCAGCCTCCTGCCACTCTTCTTAGACCCTGTCCTGAGGCTCATGGCACCTTGTCTGAAAGAGTGTGTGTTCACAAGACACAAGCAGCCAGTCCCATGGGAAAGGCAAAGATGCTTAAGGACATTCTTCCTCTGTTCCTGCTAGAGCCCTGTGCTGAGTGCCCGCCACAGGCTCCAGGGTTAAAAGTGTGAGGTGGTAGGAGTTCAAAGGGAGACTCTTACAGGAAGGCTTGAGGTCATTGTGGGGGTGAGGGCTTGGATTGGGTTGCTCCAAGGAGCTTGTGAAAGCCTGCCCCTTCCTTTTCCTCTTTGGCTTCCTGGCCACTGGGGACAGGGGGGAAGCACTGGTGTATCACATGCTCCATGCCACCTACTTCTACTGCCCACACAAGGGGCTGTGTCAGTGTCACAGGCTAAGGCCACAGTGGCCAGCATCTCTCTTGCCAAAGTCTGCTCAAAGTATAGGCAAATTACAAGAACTCGTTCAATTAGCTGAGTTCTTAGGGAGAGGCTGCCCATCCATCACTGGTGAAAGGTAAATATGAGATAGCCAAAGAAGGCAGAAGGAATAGTTTGGAAAAAGAAAAGGCTAGAAGGATCAAGAGGATGGAAAAAGAAACACAGAAGGGAAGAGAAACTAAAGCTTACCCAGACACAAGACCAGGATTGTCTTCATGGGCAATGAGACAGACTCTTCCACATCTGCGGCTTGTCTAAAAGTAGGTCAACCGAGTCATATCAAAGGACTAGGAGATGCAAAGCAGTGTGACACTTCACAGAAAGGCTCGTCTGCGGAAGAGCAGAGCCCAGAGAGTGCGTTCAGTCTAGCAGTAATGGCCCATGGAGTTCCTAAGCTGTGGGCCCCTCAGCTTGCCTGCCTCTGCTGCTGGCTTGAGATCCTGGGAGAAGAGGCAACCTCATTGTCATTGGAAAACTGAGCTGTCAGAGGCCATGGTGTGGAGGCAGAGGGCCAGGGAGGAGGAGGATTCACACTGGTAAAGGGCCTTGGCAGTATGGTAGGCTGGGAGGCCCCTGAGGGCTATTTGTAGTCCAAGAGATTGCAGGGTCCCTTTCCTGGATAACTGAGTAGTAAGGAGAGAGTTTCAGCTAGGGTCAAGCTTCAGAGCCCCCCTGAAATAGAAGGCCTAGAGTCATCAGGCCGATAGAAACCCCAGCACCAGAGCAACACACACACAAACACGTGCATGTGCACACACATATTTGTGTGTGCACACATACTCACACACATGTGAACATACATACATGTGTATGTGTGTACATACATAAAGGTACACACATACACATGCACACACACACACACACACACACACACACGCGCGCGCACGCGCGCGCGCGCGTACACACACACACACACACACACACACACACACACGCCCACAGGAAACCCTGCTCAGCTAAGGGTGGTGGTGCCTGGGTCGGGACAGAGCTCAGGATGGAGGATGGAAGGAGAGCCAACAAAACACTTATTCTTGTCCACAAAAGGAAAGGAAGGCCAGAGGTGAGAACAGCAGGGCCTCTCTGCCTTTTCCCTCTACAGAGTAACCTTAGCAGCCTGGCTTCCTCAGGCCTGCTTTAAATGCCTCCCTCTTTCTGGGCATTGGCTCAGTTTCCTCATTTGCAATGCTAAGCTTTTTATCTGTCCTCACCTCAAAGCTCTGTAGTTAACTTGAAAGACCTCAGTGAAGACAGAAAGCTGGAAGGCTGCGTTAGCCAAGACCAGGGTCCAGGACAAATGGAAGGTCACAGGAATAAAAGGAGGAAGCTTCCAGAGAGTTCAAGAAATCCCTAACAGATTCGAGAGACCATATTTTGCAAGCGAAGTTTTATTTGCTTTGGGCTGGGGGTGCTTCTCTCGTTCTCTAGGTACTTAGATCTTAACCTTCAAACCACCATAAGCTATGCTCATCTGAGAAAAGATACTTCCCCCCCCCTTTAAAAGATTCATTTATTTTTATTTTATGTGTATGGATGTTTTGCCCAAATGTGTGTCTGTGCAGCACATGCGCACAGTGCCTGAGCAAACAGAAGAGGGAGTCAGAATCCCCAGGACTGGAGTTGCCAACCGCCACGTGGGTGCTGGGAACTGAACTGGGATTCTCCCCAGGAACAGCAAGTGCTCTTAACTACTGAGCCATTTGTCCAGTCCCAAGACTCTTTTTTTAAAAATATTATTAAATGTATGTGTGTGTGTGTGTATACACAGATTTAATATTTTTTTAAAATATGTATGAGCATAAACAAGTTTATGTGCATCAACTGTGTACAGGGACCCACAGGAGCCAGAAGAGGGGCATCAGTTTCCCTGGAACTAAAGTTGTAGGTACTCGTAAGCTCCTACAAACTGCTGGACGCCAAACTCAGGTCCTCTGCGAGAGCAGTAAACACGTCTGACCACTGAGACATCTCTCTAGCCCATAGAAAAGAGTCTTAGTGGGGAATCATCTGGATCGGGTTGGCCAATGGTGACTGTCTTGGTTGTTGATTGATGTAGGAAGACCCAGCCCATTTCCACTATACTGATTTCCAGGCTGAGGGTCCTGAATTACGAGACAGGAGACAGCTGGCTGAGAACTAGCGGGTAGCTTGCTTTCTCTATTTTTGACTGCAGCTGTGATGTGACTTCTCATTCAAGTTCCTGCCCTTCTTCCCTGAATGATGGGCTCTAACCCGGAACTGGAACCCAGACAAACCTTTTCCTCCCCTATGTTGTTTTTTGTCCAGATGTTTTATCATAGCAACAGACAGAAAACTAAATCAGTGACCATTCCCCATGTTTCCAGGCTCCTTTGTCCTAGATAGGTGCACAGACCTGGTGTAGCACTCTGAAGGAATCAGAGTGTAGCTCCGAGACAGATAGGACACTGGGGAGAAGCGACCCAAGGCTTGTGCTCAGGTCTTTGTGGGGTGCCAGAACTCACCAATGAGAAAAGAACTTTGCAATCCCCTGCAGTGGAGTCTGAATGAAAGACAAGGCTTTGCCCCTGAAAGGCTGCAATCTAAGGAGAAGGCAGCATCTAATGAACCATGTAACGTTCGTGTAAGTGTGTCTTACAGGTTGGTTGTTGGTATGGGGATCAGGTGTGTGTTTTGTTGGTTCTAGCACAGAGGTCTTAGCCAGGTCATCGGTCATCTGTGAGCTGGTGGGATGCTGGAGCTGGCCCAGGCTGGATTGGCTGATTGTGTCATTGCTTCTAGTAGTCTAGCTGAAGCTTGTTCCGACAGAGAAACAATCCAGAGCCTTGAGAGCCCAAGACTTAGTCGTTGTGTCCTCTAACTTCTGCAGTGTCCTCTTGGCCAAGCAACAAGTGAAAGAACCAGCTCAGCTTAAAGAAGGGAGGGAATGAGAACTGACTCTTGATGACAATCGCTGTGTAGCCCAGGCTGACCTTGAACCCATAATCCTCCTGCCTCAGCCCCCAGAGTCCTGATAGTAAAGGTGTTCACCACAGGACACGGCGTTGCAGCTGTTTTTGACAGCTTCCATTGGTGGGTTGGTTGGATTGGATGCCTTCATAGAAGGGATTCAGGAAGTGTCCATTGAACCAGGGAGCTTGGCCGTCTGTGGCTTGTGCCCTTTGCTGTTCCTTGATGTTTAGCAGGAGGAGAATAGGAGTGCAGTATGCATGTGTGACGGTGACAGGGACACTTAGTGGAGGTGGTGAGTGGTTGTTATTCTAGGACTATAGCTGATGGTAGTCTCTTTAACCATTTCTATTGGAGAATGATAGATCGGCAACCCTACGCTTGTCTGAGGTGCTGTATGGGGGAGGGGCAGGGGCAGAGCTTAAGCTGGAAGGGGTCAGGTGAGGGCCAGCAAAATCCTTATTCTCAGCTAAAGAAGGAAAGTGAGTCCTAGGCTGAGACCCAGTGGGTCAGCAAACATCCCCTGAAGGGACAGGCCTGGGATTAGCAAGGTCTTAGAAACCTCAGGCCCAGGGCAGGGATGGGTCTCACACACAAACAGACGCCACACAAACAGACACACATATGCCCCTTCCCACGCCTCTTTGATGTTGCAGAATTACTGTGTTTGTTATAGAGAAGCTGAAGAAAGGCGCGGGATGTTTAAATACAGCGCGGGGAAGGTATGATTACAGTCTTGAAGCAAAACATACGTACACAACAGTAGATTAACCCTAAGTACCGGAAGGATAGCCACGGCGATGGGACATTGTTCTTTCTTCCCTAGGAGGGTTGTCACAGAATTTTCTTAATATGAAATTTACTGTTGCCATTTTTAAAGTGAGCCCACCCAGCAGCTCCGACGGCCACGTTTGGGTGAACTTACCTTCCAAGCCTCACGTCTGTCACTTTTCCGTCTGTCCTGTCCGCTGCTTGGTTCCTACGCCACCTCCTTCAGGGAACCCACGTCTGCCTAACCCACCGGGACACCTACATCATATCTCCTCTGTCCTTTCTCCTTCCTTCTGTTCTCTCTCTGTGTGTTTGATGTGTGTGTGTATATGTGTTCGTGTGTGTCTGTATGACACTTGTGTGACATGGCATGCAAATAGAGAGTAGAGGAAAACCTCTCGTGTCTGATCTTGGTCCCACCCTGTTCCAGACAGGGTTGCTGGGTGCCATGTGACAGAACGTAAGCCCACTGCTCACCCTTAGGGACCGCGTACTGCTCCTCTGAGCCCAACTTAGGTAGTGGGTGGCCGTGTCTTTCCTATCAAGACCTGGGATCTGAGCAGCGCTGTTAGCCTGGCAGTTCAGAGTTCAGCATATGAACCAGGGGTGGGGCAGGCACAAACACTTGGACAGTAGCAAGTGGAGTTCCTAACTTGCCGTAGATCTGCTGTAAAGGCTCATCCTGAGTGAGTAGGGCCAAGAATCTTCCTACCTGGGAGGCCAAGACATTGAAAGTCTCACCTGAGGATCAGAAATTAGTTAACGATCTGGAGGGCCTACCCCTACTTGCTCATCCTTAGTCAAGTCCAGGGGAGGCAGAAAGACGTGGGACCAATGCTGGACTGTTGTGTTCGGAAGCACTGTTTGCCCCTCCCCCTCTTTCCTTACATTTGAGCAGCCTCAGTCTGTCCTTCGGTCGGTGCTTGCTTCTCGTATCTTCCTGGATCTGTAGTGGTCACGGTGTATGGGTGTCAGCCCCCGGAAGTACAGATCACCCTTCCTGAGTGTTCTGCACATCCCTCGACAGGAAGCTGGGTCCACGGAGCCTAGTCAGCACGGGCCCTACCTCCCCGCCCTCGCTGGTTGTCGGCCCCCTGAGTCAGTGCAGGCTCTACCTTGCTGCCCTGGCTGGCTGCCGGCCCACCCCAGCCTCTCTCTCACCTGGAGGCTGCTTGCTGCTGATTCTGCTCTCCCATTGCCTCAGCCCCACACTGCCAGTCTGTGGGCAGCTCTTTCTCATACCCCGCACACGGAGCCCAAGCTGTTCTGCTGCACAGCGTTCTCCTCCTGGGTGCCAAAGAGGGCCAGGGGTGGAGAATGCATATGAGAAAGGGGATACTGTGGCTGGAAGTAGCCATGGAGATCGTTTACATTCCCCAAGCTGGGGAGCTTGCCAGGCGTTCTGATAGCCGAATCCCGAAGACTCCAGCTCAGCGGATCTTGGATGGAGGCCCAGAGCAGGTCTAGGTGCCTGCGTGAGCCAAGTTTAGGAGCGTCTGATAAATTAGCCTTTTCATTTCATGGATGAGGAAAACCAGGTCTGCAGAGGCTGGCGACCTCCCCCAGGTCACCAGGTAATAGCAATGAGACTAAAAGTGGAACCCGGGGTTCTGACTTCCAGCCCAGAGCTGCTCCTGCTACAGCCTCGTGGTTGCCTTGCTGTTTTATCCAGAGGGAGTAAAACTCAGAGGCCACATGGGATTCAGCAACTCAGTGTGCTTGGCCGTGCTGTAAGGGTCAGACCCGGCTTCTGATCCTGTAACAGGTGACAGCCGGAAGATGTCTGTAAAGATCTATGTAAAGAACAGAGCCCAGGACCCGGCAGGAAGCATGAACCAGGAGCTAGGGAATGTAATTGGCTGACCACCTCCCCACGATGACAGTGACCAAGGAAGTCACAGCAAGCAGCACTTGGGCGGCCGACTTGCTGCTTTACAATGAAGATCCTGTGCCGTGGGGCTTAGAAAACGTCTCGGGGGCATTGCAGGGATCTGGAGTTCCAAGTGCTAAGATTTCTCACCACTGACCTCAGCGGCACCTGGGAAGGCAACCAAAGCTGGCCTCCCCCTGCCAAGGTCCCTGAAGGAAGAGACTATGAGTCACCTTTACGATTCACTCTGTTTTAGGGCATGTCCCACCATTTTCTGCTTTCTGTTTTATGTCATCCTAATTGAACCCATCAGCAGGCTGGACAGGCCAGTTTTTGTGGGGAAAAAGAGACACCCACAAAGATCCCAAATTATCCCTGTTTACAGCTCACAAGAAACAGTTTTAAAATGAGATCTGCCTTTGGGATAGCCAGGCACCCGTCTGTCCTCCAACGGCTGCTCTGTGGCCTGGAGGCTGTGTTCAGTATGCCTGCTCTCCTAGCTACTCCTGCCCTCTCCGGTCAACGGGCACTACCCCAGTCCAGGGATATCCTGGAGTTGTCTCTCTAATCAGTCCAGGCCATCCAATCGTTGCTTTACCTACTTACCTTCCTAAAGCAACTTTACCCTTCAGTCACAGACAACCACCACTGAGCCACCATGGTGCCGTCTCTCTATCTGCCTGCCTGCCTGCCTGCCTGCCTGCCTACCTGCCTGTCTACCTACCTGCCTATCTATCTATCTATCTATCTATCTATCTATCTATCTATCTATCCATCCATCCATCCATCCACCCACCCACCCATCCATCCATCCATCTGTCTATCTTTCTTCTCTGTGGTGTCCTCTCCCTCCCTTTCTCTGTTTCTCTATTTCTCTGTGTCTCTCTCCCCACTGTGGTGTTCTCTCTCTCTCTCTCTCTCTCTCTCTCTCTCTCTCTCTCTCTCCCTCCCTCCCTCCCTCCCTCCCTCCCTCTCTGTCTCTGTCTCTCTCTCTCTCTCTCTCTCTCTCTCTCTCTCTCTCTCTCTCTCTCTCTCCCCCCCCACCGGGCTGTCCTCTCTCCCCCTCCCTCTCTTTCTCTCTGTGTGTGTCTCTTTCTGTGTCTCTCTGTGTCTCTCTGTCTCTGTCAGAGATTGGGGCATAAGGCCAAATATGGACTCTGAGCTATCACTCAAAGCCTGCTGTAACTTAAGCCTTTCTTTCTCCCTGGTGTTATAAGTAAAAAATACCAGCAGCTCCTTCATTATTGCAGCAAACACTGTCATCACCACCATTATGCTATTTCATATTCATATTTTTCACCAAATACTGCTACCATTTGCTCTATGGTGAAGACTAAGGCAAAGATGTCCTGCCTTTTGTGTCTCCTGGTGAACCATATTGCCCACATGTGTGTTTTCTCATGCGACTAAGACTCAGCTATCCAACGTCAGGCACGCTGGCCTCCAGCCTAGCAAACGCAGCCCGTCTCCTGTCCTGCACTTCTGGTGTCTGCAGTGCTCACTGAAGGGCTGATCACAAGCAGTGCTGCATGATAATTTGTCTACATGACACACGCCATGCAGCATCCTATAGACCGTGAGGCCACAAGGGTAGAGGTAGCACCCTACTCGCTTTAATTTCTTAATTGATATATTTGTGAATATTTATGGGGTCTGATAAAGTAATTGTGAACACGCCTATAAGGCATAATGATCAGCTAGGTGGAATTAGCATTTTACCCCCCCCACCCAAAGGCTTTTACTTGGGTGAGTAAACAACTAATTGGCTCTCTCTTCGTGGCTGTCCTGCGGCCACTGCTCAGTCTCTGCTCTTCGTGGCAGTCCTGCGTGGTTATAGACCAAAGTCTTTGTGCCATGCTATGAAATGCCAGAACTAGCTGCTCTATATGATTATATGTTGATACCTATTTTCCAGGCCACACTTCCCGCCTCCTACACCCAGTCTCTAGTGATTATTGCAGTCTTTTCTATAAGACCAACCCTCCTGATCTTCACATGCGAGTGAGGATACACCATGCTTACAGCTGTGGTCCATGCTTCTGGGGTGAAGGGCATATTGGCAGTGATGGGGCCGCTTGTTTCATTCACATGGTGGGGGCAGAGAAGGGCTGCCTAGGAAGGAGGCCATCTTTCGCTCTGCCTGTAGTTGCGTACCAAGAGCTGAGGGCAACAGCCTGGGTGAGCATGGTGCGCTGTCCGCCGCGAGGAGCCTCCAGCATGACAGGAAGGCCAGGACTGGGCTGTTAACCTTAGTGACTGTCTGTCACTGTCTCTCAGTCTCCGTGATGGAGAGTTGTGCCTGTTCCCAGCTCTGCACAAAAGCGTTGTGGGGACAGAGGATACAGCTGTGATGATGCTCCAACCCTCAGAGTACCGAGTACCTGGAGTGAGCCATGAGCTTGTCATGCAGGCTGTAGATAGTAATATACTAAATGAGCAGACAGACAGACAGACAGACAGGCTAAAGGCTAGGATGAGCATAGGAGAAGGAGGTCACTAGGCCTAGAGAAGGCACAACAATCCTCTCCTAGGGGATGGATAAGTTGGCCCCTAGGGTAGTGAGACCCTCACAGTCAGGGGCCCTGTGCCCTTACTAGGAGCAGGGAGGGAGGAAGTAAACCCCTTCATGGGTGGGGTGGTGCTGAAGGTTGAGAAAGGACAGCCAGTGGGGGTGGGGGTGTGGGGAGAGAAAGTGGAGCCTGGTGAGCCAGGACCGGGCATCTCTGTTAAAATGTGCATCAATCACTGTGTGGTGATGGGACATTCCTCCCTCAAAAGTCCTTCATCCTTTGAAGATAAAAAAAAAATACTCAGACAAGACAGGGGAGCCCCGGGTCTGTGCCCCCACATTTTTCGTCCCTGGGTATCCGATGATGAGATAGTAGAGGGCCGTCGCAGCCCACCCTGGCTTCTTCGAGGACTGTGGTGTGAATTTCTGCCTCCTGCAGTGCGTCCTTCACAGCCAGTCACATGCATGCTGCAATGAGAGCCGAGCTCGGAGTCCTGCAGGCTGCCCTCTGAAGGCAGTCTGGACCAGTGACTGGGGCCCTCATCAGTCCGTGATCGGAGAGGCTCTCCTCATGCAATGCTTATATGCTCTTCTTGCTTTTCTCTGCTGTATGAGAATGACCTGAATTTTAATGTGATATGGACTATGTAGGACAGAGTTGGAAAATGCAGGCCCAGAACAGCATCCAGTGAGACGAGGGTCTCAGTAAAGGATTCCCAAACTAGGGCAGCATCAGAATTAACTCACTTCTCAGCAACTTTTCTCAGGCTCCAGGTCTTCCCGCCCAGGGTTTCTGTCTCTCAGCACATCGCACCGGCTTCCCTCTGTACCATCTGGGTCTTCACTGTGTCCCAGCCTTTCATACAAACATGGATGCGGCCAGCCCCAGAGCCTTTCTCTTTAAGGCACCAATCATAAAACTTCCTTTCACACCACATTTGTTAGATTGGGTCAAATACCACAGTGTATAATGACAGGGGATTCCCTGTGAAATCAGATCAGTGCTTGGGTTGTAGCTAGCTGTTACCTACACAAAGTGGTGGGATTGACCAGTTGTGGGAAGGACTGTGGACTCAGTACAATAGCTAGTGGTGACTTCTGCAGTCCTATGTCAGATGCCATTCGTGAATCATGAGTATCCTAGGGTAGGGGGCTATGAAGGCACGGGCTTGCTTATGTTGCTGGATGTCACACAGAAGCCAGTCATTTCATGTGTCACCAGCAGGACCCCACAAAACATTCTCATTCTGACAAACATGATTGAGCCCTAGGGTAGCAAAGTAGGCAAGTGGTGGCACTGAGCTAGACCTCAGGATGAGAAGGAGGCATGTGGTGGCACTGAGCTAGACCTCAGGATGAGACGAAAGCTATGGAGGAAGGAGGAAACAGGAGTGGAAAAGGGGTGGGGGTTCTCACAATAGCCCCGTTTGATTTGGGTGTCCCGAGCTTCTCGTTTGGATGGACCAATATGGACCATTCAAGGATGAGGCTGGACTGTGGTAAATCCTGGAGCCACACTCTGAAAGGGTGTAAGGGTGGTGGTGGTTGTCATGGCATTGATCATGTGGGGTTGTGTGGCGGTGGGGGTGTGATGGAGGTGAAGATTGAGATAATGGAGATAATGCATCCGGATAGTGATGTCATGACAGTGGGGATGTGACGGTAAAGAGGAAGGGGAAGAGGAGAAAAGCACTTACCCTTCCTTTTCCGCATGGGCCGTAAGACTCCACAAATAGATGAGAAAGTACTTAGTGTGTAAGATCAAGTTCTGTCCAGTGAGTTCTTGCTGCGATAATGATTGTAGAGTTATCAAAAGCCCTAAAAACACGGGATCTTCACTCTTAAGACCTTCCCCAGTCCCTTCATTCGTACCAAGGGGGAGTGGGGTTGCAGAGAGACGGAAATGTGCAGAGCTATGGGTTGGGAGTGTGTGAAACCAGAATGGAACCTATTCCTGTGCATCAGAGAGAGATTTCAGACTCCAAGGGGCTTGGCAAACAGTCCACAGGGGAATCGTGGTTTTGATAACAGAAGGCAAATATGGGCCCCCATGCCTCTTGTTTTTGTCGCAATACAGACAATCAAAAGAGGAGCAGGATTATGCCACCACTTAGAGGAGAGGACAGCTGATGCTGTGTGACCAAAGAGGAGAAGAGACAAGGCGACAGACAGTGTTGCTGATTGCTGCCCTCTTGGCAGAGGCCCTAAGGACAAAGGAAGGGCCAGGGCCCCAGGGAGGACACTCAGAGCCATTAGAGCAGAGATGGTGGGTCCTCTCAACAAAGGTGTGATGCACATTTTCTATGTGCTAGCCACCATGTGTGCGGGTGTGTAAGAGAACAATTACCACTCAACGTGACAGCTCTGGTTTCTCATTCTCAAGGTGACCAAAGGGCATGTCTAATTGTTCCCATTCTACTAATGAAGAAGTGGGAGCTTAAACGATTTCTGTAGCTTAAGGTTTGGTCCCAGTGCCAAGTCTGCTCTGACCCTTTTCCTTTTGGGTAAAGACCCCTCTGTCACCCCTTTGAGGTGACAAAGACACTTGCTTCTGCCCTGTAGGTGCTGTGCCCCTGCAGGGGAGAAGAACACAGAAGCCACGTGCACCGTAAAGTACACCGTGATGCACTGTGTGCAGAGTGTGCTGCGGCCCCAGGATGGGCTTCTTCTACCTGTTGAGGCAAAGGATGTGGGTAGGGGCACTGAGCTAGACCCCAGGACCAGGGGGAAGCTGCGGATGGAGAAGGAGGGTGGGGGTGGGAAAGGGAGATTTCACAACTGGCCCATCTGGATTGGTGGTTCTGATCTTCGGGTTTGTCTGGATCACTGAGTGGTAGTCAAGGGTGGAGCCAGACTGGGATGGATCCTGGAGTCACGCTCTGAAAGCTGGGATCTCCTGGAGGACACAGGGGAGCTACTGAAGGCTTCCAAGCAGTGAAATTGCCTAGATAGCCGCAAACCAGGCAATAAGCTGCTTTACTATTCAAATAGTCAGTGGCTGGGCCCGCGCGGATGGCATTGGTGTGAGCAGAGAATGGCTAGGCGTTGGTCACCTCAAATGAAGGGATGCAGATAGTAAAGATCTTCATAGGCTTTGGCTGCCTACTCCCCCAAATTGGAAAATTACCCACCAGCCCACAGTCAATAAACAAATGCCTGGTATCCCCAGGTAATCCAGCCCTGACTGGCAATATTTGTGGTCTATTGTCAAGATATGTTGCCCTGAAGAACACCTTCACCTCTAAGAGGAAGGGGTTCTAGCAGACTCCTGTGAAATCAGTGGCCGGGGGTGGGGGGTTCAGTGGGAGACAGGAGACTGCCCTGGGTGACTTTCATTCTTCCTTTTGTCTCCAAAACAGAGGCAGTAATGTGCAGGGGTCGATGGTTCAAATGCTAGCCTCCAAGCAGGAATGGAGGAGCCGACCTCCTAATGGGCATTTTACACTTAGAAAACCATGTGCTTAGGGAGAACACAGGCGCAGGGTAGGGTAGGACTGGGAGGTGGTGAGCAGGTCCAGTGCCCCGTGCTCTGATCTGAGCCCCCGTGCTTCCTGTTATTCCTGGGCACTGAGGCAAAACAGGTCCTTAGGGAAGGAGATGTACAGGGGGGAAACGGGTAAATCACTTCAACTTTGCATAATAGCAAGTACAGAGAAATAGACTGCAGGGTGGGGGGCAGGTGTAACTACTATAAAGCCAGTGGAACTGGCTTCCTGTTCAATGCATCCAACTGCACTTGCTGCTTGCCCTCAATAAGCAGTATTTTTTCTAGGCTACACTTGGGACATTGGTTGGTTGGTTGGTTGGTTGGTTGGTTGGTTTTTGGTTTTTGGTTTTTCTTATTCCTTTGCCCTTTACAATAATGTCCAAGAATGTTAGAAATACCACACACTTTATAAATGAAGCTTCTGTAGGAGGCTTACCCTTAAGTTCCCCCACTTTTATTTTTTGAAATGTGGGCTCCCCACCCACATCCAGGCAGGCTCCCAATCCAGGAATCTGAGCAATCCACCCCTGTCAAAGTGGAACTCACCCAGGTTTAATTCTTACCTTGGGACATCAGATAAGTGGCTGGGAAGCACTCAGAGTCCAGAAGAATGTTTCTGTTCCATTCTCACAGTGACAGAAATATAGAGTATCATCAACCTTGCCATCCTGACCATCTGCAGGTGTCCGACTCAGTGGCATTAGGAGATCTGATACTAGGTACCAAGATTCATCATTGCCTCAAGCGGAAACTGCATCTGTTCAACACTGGCCCACCTTCCTTCCCTCCACCCCTGGTGTTTTACTTGCTTGCTTTCTCTGTGAATTCCCTGGTGTAGATATTCTACACAACTAGGACCACACAACATTTGCTCTCTTATGATTGGCTCCTTAGACTTTGAGTGAACACCCTTGTTGTAGCATACGTGAGAGCTTCGTTCCTTTTCACAGCTAGATGGTCTTCCATCGTGTGCACTTTCCATCGTCCTGGCTCTGGGGATAGAAGAAAAGCTGCATTTCAGGCACAGGGAGGGGGGAGGGGGAAAGGGGGGCAATAGAGTCTCACTGCCCACTTTGCTCACCGTGGCTCTTTATCTACTAATGTACATAGTAACTTGGGCTTCTATAAATCAGTGCATGGACAGGGACAGCAACATTATAGCTCGGTGTCTGGACTAGACGCTCGCCCGGATGTGGCCTTCTCTTCTGTGTAGGGGACAGTAGGCACGTGGGCCTTCATCCTTCTGGTTTCATATATTCCACATGCCCAGCACTGTCCTGAGGAAGCAGCCATGCGGTCTGAGGCAGAGCCAACCTCAGGAAAGGAATGTGACACAGAACAATTGCAGGGGAGAAAACCGCACAGCACGGCGCTAAGGTTCCACTTCTTGGTCTCTTGGCTAGAGAACGGACAGAAAGAAAGCTGTGCCTAGAGGCCAGGATGAATGGTGCTGAAGTTACACAGCAATCGGGAATATGGCATGCTGCGCAAAGTGGGGTCAGTGTGCTCATTGTCTGCGTACCGTGTACTGAGATGAAACTGTGCAGTGAGCTCATCATTACTGCTTGGGGCAACTTCTTGGTGGCTCTGATAAATCCACTTTCATAAATTTACATTGGCACCCACAGGCTCTCTGGGTGTGAGTTCTTAACTTTAGGTGGTGGTGTCTAGTTCCTCCTCACTCTTCCAGTGTGCTGTATAAACACACATATGTGACTAGCCTGTGTGTTCCTCCATGGCTGTCTCCATCCTAGAAGACCTACACTGATGTGGCTTCTGTTCATGGATGTGTTCCCTGGCACACGAAGAGCAATACTTTCACTAATGGTGGCTATCCTCTACTCCCTGGTGTTCATCTGACTTTAGCCAGATCTGAGATTCCATCCTCCTTCACTACTGGATTTTGGAGACTAGAGGTGGGGATCCAAGCTATAAGAAAAGGTACAAAGCAGCCTTCTTCTTCTGGATTGCATCCTAGGCAGACACCAACATATTAAGTTGATAAAAGGCTTCTCGATTGGCCGATGAAAGGGAGGCACTTGTAATGTTCTATACATGCTTTCTGTTAACATCCTATCAGGCTGGTCCCCCTGGACTCCACCCCCACTTTGGGAGCCAGTATTGAGCTGGCATAGCCCTGCCAACAAATAAGAGTCCTACTGCTGCCCGCCTCCCTACCCTGTCTCTGTGCTTTCTACAGCCTGGGACGCTCAGGGCTCCGTGCAGCAATATGGATTTTCTTCTCATTTTACCTATGATAAAGCAGAGACAGACAAGTTAAGTGACTTGGCTGAAGATGCAAGCCACTCGGTGCCAGAATCAAAATGATTGATTGATGATTACCACTGAACCATCTCTGACTGTGTCTCCCTTGGGAGCCTACCATGTAGTCGGATGGTAGTTGGCAAACATAAATGAAGGGTAAATGGAAAATGAAGAAGTCCATGCTTATCCATGTCAAGGTCTGTGGGTGTTTGGAAAATGTCACATTCCTGAACATGGCTCTTTTTGGTCAGTTCTTCCAAACATTTAAGACTTGAGTGCAGTCTTGGGCCTCCAGTTGTCAGTAGATGAGCTAGAAAATGGCCCAAGAGAGAAGGAAGCAGGGGGACAATTCAAAGGAAAGGATGGGGGTGTGGTATTGGGTTGCTAGAGAAAGCGAGAGGAAGAAGGCAGCCTTTATGCCGTCCTCGGGCAGGGAGGACCGACTGCTGTCAGAGGAGCACACGGGATACCCAGGAAGCCCAGAGACGCTGCTTCGGGTCCTAGCAGCTCCACCAGCCCATCTTCAGTCTCTGCTGCAGGTGCCCATACCTCCTCTACCCAGAACGGTGCAAGCAGGGATAGTAGTCTACTCAAGTCCCCCAGTGCCGGATCTGAGGTCTTGGGAGGGCTGTGAAGGACTGTGTCTGTACACAGGGTCCAGAGGCATCTGAGCGCCTTCAAGAATGGCCTTTGATGAACTTGATTTCTACTCATCCCCTGGGAGTCCTTAGACGTTTCCGTGGCATTCATTGTATGCTCTGGAGGGATCAACCAGCCGGCTGCAAAGATGATTCAACACCCGATCGCATGCATGTGCTGGGACACAACTGGGTCCCCGGCTTGTCATTGAAAGGCCGCTAGCTGTCCCTTCTCTGCACTCTTGTCCAGACCCCCTTTTACTGGCTCACAGGCCCTCTACATCTTGCTGTGGTTATTTTGTAATGAGCTCATAAACAAAACCATCACCCAGCTAGATGAAGGCTGCCTCTCAGACAAACACTCGCTCAGTTCCAAGCCCTGTCCATCTTCGTGAATAGTTATTCTGAATCCATAGAGCTTTGCTTAGGTTTTACACCTTCACTATCAATTACGGTTTGGTGACTTATCTACAGTGAGACGTGGGACGGGGAGGGCAGAGCTAAAGCAAGAGAAACAGCTAGCTTTGTGTCTTCCTGCTTAATAGCTGGGTGTGCGAGTGGGCATGTGAAGGAAACAGAGAGGCGACGAGAACATTTATGAACACATGAAAACACGTGGAGCCCAGTGCTGCCTACCCAGCCATACCTGTTCCCTTCAGCTTTCTTCTTGTCACACCCCCAACTGAGTCAGATTCTGGGTGCAGATAGGAATGGAGTGATGGAGGTTTGGGGGAGGATGAATAGAAACTGAGTTGTTGTCTGGTGTTAAAATGCAAGCGCTAACTCTCCTGGGGCGGTGTGAGATGGGCTGAGTGGCGACAGCTTCTTCTCCACCATCCTCAGGCCACATAGCAGCGTCTTCTGTAACCTGCCTCTCCCTTCAACGGGCAGAGCTCTGTGCTAACCTCGTACCACTGACATGAAGATGTTGATTGATCCTGCTCACTAGAACAAGGCAGTCACATCTGCAGGCCGGCACTCTGGGGCCAAAATAAATAGAGTGACAGACTCGAGGTGTTGACTAAGCCTGACCCTCTCACCCCCTCCCCATTACCGCCGTCTGCTTGAGGGCCTCATCAGCATGTGAGTTGGTAGTTCTTAGACTTTAAGGTGTCTCAGGCACCCCTAGAATTGTGTAGATCACATATTCCTAGTTACTAGAGCCAGGTTCCCTACTGTCGAAGGTCTGGGAGGGGCCTAGAATCTGTAGTTTTTAACATCGAAGCCTCAATGCCCAGGACTGTTCATGGTGAGCCTGGTGCTTCCAGAATATCTAGGGGTGGGAAGAACAGCAAGAGGCACTGGGCATCCATCCTGGCAGTTTCCCACTGCCCCCCCCAAAGCCCCAGGCTCAAATTACCCCACACAGAAGGCCAGTTGGAAGGTGGCTGGCCATGATGTATGTGTGTGGGCCCAGAGGTCTTCAGTGAACTCTCCTTAGCTTGGTAGAGGAGGGGGAAATGGGTGTTAGGACTTTGAGCTGAGTGTCTCCTCCTGGAGGCTAGAACTGGCCTAGGCTGGCTGCTTTGTGAAGGGAGATAGACTGTCCCCAGTGTTTCATGGCTCCAGGAAGAGGTAGTCCTGCGTGCGTGTGTGCGTGCGTGCGTGCGTGCGTGCGTGCGTGTGTATGTGAGCGCGTGCGCATGGCTTCTGCAAAGGTGAGAAAAAGAGCACGAAGGCGCCTGAACTGTCCCCCAGGTGGTACCGCTAGAGTACTCTAGAGAGGGAGAGCAGTGGTTAGGGAGGAAAGCGGGTGGGCACCAGCAGTCAGCTTGGGATTAGGGCAAGCGCTGCACGGTAAGCACAGGTCTTTTTCCTAAGTAGGGAGGAAAGGCAGCTCTGCCCCTTGAGTAGAAAGGCAAGCTTTTATTCAGCACCTAGTGCTTGTTTGACTCCTCCTAGGTCCTTTGTCCTGCTCTCCTAGAGCAAGTCTTTGGATGTGTCTTTGGATGAACAGCTCTTTTCCCACTGAGAGACCTTACTATTGATACCTTCCGTTTCCTTAAGGCAGTGTTTTTGCCTTTATTTTGGATATCAACTAGTCCCCTCCCCAAACCCAGACTGCTGCCCTTGGGGCCTGTTAACAGAATCACCGCACGGTGTCCACCTGCTTCTCGGCAACCTCCACTGTCCTGCTATCATTGCCCTGGAGATAAAGACTTATATGAGCTCTCATTTTAGAAGCCACAACAAAATGTCAGCAGGTTAAATGAGACTGGGGGTGGGGCGGAAGGAAGGATGTGAATTGTTGCATTACTTTAAATTACATTTTAATGAGGCATTTGAGAACAGCAACAGGTTTCTTTACTCGTCATAGGCTGGAGCTCTGGTGTCGGAGCTGCTGGCTTAGCTTTCAGGCTGTGTGAGCAGACCTCTTTCATCTACCCTCACCATTGCTGGCCACAGCAGTGCATTCTGGGAAGTGTATCACCAGGCCATTTCATCGCTGAGCAAACTTCACAGTGTACTTTCACAAGCCATGGCGTTGCAGGCCATGGGCTCCGTAGGGAGCACACAGTGTGCGGCAGGCTGAATCCTTGGGCTGGGGTGACGCCACCTGTGAACTCTGATGCCTCTGAACCTCCCAAATCCCCAGACTTAATGATTTATTTCTCTCTCTTTTCTATTTTTGTTTCCTAGGAACGAGTGGAGTATCTCTTCCTCATCATTTTTACCGTGGAAGCATTTTTAAAAGTAATTGCCTACGGACTTCTCTTCCACCCCAACGCTTACCTCCGCAACGGTTGGAATTTACTAGATTTTATAATCGTGGTTGTAGGGTAAGTGCTGAAGTCTTTTCTTTTCTCCAACCTTGCTCACCCATGCCTTTCCCTCTATATTCCTACCTCTGATTCGAGCTAACTGAACTTGCCTTTTGGTACAATGAAAGAATCTTTTAAAAACCTCTTTGAAAGCAGACTTCTCCCAAGAGAGAAATTATTAATGAAGGGTGCCTCTTTACTGTCCCCACACATGTCAGTGTATGTGTGCATGTGCCTGCATATTCACACAGACATGCTTGTGTACAGACACATGAACACACTCATATGAATGAGAGCATGTGCATTCAGGTTGCCCAGCTGAGAGAAGGAACTGGGAGACTTTACAGCTAGTCTGCCCCAAATAGGAAAACAGTTTTCCTTTTTGAGGTATGTGAGTTGGCTTTTGTGAATGTTAGTTAAAGCTTCTTTTAGCTAGAACCCTTATTCAAAATCTTATCCCAAGGCACCCCAAGAAGGATGTAGCTTAGACTCTAGGGCATTCTGCCCTGGCCCTGCTGTCAGAGCTGCCCCTGGCCCTAAGGATGTCCATGAAGATACTTGGAAAACTCTATCCAGCCCATCGCCCTTGTGGCCTGGTCCTGCCTGGCTCTGAGCGTCTGCAAAGCTACATCTCCAGCCTCACCTGGGCCCCGTTACCAGACTGGTCCCCGACACATGAGTCATTGAAGGAGCCTATTGATCAAGATGCAAAATCACCCGTGTCTATAGCTAGTTTCTCTGTCATCACTAATAAAACACCCCCTCCTGTTAAGAGCGTCAAATTCTGCAGGATGCTCCTAGCCACGCCTCTCGCTCCAGCTTACTCCTCAATGCCATGACTCCAACGGCTCTTTTCTCCTTCCACCTCTGTCTGTACCCTTTCCTCCCCGAGTCACGCCCTTTCCCTCTGCCAGTCGATTCAGAGCCGCCGTCCTTCACTATCACTCTAGCGTGTGTGGGTGGCTCACTCATTCTCGTCTTTGTTTGCCATGTTCACCTGGAGAGAAACACCAACCCAGATCCCATCTCACTATGAGAAACGTTGGCATCTCAGCACGGAGAAATAGAAAAGCCTGAGTATAGCTCCACTTCCCACTTGTGAGTGCCAATGTCAAACTGGCCTTTGGTTAGTCCCTCAAATCCCCCCTCGTGTCCCTACCCCTGCTCCGGCCCCTCTTCACACTCTTGGGTGATTCTTCTGTAGCTTTACTGCCCTCTTCAAACTTCCTGATTTCCAGCTGGTACCCCAGGTAAGGCCTCCCCCAAGGACAACTGCAATGTGGTATGTCACCATACCACACCTATGACCTTATAATGTTCCTCCCTAGGTCTCATTTCCATCACACTACCTCCTCACTAATCCCACAGCGAGTCCTATGAGCCCCATCTTAAAAAATAAATTCAGTGTTGGATCCTCACCAGTCTCCAAATTACCACCTGACCTGAGCCCCAGCCTCTTAGTGGGTCACTTCAGCAGCCTGCTCTGGCCCCACCCACTGCTGGCCCTGCCCAGCACAGGCCCCACTCACTGCTGGCCCAGTTGGTATCAGTTAGACTTCGCCCAGACTGTGTCCCTTTCCTGCCTGGTTCCTGTGGGGCATATCTTTCTTATCCAGTCTCACGGGCCCTCAGTTTTCTCTGTCCTAATTGTGCTGACAGTTTGTTGCCCCTAACGTTTCATCTCCGTGCATCTCCCTGATCACTGTCCCAACTGTTTCTCTGGCTGGAGAGGCCCCACACAGCTACGGGGCCACACACTTACCTTCTTTGGGCCTCTCCTAAAGCATCACCAGAGCAGGGTTCCTTTCTGAGCTGCCCTATGTTCAAAGACTGCTCTCCTGCCCTCATCATTACAGACCCCCCTCCTCTCTCCAAGCATCACATTCTGCAGGGTCTAGTGACTGACAGCTCAGATCCTGGCTGCCCCTAGGGGTGTCAACTCTCAAGGATCAGAATATGTGTCTTCTCCAGCCTAAGTATATAGTAGAGTGCCGGCACACAGTAGGTGCTTGTGTTTGTTAGAGATGTGTGATTGCACATTGTCAGAGCAGAGACTTGTGTGTTTCAGCATTGTGCCTTCATGTGCTGTTGGGTCCTGCTGGAGGCTCTCTCACTAACCCCTCCCAGCCATCCAGTCATTTATTCAACACAGGACTCCTCAGTGGTACTTCTGTGCATGGGTGAAGTTGACTTCTAAGGTTATTTGTTCGCTGGAGCAAATCACACCAAGGTTGTCATCAGGATGGAAGAGTAGGCAGGGAGCACGAGCTGGATTCCACAGCAGCAAAGACAGCATCCCACAAAACATGGTAGACTTCTCCGCTTTATCCCTGTGCCTTGACAGCTGTGCCAGGAGCCTAGCTCACCCAGCCCAGGTATGCGCACACACTCTAACAGCAAAGGGCTGCCCAACCTCACTCAGTGCTCTCTATGTAATGTTTCTCCTCCCCATGTGGGGTGGTACTCCTGCTGATTGAATTTCAACTTGCAGCATTTTTTTTTTGTGTGTGTGTGTGTGTGTCTCCAGTGGCCATGCCTGTGACAGACTCCAGCAGTCTGGGCTGTGTTCTTGGATTGAAGGCCAGCTGAGTAACCAGCTGAGGTCCTGACCACTCCTCTCTCCCCTCTTTTCTAGGCTATTTAGTGCAATTTTAGAGCAAGCAACCAAAGCTGACGGGGCCAACACTATGGGGAAAGGAGCTGGATTTGACGTGAAGGCACTGAGAGCGTTCCGCGTGCTTCGTCCCCTGCGGCTGGTGTCTGGAGTCCCAAGTAAGTAAAGCCCTGTCCCTTTTGACAGTGTCCTTTCCTCATCTCCCTCTTCTCTTTGCTGAACTCCCAGAGCACTTCCAGAAGGAACCTGGTTTCTGTGTATGGAAAGTTATCTTATAGACAAGTCTCTGATAGAGTTCTTACAGAGTTCTGGTGCAAGCATACCAAATGCTCGAGGCCCAGCTTTTGTAGAAACCCAGAGAATATTTGTAATAGTCACAGACAAAGAAAGACAGCCTGCATAGACAGGGACCTCTGGGCTATATGCTCCTTGCATACCAAGGTAGGTAGGAACACATTCATTCACTGTGGAGGAACCTGGGTCTCAGAAAGCTAGCCCCTAGTCTGCCTTAGCTCATGAGATGTATTCTGATCCCCACAGAATGTCAAGAAAGCAGCACTGAGCATTCTGAAAGCTCGGCCTTGCTATTTCCCTGTTCTCACACCCATGGGGTATCCTCAGCTCCATACACAGGCCTGACATTTGCCATTCAGAAAACAGGTTTTTGCCGAGGGGTGGGGCTGAGCTCTCTGCACTGGGTATGGGGCTGTGGAGACTTGCTGCCCTCCAGGGTATCTGCCTCAGGGACACTCCTTCCCCCCCCACCCCCCCACCCCCGTGGGTACTCTGAGGTCGGGAACTTCAGTGTCTCTTGGCTAAAGCAAACTCTGGGGAGGCAGCCTCTGTAGGCATCTTCTCCCTCATCCAGTTCAATCTAGGAAGAACTCTGGGCTTGTTTGCTGATATAGGATGTCATGGGTCAACCTGTGACTTATGTGACTACATGGCCAGAGACAGGAAAACAGTGTGCTCTGAGAAACACCCCTTCCTGTGTGCTCCGTGCTGGGTACCTGGCTGTGTTCCTGCTGCTCGATAACATCTTAGAATCATGAAGCCCCAGAAAGCTCCTCCTGGCGCTCTCCTTCCAGTATGTGTAGAATGGGGGAGGGGGAGGGGGAGGAGACGCTTAATTAACAACAGCAGAATCAGGACTACACCTGGTCTCCCACCTGCCCTTCCTACTGCACTATACCATCCCTAAAGAGTTAAGGCTACCACGCCTGACTGTCTTTGATTTTGGCATGTACCTCCTGTCTCTTTGACTACAGTAAAGCCCACCCGCTCCCGAAGCCCAGAGTTTATTCCCTGCAGTCTCCGTCCAATAGTTGGATTTATGTCTTGCCCATGTTGGCGAACTTACCAACTAGGTGAAAGCCGAAAGTGTTGTCTTGGTTAGGATTGCTGTGACAAAATGCCATGATCAAGAGGAGCCTGGGGAGGAAAGGGTTTATTTTAGCTTACAATGTTCTGGTCACCCTCCATCACTGAGGGAAGTCAGGACAGAAATGCAAGACAAGAACCTGGAAGCAGGAATTGAAGCAGGAACCACAGGGAATACTGTTTACCGGCTTGCTCCTCAGGGCTTGCTCAGCCTGCTTTCTTACGCAACTCAGGACCGCCTGTCCAGGGGTGGCACATCCCCGTGGCTCCTCCCACACCACTCATTAATCATGAAAATGCACTACAGACTTGCCTGTGGACAACCCAGCAGAAACTTATCTCCACTGAGGCTTTTCTTCCCAGATGCTTTTAGCTTGTGTCAAGCTGACAGAACAGGCCCAGACAGTGGTTGTTTGCTGTGTACAGGGGACACCCCCCCCCCCGGGCAGGGATCATAGGGCATCGCAGACTGAAAAGTGACCGGGACGGTAAGTCTCACAAGCAGTTAGAATCGTCACTGTCTAGACTCGGCCTTGGCCATTTCGCATCAGTTTTGATTTATATGATGGCCACACCAAGCTGCACTGTGATGATGCCTAATGAGTGTATGTGATTATCCCCCTCATAACTCCACAGAGTGGCCCAAGACAGAAGTAACTTTCAACACAACTCTAAAGGAGCTTATGATAGAGCTGTCCGTGTGTGAGAGGCAGGAGCTATCAATTAAGTATAGACTTATACCACAAAGTTATCAAGGACAGGCTGACTCTCTCCATCACGTACATTCTCACTAGGGACTTGGGATCTTACAACACTGTGAGAGACATCAGGGCTTATTGTTCTGGAGGACTGGAGCAGCCCAGGAGAGGAGCACACCACTCAGCTTTGGCTGTAAGAACAGATGATTTCAAATGCCGTAGAACCTGCAAACAGACACAGCGAATCTGATTCACAATGCGTGAGGGAGAGGATTAGCTGCAGCCTCCTGGCCCGAGCGGCTCTCGGATAGACAAGGCTGGCTCCTCGTGCTATTTAATTCCAGAGCCTCAGCTACAGCAGCAGCCACTGTGCTGTCTTCGTGGCAGGGGATGATCACAGAGGCTAGCCTAGAGTTACAGCACACAAACAGTCCCAGGCTGTGTTTGCAGGTAGCTCACCTCAAAGCTGCTTGCATTCCATTGGACAAAGCAGCTCATGTATCTGATGTCAACGATGATGAGACAGAAGACTGTAACTGGCCTTCTGCACTGTGGCTCCTCATCAGAGATCACAAGCAAGTGACTTGGTGAATCACTAATACAGAGAGACTGGCTCTTCTCTGAGTTTCAAGAAAGGGCTTGGCCTGGCCTTTTGCACTGTCTTAGTTTCTGTTCAGCTTTGGAAACAGTGAAGAATGAGACCACAGGGACCAGGTACATTGGACTAAATCACCCCCTTTTCTCACAGCCTTTAGCAAACAAAACTCTGTCGGGATTTCTATTGCTGCGATGAAACACTATGATTAAAAACCAAGTTGAGGAGGATAGGGTTGGTTTGGCTTACACTTCCATATCTCTGTCATGAAAAGAAGTCAGGATAGAAACTAAAACAAGTCGGGGACCTGGGGCAGGAGCTGACGCAGAGGCCATGGAGGGGCGATCCTTACCGACTTCCTCAGCTTGTTTTCTTACAGAACCCAAGACTCTCAGCCCAGGGCCACTGGGGCTCTCCTCACCGATCACTAATTAAGAGAATGTTTCGGCCCATCTTGTGGCGGCATTTTCTCAACTGGCGTTGCCTCCTTTCGGATAAGTCTAGCTTGGGTCAAGTTGACATAAACGAGCCAGCACATGCCTCATCGGAGTGCCCTCTCCACATGGTCACCATTTCTTGTTCCCCTACTCTTCGCTACACATCCGTCTCCAGGCTTTCTCTCCCCCTTGCTGTGCCAGAACATCTCTTGTCAGGACCCCCTCTCTCCTGCCGTGGGTCCAGTGGCCTTCTCTCCAGGCCCACTGTCCTTCATCCCTCTGTGCACTGGGTAGTTCTGATATCTGGCCCTTCCTGGTCTTGAACTTCTCATCACTTGGCATCCGAGACACTCTCCGCTCCCAGCCCTGGCCTCGCTTCCCTTGCTTTTCCTTACTGTGATTTCTTTCCTCGTTCTTCTCCCTTGTCGCCCTGGAGAGCTCCCAGTGTAGTCTCGGCACCTCATCTCCATCTGCACTCGTTCCCCACTCCTTCCCCTGTATTATCCAGCGTCATAGCATCAAACAGCACACACTTATCCTCGACCGACTCCTTAAGCTCTAGAGTCACACACCCCACTAACTGCTTCCTGCTTCTCATCATGTCCGGGTGACCACGCCCCAACGCCGCACTCCTGCTTCCCCAATTCTTTCGCACCTTAGGAGTTGTTAGCACACTTTCCAGCTTCTCTTCTCGGGGCAGACACCTCCGACTTACTTCCTTTTTCTCATCCTTGGCATCAGATCCATGAGAAGATCCTATCAACTTTACCTTCAGAATATGTCAAGAATCGATTTCATGCTGTCTGTAATCCCTTCCTTTCCTGCCACCCTCACCTCTCATGTGGAGAGAATTCTCTGCCTCGACCTGTAGCATTAGTACTAGTTAGGATGCTATGACCTCGATCATAGTATTGGGTTGGGAGATATATAGGATTTAGTAGAGTGATTTACAGGCTGTGGTGTGAATAGTACACCAATTCCTGTCTCCTGATGGAAAGGCCAAAGGTCCACATTTAAAATGGGTCTTACTCCTTAAATGATCCAACCAAGAAAAGCAGCCCTCTCATGGGCCCAGCCGCTTGCATTTTAGTTAATTCCATATGCAGTCAAATGGACAACCAAGAATAGCCGTTGCACACAGCCTAAGCTGAATACAACAGCCTACATTTCCCTCTTGAAGTCCAAGTCATGCCAAGCCCGTGCCCAACTCAGAACCCCCTAAGGCTTCCCTAAGTCCCCCCAGAGTAGAAGCTAGAGTCCCGGTCCATGTTGTCTCTCATTCCCCCTCTTTGTGCTCACCTCTCTCTACTGTGCCTTCCTGCCTTCTCGCCATCCCTGTAGAACCCCAAACTCTCCGCCGAGGCCTGCTCGCCTTCTGTCTCTGCTGAGATAGCACCTCCTTCTAGAAGCCCTTGCTGCCGAGTGTCAGCCGTTCCCTTTACTCCCTGTGCCCTGCACTGTCCTGATGGTCTCACACCGCATGCCACCCAGCCCATATTAATTATGTCTTTATGCATTTGTCATCCATTATCACTGGGGTCAGGATTTACAGTATCTTAGTTCACAGCCACGTCTTTAGCTTCTACAGTGGTGGATGAGTGTTGTAGCAAGTGTGGGCATCATTTCAGACCCCCACACTGAGTGCCATACAACATGGCGGGTAAGACGGCCTAGCTTCCCAGATGTGGCCCAGATGTGTATATGCCGAATCCACAGGTCCAAAGTCTGAACTCTCTGTTGCGCTGGATCTCCATGGCAGTTGTGTGAGCTTCAGTAATAGACAGATGTTATATGTGATGTCTAGGGTACAAGTTTCTTAGAAGAAAAAAAGGTTAATTCCATGGTTTATGAGACTTGCAACTCTAAACTGTGTGGGTTAGGGGCCCCAAAAGCTGCTGCTGTTTTTAAACATATGTACAAAATGTCACTGGATTCTTGGTTGAAGGTTATGCAGGGAGAGGGAAGACTGTGAGCATACATATAGGCCTGTGATTCATCAACCAGCCTCTTTTAGACCTTACCTTATGGGAGAAGTTGCTGGCGAAGGTACAGACGTGAATCTATGCTAAGTGTTTTCTCAAAGGTTCTGTAGTAGGAAAAAAACACTCATTAAACTGACACATAAAATAAAAACTAGAGATTCTAAAGAATATCTAGGTGTGGAGTAAAAAACACTTCAGTGAGTACGTTTTGGGGATGCCAATACTTCCAGGCATAGGGACCATGGATCAGAAAGACTTCCTAGAGCAGGTAGAACTTAGACTGGATATCAGTGGACAATCAAAGAGTGTCATTCCAGGACATTGCAAAGAGAAAGGAGATGTACACTGGAGAATTAGGAACCAATTATAGTAAAAACCAGACTGACTGCCACTGACAAAATGTCATGTAACGGGAAGCTGTGGTGGCTTTGTAAAGACTCTCCTCTTTGTGAGGCCTCCATTCTTTCCCAGAACGGAGCATGAGACATACATGGTGTGTGGAAGGATAAGCCATCCACAGCAAAACGTGCGGCACAGTATATGTGAACAATGAATATTGAGAGCTGTGATCCAGAATTTACAATGTATATGAAGTGGGTGTGCTCGCTTATAGAATAATAAGCAATGGTCCATCCCACGTGACCTCATGTGTGCTTCTAGAGAAGACCTCCCAAAGGTGTACTGAATCAAGGAAGACAGAAGATGGAAGTGTGATCATCCTTCGGGCTCATGAGACCTTTGATAAAAACTTGGAGCAGCCTTGCTCTGATAGGAGAATGCAGTGATTGGCTGGCTCCATTCAAGAGGGGCACCAGCTAGGCTCCATCCCCATGGTCACCTGGGAGCCAGCCACAACACCAGGAAGGGGGATGCACTGGAGATAATGGGCCTTGTAGTTTATGGTGAAAAGGCAGGACAGACATAAAAGGAAGTGAACTTTTAGGCTCCCTATCTGCTTGGGTCACCAAGACACACCAGCCCTAGCCACCTCATAAATCCATGTGTCGACCAGCCCCACACTCAAGAAAGAAGCAGTGAGCAGTTGTTGAGAAGTGAACAGGGGGCAGACTGAGGCGGACATGGAGCACCATGGCTATAGGCAAGTCTCTAAGTAGCTATTGCTGTCCGCTGTACTAGCAAAGCCCCAAAGACTGCACTGGAGAGAGCCATAACCGGAGCAGTTACAAGGATGTCCACACTCAGTGATTCTTGAACCATAGAGAGGATCATAAACCTACCAGGGACTCAGCTGGCAGAGTCAGACCAAAGTGGACTGGTGCAAAACACCAGAATTACTTTTTCTACTCTTGTTGGAAGAACTAGACAGTTAATTATGGCTTGGATCTTCAAAGTTTCCCAAAACCAATGTGTAAAAGGCTTGAGCTCCAACCTATGAACTATTTGAAAGTGGCAGGCCTTTAGGAGGTGAGGCCTGGCAGAGAGGTTAGTTGCTCTCTCACTATGCCTCAAATGAGACACTACCATGAACTGACTAGGTTTCTCCCATCTTGCTCTCCTACCACAATGCGCTGTACTGCCACAGACTCAAGAACAGGGCCAATTGATCACAGAGGCAAAACCTCTGAAACCGTGAGCCAAGATTAATATCTCCTTAGGCTGACCCTCTCGGGCCATTTTTCATAGCAACAGAGAGTGGCTGAGAGAATCTCTAGCTTAATCTTTCTGCTACAGAGGCTAGAGAGATAGCTCAACAGTTATAGCACTCGTTGCTTTTTCAGAGGACCTGGGTTCATTTCCTAGCACCCACATAATATCTGACAGCTATCCCTAACTCCAGTTCCATTGAGTTCTATACTGTCTATAACTTCCCCAGGCACCGGACATTCTCATGTGATACACATATATACAAACAGACAAAACACTCATACGTATAGAAGAAAATAATATATCTTAAACAATAATATTTAAGATGCCTGCTATAAAAGTAAGTAACTCTCCTGTGTGCACAGTTCCCAATCTGAGGCATACTTAGCCTGGGACCTATTGGTAACTATGATACCCACTGTCTGCCTCAGTCGGTTCCCTATTCCCTTCTCTCTTTCCCCTCCTAGGGATTAGTGACCATGCTCCTCATGATCAGCCTAATTAGACTGATGGTATTCTGTTTCTACACCTTCATGGTCTAGAAACGTCATGATTCAAGCCACCATCACTGCTCCCAGCCGGTTTCCAAGACCCAAGGGCATTTTCTTTCTTGTAGAAAGAAGTGGTGCTCAGCCTGCATAGGCCCTAGCAAACAGTTGATGCTATTCAGAATCAACCTTACAACATAGCCCAACCTACCTCCTCTTCCCCGTGTTCCCAGGAAGCAGGGGGAATAACCACACCTTGTCACAATCATTAGCCTTCTACCCTTCCTTCTGAGTCAGAATGTCTACCTGGGAAGCAACCATGGCTATCTTGTCAACCACTATCCAAGTGGGCATTCTTTAGCCAGGAAATTACAAGGCTCGCAATATTGTAGAGCTGTCTGATGGCAGCAGGTAGGGCTCAGATTCCTATGCTGTCTGCAGGAGTCTGCCAAGGAACATGGTAAGCCTGCAATTTTGTAGATTCTTGTAGAGCCTGTTGTACCTCTAACACATATTGATGCAAGCACACATCATATACAACACACTGTTCACACGTGTGTACCCTGTGGCAAGAGGCAACCAAGGATGGTGGTTCTCAGGGTACTCCAGAGAGCATCTATGAACAGCGTGGTTTTTCCACAGTCAACATGGGTGATTTCCCAGACAAGCTCCTGTACACATCCCCTGCTCTGGTTTGTTTCAAGAATCCCCATGAAGGTCCAGATATTGATGTGGCTACCATGAAGAGCCATGGCTGCAGGGAGGAAATGCTGCTCTTTCTCCTGACCTGACTGCAGACAACCCTCTCCTGTGCCCTACCCTTCCTTAAGCTAATCACTTATCTCCCTTCCAGTTCTCCTGTGGCACAAGGCTAGACCACAGCTCTAGCCCTACTACTGTTGCCTACATTTCTCTGTTTCCAGCTCAGCTGCAGTTTCTCTGTCTACAACCTAATAATGTGCACACCATATATAAGAACAAGCCTTTTCCTGGTAGAGCCCTGTTCCCTTCCATCAATAAAGTCTTTTAAGTTCACCCCTGGACAATCTGCAGCATTTGTAAGAGAAAACAACAAAAAGGTCGCAAAGTCAGTGAATTCATTCAGTGAGCATCTTATGCCTTCTTGGCTCTGCTGTCATGGAGTTTTATAAGAAATAAATAACTGTATGTGACAAAACTGGAGAAATCAGATTATTTGGTAGAGCCGGGTAAGAGAAAAATATCAGTGACAAACAGTACATAGCACCAACAGCAAAGTTAAATGTACTGTGGTGTACAGCCCTTGCCCAGAAATGAAAATCCACCTTTCACTCGAGAACCAGGTAGTAGGTGATAACAGGACATGGTCCATTCAAAGCAATGTACAGCCTCAAGGTAAGCTTTGCCATCAAGAGCTGGATTCGGTGATTTACTAGCCCAGTGGCCTAGGAAGCAGGGATATTACCCCTGATTTATAGGCAGGAAAGGTAGCCTCCAATGCATCACCCTAAGGGATGCAGGAAGATGGGCATTGAAGATCATGCAGTCCAAAAGGATGCTCAGGGCTGCCCCACAGACAGAACTGGCTGGAGAGGCTGAGGTAGCTGATGGTCAAGGAGTGAGCACATGTGCACTTCACAAATTCCCCAACTCCTTGGGCTACAAGGGATGATGAGAAATGGCTCTGTGGCGGCCTGTGGATTCAGTGGTGAAGCTGGCCTACAGGTCAGCAGAGTGCGGATCTGTGCCTGCAGTGGGCGAGCTACTTGACTTCCGTTTGTCCAGGAGCCTTCAGATCTCTTCTCTGTGAAATGGGAGAGCTAAACTCTTTTAGCATTAGACTCCCGGGCACTGTCGTTCAGTATTTTGAAAATAGAGAACAACGGTGGTCTAAGAATTCTTCTTGAGACTAATTTCGGAACTTTGGTAGTCATCAGCAAGGTGTGACCTTGTGCGCCTCTCCCCAGTCATTAGCTCCCATGAATGTAGCAATGAGACGGTTCAGAGGTGGGAGCTATGCCACATGATAAGTCAACAGGCATGATCAGAGGTGGGAGCTGTGCCACATGATAAGTCAACAGGCATGATCAGAGGTAGGAAGAATGGCTCATGGTAAGTCAACAGCCACAGCCATGATTAAGCACTGGCTGTGAATTGAGGAGACTGTGGCAGGTGGCATTTATTCTATCACAAAGGTCAGGTGAGAACCTTGAACCTCCTGAACTCATCTCTGTGCCTGGTCCTTTCTTGGAAATCGCAAACATGCAAAAAACAAACCGCCAATGTAACAACACTTAATAGAACTAATGCTAACGACAAGTCCACTCGGACTAAGTGCTGGAAAGGAAAAGGAAGAAAGAATGAAATGAAAATCCAGGGAGTTGAATGTTCCAGGAAGTAGTCTTTGAACAGAGCATGTGCTATGTCCTTTCTTGCCCTCATTTCCACACCAGACTTGTGCAGTTACTAGCTAAACAGACAGCAGCACCACTGCTTAGGCTGTGAAAGAGAGAGGAAAAGGCTAGAGTCTCGCAATCCCATCAAAGGCGCACTGGTGACCCAGAGACGCCCTCTAGATCCTACCTCTGAGGTCTCCACCACCTCTCAGTAAGACCAGCCCAAGGCAGTAATGCATGGACCTTTAGGATGTAGTCAAGGTTCACACTGCAACAACTTTTCTGAGGTACAAATGAAACTAGCAGAAACTATACAGGTACAAATGTAGTACTCTTACAACTATATGATAATACACTTTCTTTGCAACCTCCTGTCCTGTGGTTATATATATTTTATAATCACACCCCATATTACTGTTTCACAATTGAATGGCTCAAGTTGATTACGGAAGCACGGTGTTTTATGTGTGCCCACTTACCTGTCATTTCGGAGTTTCCCGCTGTATAAGCGGCTCTGATGTCCTCAGACACTGTTGTCTGCTCCACTCTCATCCTTATTTCTGGGGTTCTACGTGCACACGTGTTTGGCCATCACGTATTGTTCCATTTGTCCTTAAAGCTTTGTTCGGGTTTTTCCCCAGTCCTTCTTTGGTTTGTGTTCCACAAATTGGCTAATTTCCTTTGTCATCCCATCTCACCTGTCTTTGTTTTGTTTGTTTATTTGTTTGTTTGTTTCCTCTGCTGCTGTTTCCAGCTTCATTGAGTTTATTCAGTGATGGTTTTTCACTCAGGTCAGTTGCTTTTTAATTATAGAGCTTTAATTGGGTTCCCTTGTACAGTTCCCACGTTCCTAAGGCATGCTTGTTTCCTCTTTAGTACAACACACTTGTTACTAACTATGGTTTCCTGTGTGTGTGTGTGTGTGTGTGTGTGTGTGTGTGTGTGTACACATGCACATAACAACTATTTAAAAAATTGGTCTGTTAAATCTAACGTATACAGTCTCATTTTTTATTGGCTGTATATCACACGTTCCCATTTCTTTCTTTGGTGACTTTTATGAGGCCTGCAATCTGCCATCTTCCTAAGCGTTTTAATTCTTCAGCAAAAAGCTTAGTATCTGGGCTTGTATAGACTTGGTTTTATGCTTGTCGGCATAGACCAGTTGAAAATCCAAACCCCTCAACCTTCAAATTCCATTTTCCCTTTGCATTTCTTTGGGGCCTGGTCTGAAGATTTGTCCTGGTGAGTCTAAGTTGAAGGCTCATAGCTTAAGGTTCTTGTCCCTGAAGTGTCCCTTTCTGGCACTGGAGTCGGGTGCTAAGGTCTCACCGACAAGTTCACTTGAGCTCTCCGTATGAGAGAGCCAGAGATCCAGCCTCTTACCGCTCTCTCCCCTCTGCCACCCACACCCCAGCACTGATTATAATGCCTGCGGCACCTCCATCCTGCCCTCTCCCCGAGTGGCTGCCATCTGATGCCACCGGGTAGTTGCACTTGCCCTTGGATAATCTTGCTCAAAGCCATATCACACACACTTCTAGGACCCGCCCTCCCTCCTACCCGGCTCCTTGCTGATGGCCCAACCAACTGCTTCAGCTTCTTCCATTCTGATTGTGCTTGGACAGTGGTCTGATGGACTTGGGGCTCAGGGAAGTGTCCATTGTCAGATTAAGGGTGACTGCTCACCAAAGTATCTCCAGGATTCACTTTTATAAACATTATGTCCACTTCATTAAAATAGCTGCTGCTTATTTTTGTTCAGATTTTTAAATGTTTATGCTGAAATGGCTAGTTGGTACTTGGTACTCTGAAATATGTGGGAATTGAAGTGAACTTAATTTTTAAGTTACAAAATGAATGATTCCTCTGTTAAGTTATAAAAATATTTTCATATTCTGGGCAATGATGATGCACGCCTTTAATCTCAGCATTTGGGAAGCAGAGGCAGGCGGATTTCTGAGTTTGAGGCCAGCCTAGTCTACAGGGTGAGTTTCAAGGACAGCCAAGACTACACAGAGAAACCCTGTCTCGAAAAACCAAAAAAAAAAAAAAAAAATCATGCATTCAGTGTTACATAGCTAGAGGATAGAACGGTTCGAATTTCTTTCTTCAGATAATTATAAAATATCAATTCATCAAATTTGAAAACTGAGGAATTTCTCATAGATGGTGATGGTATATCACTATAAAGACCCTGAAAGCCAAACTCAAGTGTGACATGGTTTGTCAGTGGCAGAAGGCAAAATGGCTTGACTGTTTTTCACAGACCTAAAATACACATTTATTATTGTTATGTGATAGATGGGCAGATGGATGGAAATATAGAAAGACAAAGAGACAGGCAGATTATTTTTCCTCTACATAGTCATCTGTGAAGGCCGGTGGTTGATGTTGGAATATCTTTCCTTATTCATTTCTCAACCATATTTTTTTGTGAGACAAGGTCTCTTACTTGGCTCCCCATTCAGCTCGACAGGGGCGCCAGTGACCCCCCAGGGCCTGCCTCCCTCAAACATGCAGCACTGGGGTCACAGGGGTGCTCCACCACACCTGGCTTCTGCAAGGGTTCTAGGGACCCAAACTCAGGCTCTCAAGTTGCACAGCAAGAGCTTTTCCTGCACTGAGCCAACTTCCCTACCTGAAAATATAGAGGCATTTTTGTTGTATGATTCTTTTAAAGTTCGTAGGGTTTCCACCTCTATGAAAATTATCAGTGGCAGAGTGTCTATCGCTGTGTTAGTTGGACCAGAATGAGGAAATGATGAGCGTTTTGTTTAAACTGCATAAGAGAATGAATAGATGCTGCAGGCTCGCCATGGCAGGACAGCAGCAGAGGACCATCATTCTTGCTTTCCCAGCACCTGAGCCTGGAGAGAGGGAGTGAACACTTGGGTGGGAACGTGTTTGTTGGAGAACAGATGTAAAGATGTAAAAGGCCAGCTTGGCGACTCAATTTGGTAACTCCGCGGTTTGAGTGACTTACCAAATCCATAGGGGAAATTATCATTTTACCCCAAAGCTGCAGTTTCTGTGCATTGTTTTAAAGAGTGAGAGTTTGCGGTGCATGTAACGGAATTGTGCTGCATGCCCTCCTGGCTTATCATTCTGCAGATAGCCAGTCTCCAGAAATTTCTCCAAAAGTAGCCAAGGTATGGTCCTAAGAGAACCTTCTAGAATCTGTATATGCATTCAGAGACCGATTCTCTAGTCCAGAGAGTGACGTCTGCAGGAAAACAGCAAGGAGACCCTGTGTGATGTCGCTCTTCAGAAGAATAGGCCACTTTTGCTTTTAGCAACGTCAAGTAAGGTAATTCGGATCGAGTGTCCAGATGAAGACAGCGTTTGATATACTAGGAAAACATTCTAAATTGTATAACACCAGGAAAAGATGTTTGACAGTAACAAACATGAAAAAGTCTCTGGAGAAATACAACACCATCAAAGCTGTCAAATTATTTTGAAAAGCAGTTTTGTGAAAATAAGATCTAACTTATTATATAAAAATAGCTAGGTATGCACGGAGACAAAATAAATAAATGAAAATAAGCCAAAAACCATAGACAATAGAAAGAGGATGCATGGGAGAACCAGGGACTGGTAATATTCAGCTATAGGATGTGGAGTGTTGTTTATTGCATAAAGACACCAAAGACAAGGTCAGGAGTTTCCCAGAGAACCAGAAGTTGTGAGAAACAACCAGATGTGGGCTTAGAAGTGAAGACTATAAAAGCTAAGATAAAAAAAAGTTCAAAGTAAATGTTGACACAGCTAAAAATAGAATTATCAAGCTGTAGAGAAAATAGAGAAAGAAGACTAAGATTCAACAAGAATAAAAAACTGAGAAATCCAGAAAAGAAGACAAAAAATAAGTAGTTATTAAAGTTTATTAAATGTTTCTTCTGCATTTATTCATGATGATTATTATATGACTAATTACATCTTAACTTATTAATGCAGTGACTGTCTTGACATAACGGGGGACACTGAGACATAGGATGCCCACAGAGCTAGGAGTCGTCTGTGCCTTGACCTGAGTCGCCGTTAACTGGAAGCTCAGCCCATGGTGAATCACCCTCTGTAATGCCTTCACTCTGCAGTTTTTATTTTAAAAAGAATAAGAAACCGTAGGAACTGCTGCATGAGCCCCCGGAAGTTGCCAGAGGCGGCTTGCTTCTTCTCTGCTTGCGTCACAAGGATGCAGTGTGCAAGCAGCAGGAGGGAGCAAAGGGTGACACCCCGGGAGGCAGGGACTTCTGACAGATGAGCGTGTCGTGGGAAATGTGCTGTAAGAGCCGTGAGGCCGCGGTGAGGACCAGAGGACAGAGACCTTCACCTGGCATGGCACTGTGTGTGTGTGTGTGTGTGTGTGTGTGTGTGTGTGTGTGTCTGGGCAGGGGGGTTGGCTTATACAGCTCATTTGTGATTTTTCTCTGGAAACTTACTAAGGAGTGTGGGTTTCAAAGGTTTAGCTTTTAACTTCAGCTAGATTGACTTTAGATTGACTTTAGATTGACTTGGACAAGTTATTTATTGCATCCAAACTTTGGTTCATGTCTATTTAGGAAGGCTGTGGGAAAATCCCATGGAATGGTGTATGTAGTAGGCCAGCAGAGAGCCGAATCTGCAGGGAGAGAGCTAACTTTGGACTAGCTTGACTCCGTTCTTCCATGTTCAATTTTCTTCTGATATCAAGACTCCTTTTATGCCCTTTGCTCTGAGTCTTTCTTCCTAACCCAGATTGCCAATATAATGATATAAAAGTCCACCAAAGGCGAGTACTTTAGTGACCCTTAAAGTTTATAAGCCATTAGGGAGCAGAGACACGCCATCTTTCCCAGGGACACAGCTGCCTCTTAGTGTTCAGCAAACCTCTGTTCAGTACAGAAATGTATTTGAACAAAAAGATTAACCCGCGAGTAAATGAATGTGCACATCTAAATGACAACGTGAAAGAATCTTAAGATTTGAGATTTTGGGAAAGTCTCCAGGCAAGAGCTCCTCCCCCTGCTACAGGGAGACTCTTGCAGAAAGAGAATACACTAGCTCCCTAAGCTCACTGTGGCTAGTACTCCGTGACCCCATAGAGAGCGCTTTTTCTCCCTGCCTACTTTCTTTCAAAAGCCATTGGGGAGCCAGGCGGTGGTGGCACATGCCTGTAATCCCAGCACTCGGGAGGCAGAGGCAGGCGGATTTCTGAGTTCGAGGCCAGCCTGGTCTACAAAGTGAGCTTAGGACAGCCAGGGCTACACAGAGAAACCCTGTCTCGAAAAACCAAAAAAAAAAAAAAAAAAAAAAAAAAAAAAAAAGCCATTAGGGCTATGAGACTATTAAAAAGTGTCTGTTGTCCCATTAGCTAAAGGAAATCACAGACTCCTGTTCTGGAGATTCATCACGTCTCTAATTTCCAGTGAGTATAAACAGGTACCCATAGATCAGAAGCAAGCCCAAGTCACTAACTGTAACCTGGAGTGCCTCTGAGAGCACATCCATCATCCATCAGCGCTGGTGTCTCATGTACTTTGCACTGGGTGACCTACAGCTCTGGGGTGAGGGCCTAGAGTTGACTGGTGAGTTAGGGTCGGAGATTGTTTCTATCATCACCTTCTCTATTGGCTCACGATGCTCAGCAGCTTTCCAAGTAAAACAGCTCCCGCTGGCTTTGATGCATTAGTGATGGTGTCACATAGAAGGTGTGACCCTTTGACCCCTACTCTAGCTCACCTTTGCTTCACCTTGCTGTCTCTCTACCCCTCCCCATTCCGCCGTCTGGCCAAGGATGCCAGCCACAGGCACTCTCTTATTAAGCTGCCTCGCTTTGCAGCTTCCAGTTGGGTTCAGTGGACGGAGAAGCAAGTGAGGACTCAGTAGGAGGAAAGGAGGTACTTCTAGGTATCTTGTGCTCCCAGATCCTTCCTTGAGGGCATCACCAGGTGGTCTTTGCCTCCTTGCCCTGTCACCACGGAGCCTCGGTCACCTCTCAGTATGGGGGTGGTCACTGCTTCCCCTAGGACATTACTCTGCCTGTGGTCCTTTCACCCTTTACCTACATAGAAAGAGGGAGCACCAGGATGATCCTGATCTAAGAGGGAGCACCAGGATGATCCTGATCTAAGTGTGCTCCCTGTTTCTTGCTGGAACCTAGTATCCTGAGATTTAAGTCTCTTTGAAAAGATTGTTTACTATGTGAAAATCCCATATAGAAGAGGGTTTGATAAGTGTCATCTAGGTGGAAAACTTCTGTAGAGTTCTGGGCTAGGCCATGATATGATGGAAGCAACATGGGTTGAGGTACAGAGGAGTTAGAATGTCCTGTGTTCCGATCCAAGCAGGAGTCAGGAAAAACAGAGGTGGCTGCCGTGGAGACGGGCCAGGGCAGCCATGTTTAAGGCATAAGTGGCATTCATGTCCATCTTTATGGGAACTGGGTTTAAGAACATGAGCTCAAGTTTAGGTCCACAAATATGATGATGTCATGGTAGAATGTGGTAGGAGAAGCGTAGGGTAAAGTAAGAGGAGACGGCAAAGGAAGCGTTTGTGTAGATTCTGACTTGGCATGGTAGTGACTACTGAACTATTTTTTATATATATTTTATGGATTCTTTGAGAAGTTTATACAATGTATTTTGGCCATATTTACCTTCTGCAACTCAACTCCTATCCAACATTGGGGTTCCTCTCTCTCTCTCTCTCTCTCTCTCTCTCTCTCTCTCTCTCTCTCTCTCTCTCCCTCCCTCCCTCCCTCCCTCCCTCGCTCCTTCTCCTCCCCTTCTCCCCCCTCGATCAAGACTGGTTTGTGTTGCCCAAACACTATGGGGCCTGCCCTAGAATATGGTCAATCTACCAAGGGTCATACCCTTGAAGAAAATTCACACTTCCTCTCCAGTAGCTATTAACTGGCAGTGTCTCCAGGGCTAGGGGACCTCATGCCCACCTCCTCCTCTCCAGGTTGATATTGTATCTGTCTTAAGCCTGAGCACATCTTGTGCACACTGTCCTAACTGCCGTGCACTCCTGTGTGTGCTACTGCACTGTTGTGTTCAGCAAACACCGTTTGTTTATATTAATCTACTACCTTTGGCTCTTACATTGTTCCTTCCCCGTTGTTTATGATGACTTGAAAGGGCATAACATAGATATCACATTTAGGCTGAGCAGTCCATAGTCTCTTATTCTCTGCCTATTGACCATTTGTGAAAATCTGTTCTTTACCATCTACAGCAAAAAGAAATCTCTGTGGTGAGGGTCGAGAGGCCCACCATCTTCAGGTACAGTGGTAAGTCATTAGGACTTGGTTTAACTAAATATGTTCACTTAGCAGAATAATAGTAGTACATTCTTCCTGGAGCTATAACTGTCCAGCCACAGTTTGATTGATTTTAAATTTTGGCGACAGTGTCAGGTATGGATTCCATCTTGTGAATCAGGCCTTAACACTAATCAGAAAGTGATTGGTGACCCGCTTTCATGTCACTGTGGTACCAGGGGGCATATCGTTGTAGCAGGGGTCATTGTTGTAGCTCATAGGGTTTGAAGTTGGGCATGATTGGTGACTAGTGTGTTTCTTCCTCTGGTAGTGTACCTGGCACTTGTAGCAGTGTTAAAGCTAGCGGGTAGAGATGAGGCTTCCAGGTCAGTACCTGCTTGGAGTCTCCGTGTTTTATGACTCAGGTTTATGATATCTTTAGAAGAGAATCTTGCCATCAGATTCTAGATGGTAACCAAGAACCATGACAGTAATTTGTAATATTTGGGAGTCTCTGGGACTCCAAAGGCCAACATTTAAAAAAGATATATCTCATTCCTGGGATTGAGATTCTTTTTATTTTTAATTTTTTTTTATTTATTGAAAAGGGAAGTAAAAACACTTTATGATAAAATTAAAGATTTACATGGAAAATATTTCAGATAAACACGCTAAAATTGACAATTTTCATGGAAAATTAAGGAGTAAAGTGGTAGACATATAAAACATTGCTAAGTTAATTGAAATATGGGAAAGAAACATTTTATGATAGAATTGAAGATTTACATGGAAAATATTTCTGATAAAGTTGTAGAAAATGTAGAAAGACAATAATTGAAGATTATCATGGAAAATTTTATATAGATATAATAATGGTAGGCATAAAAATATTCCTAAGTTGATTAAAGGTGGAATTATAAGCATTTTTGATGAACTTGAAGATTTACATGGAAACTATTTCTGATAAAATTGCAGAAATATATAGAAAAACATGTTAAAATTAAAGATTATCATGGAAATTATATAGGCATTAAAATGATAGGCATAAAGATAGTTCTAAGTTGATTGAAGGTGGAATTATGAACATTTTCAGATAACTGAAGATTTACATGTAAAATATTTCTGGTAAGATTCAAGAAATAAATAGACAAACACATTAAAATTGAATATTCCATGGAAATTTTTACATAAAAAAATGGTTGATGTAAAAACTCGTTCTAAATTAATTGAAGGTAGAATTAGAAACATTTGTGATAAAATCAAAGATTTACATTAGAAACATTTCTGTTAAAATGGAGGAAGTATATAGAAAGACATTAAAATTGAAGATTATTATGAAAAATAATGCAGATAAAATGGTAGACATAAAAGAAATGACTAAATTAACTAAAGGGGGGAATTGCAAACATTTTCTGATAAAATTCGTTAGTGTTTGTCTTTTTATTGGGGAGTTGAGTCCATTGTTGTTAAGAGATATTAGGGAATAGTGATTGTTGCTTCCTGTTATTTTTGATGTTATTTTTATGTTTGTGTGGGTATCTTCTTTTGGGTTTGTTGGAAGAAGATTACTTTCTTGCTTTTTCTAGGGTGTAGTTTCCCTCCTTGTGTTGGCATTTTCCATCAATTATCCTTTGTAGGGCTGGATTTGTAGAGAGACATTGTGCAAATTTGGTTTTTATCATGGGATATCTTGGTTTCTCCATCTGTGATGATTGAGAGTTTTCCTGGGTATAGTAGCGTGGGCTGGCATTTGTGTTCTCTTAGGGTCTGTATGAGGTCTGCCTAGGATCTTTCAGCTTTCATCGTCTCTGGTGAGAAGTCTGGTGTGATTCTAATAAGTCTGCCTTTAAAAGTTACTTACTCCTTTTCCCTTACTGCTTTTAATATTTTTTCTTTGTTTAGTGAATTTGGTGTTTTGATTATTATGTGCCGGGAGGATTTTCTGTTCTGGTCTAGTCTGTTTGGAGTTCTGAAGGCTTCTTCTATGTTCATGGGCATCTCTTCCTCTAGGTTAGGGAAGTTTTCTTCTACAATTTTGTTGAAGATATTTACTGGGCCTTTAAGATGTAAATCCTCGCTCTCATCTATACCTATAATCCTTAAGTTTGGTCTTCTTATTCTGTCCTGGAGTTCCTGGATGTTTTGAGTTACCAGCTTTATGCATTTTGCATTTTCTTTGACGTTTGAGTCAATGTTTTCTATGGTATCTTCAGCACATGATGTTCTTTCTTCTATCTCTTGTATTCTGTTGTTGATGCTTGCATCTATGACTCCTGAATTCTTTCCAAGGTTTTCTATCTCCCGAGATGTTTCACTTTATGATTTCTTTATTGTTTCTACTTCTACTTTAGATCCTGGATGGTTTTGTTCAGTTCCTTCACTTGATTGTTTGTGTCTTCCTATAATTCTTTAAGGGATTTTTGTGTTTCTTCTTTAACAGGCTTCTGCCTATTGACCCATGATCTCCTGTATTTCTTTAAGGGATTTTTGTATTTCCTCTTTAAGGGCTTTTACCTGTTGACTGATGTTCTCTTGTATTTCTTTAAATGAGTTTCTTAAGTCTTTCTTGAATCCCTCTATCAGCATCATGAGTTATGATTTTAAATCCAACTCTTGCTTTTCTGGTGTGTTGGGGCATCTGGGACTTGCTGTGGTTGGAGGGTTGTGGTTGTGTGGGTTCTGATGTTGCCATGTGGCCTTGGTTTCTGTTGGTAGGGTTCTTGTGCTTGCCTTTCACCATCTGGTACTAGTTGGTTTTGTTGTCTCTGGCTGGCGTTTGTTCCTCCTGTGGGCCTGTAAGCCTGTATCCTTACTCCTCTGAGCTCAAAAGTGAAATCACTGCTGGGAGATCTCTCTATGTACAGAAGACAGTGGAGTTTCCCGGCTCCCTAGTGCAAATGGCAGTGGGCAGGAAGACTTCTGTCCCAGCTGCTCCACTAATCTTAGGCCCTGTGTGCTCCTAGCTGGTCCCCTCCAGAGAGAAGGTGGAGATCTCACCTCTGTGCTCAAAAGTGAAACCCTGCTGGGAGATCACTCCATCCTGGTGACCTATGCACAGAAGGCTGTAGAGTCTCCCGGCTCCCTGGTGCAAAAGGCGGCAGGTGGGATTGAGATTCTTATTTGTTAGCATATGGGGTCTAGATGAGGTATTGCCCCCTGCCATAGATTAATTCTGTTTAAATTTTTTGACATGTGTATATGTTTTAGGAAGCTTCTACAGTAATAGGTAAGTCTTTGGTTGTGAAGGTTTTTCATTTGAGAATCTCATATGTGAGCGCCTGTATTTGCGTCACTTCCTCTCAGCTGTAATTCTTGGGACTTTAGTTAGCTGGCTCTGCAATGGACTGAAGCTACAGTTGTGAAGGAAACAGGGTGAGAAGTAGTTTTTTTAAGAAAAGGTGTGATCATAAACAAATAGGGGAGGAGAGAGTGGTGGAGGCATAGGCCTGGGCAGGCTGGTGAGAGGCGAGAGGCGGCCCTGCGCATGGCCACTGTCAGGAAAAAATCATGCTAAGTGTCTCATACGTTCATGCCGTGGTGTTGGATGCAGTCCTTGGTCTCACATATAACTCTGGGGAATGGCTCTTACTGCTGCGGGAAGCAGTGACCCCAGTGCTCACCACATGTACTCCTGGGGTGAAGGGGACAGGAATATATCTTCCTGTATCATCCTCTTCAGTGCCCATATGTTCAAAAATAAGTAAACAAAAAGCATAAAAAGTAACCCTCTTGGTTCAGTAAGTATAGAAAGACTGAAGTGCAGTCAGGCTAGCTCTCAGTATCCAGCATGGACATTTCGTGCTTTACTAATTAAAGTGTGATGTTACTAGAGTCAACACATACCTATACAGCATTTGAACTGCCTTAGAGCATCTCAGGAAGGCTGTGGATGCAGTTGCCATGGCTCCCGGCAAGGGCTTTGCCTTGCACAGTGGTGGCTGGATCAGCAAGTAGCATCGGTATTTGCTCGAACTTAGTTAGAAATGCAAACTCATGTCCCACCCTGGAGAAACTAAATCAGAACAATCTTTGGCTCTTGGTGCCGCCATTCAGCATCCTGTAAACAGGTCACTTCCCCTCTCTCTCTCCCACTTTGTCAGCTCTGGTTTATAGCATCTGGTTCTCAGCACTGTGACCAGAAGGAACTAGAATAATCCAAGTAGAATATTGACAGCCGTGCCTCAGCTACGGTGTCCTCAGGACAAGATTTGTGGTGTCACAGAGCTTTGATATGTCAGAATCCTTCTTCATCCAGTCTTTGCAATCCCCCAAGCCCCTTCACAAGAGTGCACTCAGTCAGAGAGTGGGCTGCCCTGAGGATACTGAGCACACAGGGATGTTCTTGGATGGGCTCTGTTTGTTCCTAGATACTTCCTGGTAACTTCCATCCTGTGGTCATACCAAAATAATTATCCCCTGTCATCCCCAAAACAGCACCTTACATGTGGCCGTCATTGACATCAATAAGCCCCCGTCACCAGTGTCCTTGACCCATCCCATGAGTCTTATCTTCTGATGTAACACTTTCAGTTTTCCAAATGATCACAGTGCTTGCTGGTATGCCTGCTGACGCCCTGGGTCTGAAGACACTCTGCACCTAGTGTTATTTCACTCTCTGAGTTCTGCCACATGCCTCAATACAGAGTTGATAAATCACGGTGAGACCCAAGGGGCTCTGGATAGGCAGGCCAGGGCAGCCTTTCAGGCAGGGAAGCAGCAAACATTGAGACAGGGAGGCATGAAGCCAGGGACCTCCAGATGGCTGGGCATGCTGCTGGAGTGTAAGGAGAAACTAGGAACCGCAGAAGCCAAAACAGCCAAGGAAGAGGTGAACTTGGATCTTTAAATGACAGAGATCACTGGTGCACTTCCAAAAATGACATGTCTCAGTGCGTCCTTCCATAAGGACAATCTAAGTGCTGTGTGAGGACAGGGAAGACATGGAAGTTGGGAGGCTGATTACCATCTGAGAGGAGTGGGGTGGGGGGATGTGGGGGAGTCACACACTGAAGTCCCCAAACATGCATGTATGAGAAGGTTGAGACAGTGAGCAATTGTAGCCCTCAACGACATTTTCTAATTTCTCTTTCTTAAGTATTTTCTCATTTCCCTATAATTAGCATGTATTATTTATTTAGTAAAATCATTTGTGTATATCTGTTAGTAATTCAAATCAAGTTAGCAACTTGAAAAGTTTGGAAACTGGTTGGTGGGAGAGTGTGGGTAATGCACCCCCTAGGCCAATGCTCAGGTGGGTGGTGTGCCCACCCACAAGGTAGGGGCACACACAGAACAGAGCTGGCATTGCTGGTGGCTGAGGGCAGCCATGGACTGCTGTGACTTCTAGTTGATATCATCCTAGTCCATGGTTCTATAGTTCACTTTCTGTCCTATACCAGCTGGACAACTAACTCCATTACTATAGAGCCCAGGACCACTACAGCCACTCAGAGGATACACTTCTCACACTGTCAATAAATGTTTACCAAGTGCTCAGGGGATGTGCTTCATGGGCAGGCCTTGGGGACGGAAAGATGGAAATTAGGCAGCGTCTGTTGTCACAAAAACACCACCTAATTGGGAAGGCAGATAGAAATGGTTTAAAATCCCTTTAATGCACATACCACTTAAGACATACAATTCAAATGGAGTGTTACACAGAAAGCAACTGATTCTAAGAGTGCACATATCAGAGGAAATGGCTGTGGCCAGGGGTTTGGAGGAGAGCTCTTGGGAAGGGAGATGCCTGGGCTGAGAGCCAACGAACTGATGCTGGAGAAAATCCAGACAAGGCATTCTGAGGGGAAGGAAGAGTCCCCGTGGCTGTGCTGTGGGATGGAGGTGCAGCTGCCCTGTCCTTAGCCGTGTCTGAGCAATGTACATTAGGTGATTCCGTCATCGAATGAACATCCTACAATAATCACACAGACTTCCTTGGTACCGGTCAGTTGCTGGAGGAGGCCTCTTGATACAGATAAGTAGCAAGGGCAAGCTGCTCTACTTACTGATGGGGCCACACAGCACACTGTTTCTAAGAGCATTTCAAAAACAATGAAACCTGTTGTTACACTTATTTAGTGTGTGTGTGTGTGTGTGTGTGTGTGTGTGTGTACCACTGCACACATGTGGAGGTCAGAAGACAACTTGTGAGTATCAGTTCTCTCGTTCCATCATGTGACTCCCAGGGATCAAGCTCCGACGGCACAGTCAATACATTAAGCAGCCACACAGCCATCTACCGCCATCTTTAAATATCCACACTGATAACTGCTTGTGTCATGCTATGATTCTTATAGGAAGTACCAGTCACACGAGGGATACATGCTTGTACAGTGATGTGAGGACAGTCATAATATCAGTAAGCCTTAGACACTTTTAGCTCCCTTAGAATCCTCTGGTGCCACATGTTTTGAGACACATGACTGAGGGAATCTTTGAATCTGAGTGAAACGCTGTTTGATTGAATTCTAGAGAGAGGAACAGGGCAGGGGTTGTATGGAGAGGGGGATGGGGTGGGCCCTACAGTACTTTGTAGGTCACTAGGACATCCTGGTCTTGCTCTTAAGAGTCACTAAAGGTTTTTGGAATGGCTTTTGGTGTAGCCCATTTAGCTCCAGCCCAGATCACAGCTCCTTCTATGTTGTCACCTGTCTGTTACTTGACACCTGAAGCTGCAGGTGCTGGAGGCCTGATCCCTTCTTAGTGACCTGACAGCCAGACATGGGGCTCCCAGCTCCTGGGAGGCGCACTGGGAAGTCTCCTCAGCACCTTACAGCCTCTCCTAAAAGTTGCTTTGCAGCTCAACTTTCCTCATGGCTTGGCAGACTTTAACACTAATGTGTGTACAAATTGCTAATTAATGGAATCGTTTGAATCTGAAAACATCTCGCTCTAATGGGAGCCTGCAAAGTACTCACATTAATTCACAGGTAAAATTATTCTAGCTTTCTTTTCTTTTCTTTTCTTTTCTTTTCTTTCTTTTTTTTTCCTTTTTTTCTGAATTCTCCTCAGCTAGGCTTAATAGCTGGGGAAAGTTCTTCTAATTAGCCTCGTGGAAACCGCTGGCCACAGCTCGGAGCTGTAGTGCGTGCATCTGAGCTTGAGAAACGTGAGCAGCTGTAGTTATCCAGGGAACAGAGTACCAAAGAACAGAAGAGGAAGACCTTGGGGTCTGAGAGGAGAGATGGGCGAAGGCAATAAGCCCAAGGGAGACACAAACAGTGAGCCAGCCCCATGTGGGACTCACAGGGGCTTGCCCTCCCGTGTGTGCTAGAGGGCCCCATGGGATGATGTCCCTCCAGGTTGCCTTGACCCTGACCTCCTGGGATGGGGACACAGTGTACTTGCTGTTCACAGGAAGCTAACAGGAACTGCCCTAGGCTTCAAAGTGCCCCGTTGTTATCACTGAACACTGTGTTGCAGCCCCTTCCTGCCTTCATTCCTGGTGAGCATGCTCAGTGCAACCACTAAATGACACACCCACCCACCCACACACACACACACACACACCCAGTGGCAGAGCAGAACAAGGGCCAACTCTGGGCTTCTCCACTAGACTGTCCATTCATTTCTTTTCCTCCTGATGATATCCGGCTACAGTTATTCTTGGGGATAAGTACAGGACAAAGTTTGCCGTTTCAGCTACTTTTGTGAGTGGCTCCAGGACACTCTGTGTATCTGTGTGTCATCTATTCTGCAGAACTTTCTTCCTTCCCCAAGCTGAAATTCCAGGCTGTTAAATAAGAAGTCCCTTTTTATGGAGCCTTCGAGTGTAGCATTCAGATGATGTGGCCCCTGGTAGGACTGAATGATACCCAGCGGTCCCCTCAGTTACTACGAAAACGGTGCCTTTAGAGCGACACCCTCGGCTCTGATTCGTGGTTCTGGGAAGTGCCCTGCTGGTAAGGTGGTTTCTTCGCTGGAAACTGCACCCTCCTGTTCCTTTCCACCAGGCTGCTCTATGTTCGAGAGCAGGTGGGCTGGTGGTAAGCTCTGTGGTAAGCCAACACAGAGAAGCCTGAGATGACTAAGTCCTGTGTGGCTGTGGGTAGTCACAGTGAGTTCTGATTGTGCTGAGCTCTGCTCTAGAAGAAGACACACTAGGGTGTCTCTGAGATGGGCTATTTAAAAATCTTAATAGTTACGGATGAAAACAACAACACGTTCTCCCCCTCAGAAGTACAGCGTCTGCTGCCGATCCTTTTATTCGGAATGTGCCTCCAGGACAGATCTGGAGTCACGCCAACCTGAGTTGAGATCCTGGCGCTGTCACTCATTGGCTGTGACCTTGAGCCTGTTTCCTCAGCTGAAGCATGGGATTGTGACTCCCAGTTGAGCTGCTAAGAAGACTGCGGGAGATCCTGTTAGTGTGGTGCCTGCCTAAGGCAGCACTGGCTCAAAAGGGGAGGGGGAGGGTCCGCTGCTGCTGCTGCTGCTGCTGCTGCTGCTGCTGCTGCTGCTGCTGCTGCTACTGTCGATGCTTTTGTCGCACAGGTCTCCAGGTGGTCCTGAACTCCATCATCAAGGCCATGGTGCCTCTGCTGCACATTGCCCTTCTTGTGCTCTTCGTCATCATCATTTATGCCATTATCGGCCTGGAGCTCTTCATGGGGAAGATGCACAAGACCTGCTACAACCAGGAAGGCATAATAGGTAAGAGGCGGGGCCCTGGGCAGCAGCAATCCACGAGGACTGGATCCTTCCCCCTCATAGCTGCTTTCCCTGAGAGGGGATTGCTGCAGCCACCTGTGCTCCAAAACTGAATGAGGCATTCAGCTTCCCCATGGTGACATGAAAGGCGGGGTCAGCCTTCTCTCCCTCTCATTTCCAGTGTCTGCATTCGCTACTGCAGAGCTCTGTTCACACAGCAGGTGTAAGCTTTGTCTAGCACTGATAATGCACCATGTGATGGATGGACACAATTGGAGAAGCAAGATTAAGCGCCCACCATTCATCAGTGTTTTACGCTTGAAGCGGATTCTGAATGTGTGAGCCGCCATTGCGAGGGGGGGGCGGGGCATGCGTAGCCAGCAGTGCACCAATGTGGTTGAGCATCCAGACCCTTCAGAGCATCTGTACCACCCTGACTCCCCAGTGCCACCTTCCACTCTCTTAGAGTTGTCCCTCGCTCCATCACAGTTACTATTTTCTTCTCCATCAAAAACAGAACCCCAGGGTCCCTCCCTTGCCCAGAGTAGATGAAGAGGCTGTCATTAAATAAGCCCCTTGCCACCAGTTCAGCTCCACGTCACAGCCATCAACCCTGCCTTTATGAGCCTCCCCTCTTTGTGTTCCTTCCATCAATCAATGAATTTAACAGGCAGTGCTGGCTCGTTAAGCACTTTCTTAAGTGTCACCAGAGTTGGGGCTTACAGGATAAACCACACATTGCTCTCTTATGTGACTAACATTTTAACTTGAACTTAAAAAACAAACAAACAAACAAACAAACAAAAAAACTAGGGGCTAGAGAGGTGGCTCAGCAGTGAAGACCTGGGTTCAATTCCCAGGTCTTTGAGAAGACCTGGGTTCGATTCCCAGCACCCACACAGCAGCTTCTATCACTCCAGTTCCTGGGGATCATATGCCTCTTCTGCCCTCCAAGCGCACCAATCACACAGACGGTATGCAGACGTACATGGGAGCAAATCACTGAAACATATAAAAAAAAGTAAAAGCACACATTAACTTTTCTCTTTCTTAAAAAAAAAGGTAAGGTTTTAAATGGATGTATAGAGTAGTCTAATGTGTATATGTATATGTATATATGTGTGTGTACATGTGTATGTACATGTATATGTATATGTATGTACATGCATACACATATGTGTATACAAACACACAACATTGGAAATTCCCATTCCAAAGCTGTTGGCAGTGCTAACTTATATTATTTTATTTTTTTTAAAGATTTATTTATTTATTATATCTAAGTACATTGTAGCTGTCTTCAGACACTCCAGAAGAGGGCGTCAGATTTCATTATGGATGGTTGTGAGCCACCATGTGGTTGCTGGGATTTGAACTCAGGACCTTCGGAAGAACAGTCAGTGCTCTTAACCACTGAGCCATCTCTCCAGCCCCATATTATTTCATTTTTAAAAACAGACCTGTGATTTTCATCTGGATATTCCTGAGGAAAACGGGGAGCATATAAGCATATGTCTGGAGCGCTAACAATGGAGGCTTCCCTCTGTCCTCTGTATCTTCTCCGTCCCACGTAGCCCGAGCTGCCAGTTAGGTGCGGTGGGTGATGGTGACGCCAGTCTGTATGACAGAGTGAGATGAAAACCTTATACCCAGAAGCCAGCATCACCACCTAGTATACAAAGGGTACTATGACTAGGCGGGCTCCCGGCTTCTGCAAGGTCACTCAGTCGCTGTCACAAGGTCACAGTAAGACAAACAATGCCTGTGAATCTATATTTACAGAATCATCTTATTGTTACTTTTTAACGAAATTGTGTTTAGGATAAAGTGTTCACCCTTGAGAATTTTCAAGTTTATTTGAGTTGTAACTGTGTGAAATTGGCTGACAATTTAAAATGTTAGCTGATACGTAATTTTTAATAGGAAGAGCAGTTCTTGCCTTCCACTAGAATTCAAAGAAAAATGGGGGAGCATATGAGCATATGTCTGGAGCGCTAACAATGGAGGCCTCCCTCTGTCCTCTGTATCCTCTCCGTCCCACATAGCCCGAGCTGCCAGTTAGGTGCTTAGAGTATATCAGCCAACATAATGATCAATTGCCTTCCTTTAATTCAAATTCCTCTTTTCTCCTCAATTGATCTATAGCTAACACCAAGCCAGTAACTTACATAACTAGTCTGTAGCTTACCCTGACTAGTAACTGATGTTAGTGGTGCAGCTTGGTTGAGCTTACGCAGTTATGCTGCATAATTGGTGGTCCACTGGACCTCGGCTCTTCAGACTGCCACAGAGGGACCGAATCTCCGTGATTCCTCATCAGTCTGGCAGTGACCAGTGGTGCGATACTCACCAATGAAATGGGAAGGAATTCTGTCATAGAAACAAAGACAGCCTCTGCCATGCCATCAAATACTGGTGTGCCACAGAGCCTTGGATAGCCCCTTAAAATCGTGTACTCACCTCCGTCATCTTAAAGGGAAGATGGCAGGCAACCTTCTGGCGAGGCTCCTGCAGGGTTGTGAGCAAAGTGCGGCCTCGAGTGATTCTCACAGTACAGTGTTTGTTCCCAGGCCTCAGAGGCTCCAGATGACAAGAAAATCATGAACATAGTAGATGAAGAAACTATGGTGGGCTCTTCCTAGGGTACATAGAGAGGCCCTGTGAAAAGCCATCCCCAGCACCTCAGGGAGAAGAGCTAAGTTGGCTTCAACTTTTGGAAGGGTCATCTTAAGGTCATCCTGGCCTTGATAGTAAACAAGGCCAGAAAAATCACCTGAGCTGTCTTGGGCACCCTTCCACGGAACCCATGATATCATCTTTGTGATGAGTTTCATTTCCATCCTGTAACTTCAGAGACCAGATAGTCTTCTGGGTGGAAACCAAGTAAGAGAAGATATCAGACAATGAGAGTAACGTCCCTCAGAAAAGTGCCATGAGGCTCCAGTAGAAGCCAGAGCCACTATTGGGAAAGGGGCCGATTCCTGGCTGCAGCAGCTTTAATATAGAACAAAGCAGTTGAAGTTCCCATCTTCCTTCCTCCTCCCACTGTCTGCCCACAGCCCAAAGTCTTCTAGATTCTCCCAAAAGAACACCATTTAGTTCCCACAGGTGAGTATCCCCACTGAGGCAGAGGGAGAACCCACAGGGATCTGTTCTCATTCCTATCTGTAGGCTCGGAGGCAGACACACCCTTCAGACCCAGCATCAGTGGGTTTCGGGGTTTTGTAGAACGATTGTCGGTTTTGTCCAGAGTTTAGACATTAACATAATTTCTGCCGTACATAGATTTTACAAAAGGCTCAGTGAGTCTTTGTTATGGTTTTAATCTTCCTTTTAAACTCTGATATTGTTCCACAGACTGAACTTTATATTCGTCTAGATCTTCGGATCCGTGTTTCTTGTAAGATCCCAGCAAGGAGGATTGGGCCTGCCTAGGAGTCATTATTGTTCTGCTCTAGGCTGTTCCGTCTGTGTCCAGGGTCCAGTGGTGACGGACGGAGAAGAGCCTCTTCTCTCCCAATCTCTCCAGCAGCTGCAAGGCACCTCACCTCGCCTGGTTGCTCGGCAGATACATTGCCATATGCCAGTACCTTTTGTTTCTGGGTGTCCCATCTGTCCAGTGGATCTGGAAGCAAAGGCACTCAGTAGCTCTCCCCAGAACAGTAATTACCCCTGAGACTGGCACAGAGTTTGTTGGCTAAACCTAGCGATGAAATCACTAGCATTCTATTTTGCCTTCAAGTTGAGATCTAAAAACATAATTGCTGTTGTCTTGGTGGTTTGGAGCACTGCTGCAAGCTCCCCCTGGGACGCTGTATTTTGCTGAAGTTGAGTCCATTTCTAAAATCTCCTTTATGTTACCAAAGACTTAATTTGATCTTTCCACACCGACTACCTTCTCCAAGTCTGTTCTGAAATGTATAGCCCGCGTGGCTTTATTCCTCCATCCTTACATTCCTGTTTCTCTCCCTAGGACCTCTGACTCTTTGGAAGAAAGCCAGTACATCTTTACGGTTATGTTTATTTCCCTTGCCCTGGGGTGCAGGCCCTGGTGATCTGTGGGTTCACGTTTTTCAAGGGTTTCTTTTTATAGATAGCTATTTTTACTGGATCATCTCTGCTTCTTAATTGTTCTGTGATTTTTTTTTTCTTATTATTGTTCAGGGAGGATTGAAAAGAGCATAGCAGCCTTTGAGGCTGTGGCTGATCTCCCCGAAGCTCATGTCCTCCCTCCCTCATCCAGGAGATCACTGTCCCTCGGTGTCATTTTCTGCTAATAGATATGTATCTGTAAATTCTCCAAGTCTGTCCTCCCCATGAGCAGTCAGAGCTGGCTTTGGCAGCACCACCCCCAACCCCCCACCTTCTCTATCTCTACTGTTTCAGGAACCGACAGAGGCAGGACAGACTGTCAGCTTAGGAGCTACATTGTAAATAGATAACTGGCATCTTTATGCTACAGATAAATACAAGTATAGAATGCATAGAAATGCAAGTTTCCCTTTATCTTTTCATCTTCTTCTTTGTTCGCCCTCGGACTCTACAAAGCTGGTTCCAGACTAAGAATGGAATTGATGATCTGTTTGGCTCCTGTTTTTCGTTTCTCAACTCTCATTTTTTCTAGGTGCTTTGCTTTGCTATTTTTAACGTATTATTTAGGTTTGAAAATAACTTTCATTTCTCTTCTTTCAACAGCATTAAATCCACATCTCTAAAAATTTGACCATTTTAAAAGTCATAAAAAGTTGTAACTAGGGATAGCCCAGTTCAGCTACCTTAATATGTAACTTCTGGAAGCCAGACCATGGGTAAGAAAATGGTATGGACACTTGCTGCCCTAGGATAGCTGAGAGTTCAGTGACCTAGACCTGTCTGTCCCCTTGGTCACTGAATATAGCACTGGGCAGAAAATAAGCCAGGAATCAGCTTTATTCTGAGCAGTACTAAAGCTGGGAGTGACCCAGATGTCTGTCATCTGGAGAAAGGGTAAACGTATGCTGCTCAGTACACAGAGGAGTAGCCCGGACTGGAATGCAGCACTGTGCTTAAAGAAGGACGAAGAAGGGATGGGCACACGAGGGCCTCTTCCCATGTGACGTTACTTGTAGGAAACTTAAAGGAAAGGCAAGCTATGAAGACAGAAAACGGATCAGCTTGTTGGGGACAGAAGCAAGAGTGGACTACAAGCAAGCACGTGGGGGAAGTTGGGGGTGACGAACGGGAAGTGATAGGTGTCACTGCTGTCCCAGGAAGATACTGCAGCCCTCACCTCCATCTCCCGAGAAGCCTCTCGCGGTCAAGGGTTAACATCTCCGTGCCCCTCTTTTCTTCTTGAGAGTAAGCAGTTTCAATTAGAAGCCACAGACGCCAACAGCCGTCTCGCCAGTCATCTTCCATAAAGAGCCTGTGTCCCATGGGCAAAATAACCACCCTGTGATGGTTTGGATCCTTGTAAAAGAAGAGAAGATTCTGGGCATCTTATTATCTCTAAATGAAGAACCACAGGCAGATTCTCTCTGGAGTTACATTTTCGCTGTTGTCAAAGCAATTGTTTGTTCAAACGCGGGTCTTCTGTTTGTTATTGCCGTGATTCTTATAGCTGCCAGATAAAAACCCTCGGTCTCCCAGACTCTGAGTTCCTTACATTGTTTTCTGTTTTCCAGAACAATTTATGCTTGAGACGGATGAACCGTTATCACTTTCTGATTGGCCACTTGGATGTGCTGCCATGCTATGCCCGAGTGGACAATACCTTAGTGTCTGTGAACTCGATTATGGTTAAAATGCAGTGTTCACAACGTTTGGTTGAAAATACTGACCTGCGTCATTGTCGCCCCTGAATCGAATGTCTGGCCTCTCATGGTTTTAATCTCCATGTGAGGGCGCTAACCGAAAAGTATACGATGGCCACTGTGGGTGCTCGTGTCGGCCTGATCCTGTTACTTTTCTCTCTAATGTCTTTTCTTCCTTCTCTGCCCATCATTACCCCTCCTCCCCTCCTTCCGTCTCCGGTTTCCTTGGTGGTGGAGATGTTCCGGCAGAAGAGGATCCTTCCCCTTGTGCTTTGGAGACAGGCCATGGGCGACAGTGTCAGAACGGGACCGTGTGCAAGCCCGGGTGGGACGGGCCCAAGCACGGCATCACCAACTTCGACAACTTTGCCTTCGCCATGCTGACCGTGTTCCAGTGTATCACCATGGAGGGCTGGACCGACGTGCTGTACTGGGTACGCAGACGGGGCCCTCAGAGGGCGGGCAGCATGGAGGGCCAGAGGCTTCTCTCCACCCCTCACCTTCCTTTCCATGATACCGGGTCACACGTGCCCACGGAAGCCGAGGGGGTGACTGATGAACGCCTTTGATTTGTTCCAGGGTTTTCCTGAGAAACAAAGCTTACCATGTCCACCTCTGCGAGGTTCCCCTCGCCTCAGCGAGGGTCATCTTAGCTGGCTCTCCACAGTGTGGATCTCTGGTGTGCAGCTGATGCTGTGCAGATGAGCTGGGCTATCCCTGGCATAAGGGCTGCACCCCGCTCCAATTCCTGCTCTATACTTCTTTCTACTCTTAACCTTCTTCTGCCTCTTACCTAAAATTTCCTAAAAGGGAGCTAAGGCAGAATAGGCAGAGAAAGGCAGGGCTAATCTAAAAGGAGATGCCATAGGAAAGCTGGTTTCGTATTGAATTGTGTAGCCCGTGGCATGCTCCTATGTTTAACCCTCACTTTGAGGTCTTAACCTGTTAGACCACTCTATCAAAGCCTCTCACTGTCAGCCGGCTCTGCTTATGGTGATGCAGATTTAGAATGCCCCTCTTAGGCTCTAACTAGCCACCCCTGCTTTGCCACCTTTGAGCCCTTGAAGTGCTGGTAAATATGCATACCGTATTTTAGCTGTCTTCTTTCTGGCAGAGTCAAGTCCATTATTTGTAAAAACCCACAGAAAATACCACATCTTCATGGTTGGTGTTTTCCGCTTCTGCATGAGAAATGACTTGCCAGAATCCAGTGTTGCTCTTCAGACTCTGGGCGAATAAAGCATGATACCAGTCTTGAAAATCCCACCGTTCCCAAGATTCTCAAATCATCAACTCCGTTTAGCCCCGGTGAAAACATTTACGAGACTGTGTACTGTCTGCAAACTGGAGCCGGAAGAGCGAGAAAGAAGATTTCAGTTAATTTAGCAATGTTTTACGTGTCTACCACTTTACTCCCTAATTTTCTATGAAAATTGTCAATTTTAAGGTGTTTATCTGAAATATTTTCCATGTAAATCTTTAATTTTATCATAAAGTGTTTTCACTTCCCTTTCCAATTTAAAAAAAAAAAGAAGCAGCAGCAGCAAGGGAGTGTCCCATGCCAGAGAGAGAAGCAAGGCCAAGAGATGCGCCCACTTCTCCCGGAATCTAAGGCAGCCTTGTAACTACACAGCAGTGTAACGTCCGGTGTCCATGCACCCTCGCCCATACATTCAAAGCCTTCCTCTTCCCAGCCTTGACATCACTGTAAGCATGCCAGAGTCCAGTATTGCTGGGCAGTTTGCACCTCCCTCTAAATGACGACTGTCACCTTGACTCTGCCTGGTCTCCAGCTAATGTTTACCCGTGTCCTCCTGAGCCTGGGCCCTTGAGGTGCTGAGCATTAGGTAATGTGTAAAATCCAGTTCTGTCTGTAGAACAGATGAGATTCTGAGCTGAGTAATCCCGAAGCCTGTGCCATGGCAGGGTTAGCATTTCTCTCCTGTTGTCACCGGGCAACACCGGCTGACATCCATCTCGACCTCAAACTAAAATGAAACATGGGGAACCATTTCCAGGGTATAATTTGAAAGACAATGAGATGGAAGTTGGATTTTCTCCAGTTAGGCAAATTCTTCTATTTAGTAGATCAGGTCAGCTTCCTAGGTGGCCCTAACTATTCCTTCTACTTTGCCCGAAGGACCTATTACTTTCTGCCCTGATGAGCCATGGACAGAAATAGTCAGTTTCCACCCATGGACCATAGACCATAGACCATGTGACTTATGGTGCTGGGCTGCAGAGTCTCCTCCTGTGACTCGTAGCCCTGCCGTCAGTGGCCTGGGAAAGCCGGCTGTAGCATCACACTGAGGGCAGGTGCAGGCATGGGGCCATGTGTATAATTTACTTTGCTGACGGCCCTGGTGTACTTTTCTGATCTTCCTTCACCATTCCCTCCCTCTCTTTCACTGCAAGTCATTGAGACCGCACCAGCCAGATGTGACCCTAAGATGCTGTCATAGTGACAGCCAGAGTGGGGACTGTGCAGAATCACACAACAGTAACTACCAATTTTCAGCAGCTGTGTTGTATCTTCTTTCCCGGGGGTGTGATGGAGCTCAGGCTGGGGACAGAAGACTTGTCAGAGGTGACGGAGCTCCAGGGTCTAGGGATGTGCTCACTGTGACATCCCCAGCATCTTTCTGAAACAAACAGATTGTGTGTGTGCACATGTGTGCTTATATGAGTTGTATGTGCATGTGAGTGTGTGCTACACACACGCATGTGTACACACACACACACACACACACACACACACACACACACACTGATACTGTGCTTCCTACTGGTTATTCATGATGAAGGCACCTCCTAGCTCAGTGTTCCTGCTGTCAGACAATTCATCTAATTACTTTGACCTTTCTGCTGCCATTTCATTTTCTATTCTTTTTTCTCACTCCTTTCTTTTCCTTAGGCAATCCTCCTCCTCAACTCTAGGCTTATATCACTAACCCAAAGATTCAGATCTCAAAGTGTTTTAGCATCAAAAGTATAAAATTCCTCAGAGCTGCCTCCACCAGTCCCTGGCTAGGAACCTAGTGTCCACAGAGGAAGTTCTCCAAGCTATTGGGATGCAGGTTTGAGTTTGAAGCCCTACTTAGGACCAGCTGAAGCACCACAGTGCTACTAGGATACTGCTGGATTTGAACCAGTGTCAGGCTAGTTTCCAGGGAGTGTGGGTCTTCCTCTCAGAAAGATTCATTTCCCCTCAAGTGTGAGGTTCAAGTCTAGAGGACCCAGAGAGGAGCAGCAGAGACTCCTCTGTGTAGCAGTGAGTGGGACCCACAGGACTGGGCTCATCTTAAACATCTAAACAGCTGTATAGAAGTTCCTAGAGAAAAGAAATGAAACTAAAATGCAGGCTTCCCTGTAGTTTTCTTAGGAAATTACTCTTCAAACCAAAGCCTCTCCATGTACTCCCAGAATGCCCAAGTGTAAAAAGTAAGGCAAACAAACAAGCAAAACAAGAAGTAGAAGAAGGAGAAGGAGAATAAAAGAATAAAGGATGAGGAGGAGAAAGGAGGAGGAGGAGAAGAAAAAGAAGGAGAAGGAGAAGAAGGAAGAAGAAGAGGAGGAGGAGGAGGAAAGCAAAGGAAGACTAGGGACAAACAGCATCCCCATTGGTTTTCTTATCTATTTTCAGATGTGGGATTTTTTTTAACCTTTGAACCAAATAGCTGCCTAACACAGAGACTCTGCTAGCTGACACCATGCTGGAGGGTTACAAGTACAGAAATGAGGAGAACGAGCGTCTCTCGGAGCCTTCATCTGCTCGCTCGCTCACTCACTCACTCACTCACTCACTCACTCGCTCGCTCACTCACTCACTCACTCACTCGCTCGTCCATCCATTCACTCACTCCATTCATGTTACTCGTGTTCGGTGAATTCTTGCAGTTCAGTAATTCAACTTAACATCTATCTATTTACTGAGCATTTATGTTCCCAGAAGCAGGGATAGCATGGGTTAGGGGGAAGAAAAGAATAAGTCCAGCCTGCCAAGAGTTCAGAATATACGGCATGCAGTATTTACAAAGGAGTGTGCCCCCCCACCCCCCACCCCCGATAGAATTGCAGGGTTTTATAGGAAATAGACTGCTTTGGGGGACCTGGACAAGGAACCAGAGAACAGATATCCATATCTTGGGAAAGCATTCATTAGCAGCTTTGGATGTTGAAATAAACTGTTTTGGTTTCTTAACAAACCCCGAAAAAGGACTGGGGCACCCCAGTGTTCATGTGCACTGTGCTGGTGGGATACAGTGTCAGGCATCGTCTAGAACCATACACCTGCTAGCAGCCCTTCCCACTGGGAATCAGCTGTTCCCAACACGGTGATCAGATTGGAATATCACTCTCTCTGCTCAGACCCTCCCCATGAGGTCAGGAGCTCAGCCCATCTGCTTACAGAGGTCATTTGGTGCAGGTTTGTTTGCTGGCTTGCCCAGCTGTTAGGATCAGTCATTTTCTCCTACCTAAGTGAGCCCCTTACTGTTTCAGCTGCCTGGGGACTTTTCAGCAAAGAATGAGTAGGAGGGCTGGGGCCAGAGTCAACTTGCTTCTTATCCTGTGACCCCTGTGGTAGACATTTATATTCCCGCCAACATAGATCATCAAGAGTCAATAGCCCTTGGTGGGAAATGGCCTCTTTGGCACTTGTGGAAAACATCTAGTCTGTAGGTCCTCAGAGCTTGCAGTGAGAAGGAGGGTACAGATGATGTGAAAACTCATGGAAATCATCTTGGGTCACAGAAGCCTTGAAATGTTCATGGTGGAAGACTCGCCTCCCCCTCCCCTCAAGGAAGGGGTTTGGTGGATTTGAAAGTATAAGGCAGGGGCCCTCCCACCCAGTTAGACACTAGCTTCAGATGGTCTTTGGTATTCTCCTTTTAGCACTCCCTTTGTCCAGTCTTGGTTAAATAGGGAAGCTCTGTGTCTGTTTCCTCAAAGGAAGTGTGAACCCAGTTTCAGATCTGGGGTCCTGAATGCTGCAGCCTTCAGACATGAGGAACCAGGATGCCTCATGCCTTCTTTAGGAAAGCTGTAGCGCTCCTGCTGTGATAGACCCCCAAAACCCCTACCAATGGCTTCAGGAGATCTTCCCTGTTTGCATTACCAGATAAGGGTGACAGCAAGCTGGGTCCCGTTTTGATGAGCTTTTATTAATCTTTTCTTCAGAGTAAATGTAGTCCCCAGGCTGGAGATAATGATCACATTCCTCCAGCATCACCTCGCACCAGAGATAAGCCACCATTGTGTACTCTCCACCCAGTCTGCCCAGAAAGTAGGTGGCCTGGAACAAGAGGGACGCACAAAGGATGCTTTCCTTTCAGACAGAAGGAGCTCCTTCTATGGCTGCCTGCTCAGGCATGGTGGGCTAAGATCCCCACGAAATGTCCTTGATCTTCATCTGTTCCCAACCCCTCACCTGTCTTAAACCCCTGAAATACCTATCTCATAGCCAAGGAAGGGACCAAAGCAGAAATATGGGATTGGGTGTGGAAACCCTGAGTTTCCTCTTTCTGGCCCTGGCTTTCTATGGACCCACAGTCTTCAGATCTCTAGTTCTAGCCACTGGAGTCCTTGATGAAACTAAACGATCTTGTCTTAGGTGACTCAGAGGAAAGGACCCATGGACTAGCCAAGAACCCAAGGGATCTTCTAAGACAAAAGGGCTGTGTGGCCTGGAGTACTGTTTTGGGGGAAGGGGTCCATTCTAAGGAAGCTAGAGGAGGCCAGTAGCCCTGCCTCTGACTCACTGTCTGCCCAGGCTTTGGAGGCGGCTCTGCTCCAAGACCCCAGGTGCAGAGAACGTGCCGTCACCTGACGGAGCCTCTGTTCCCACCTGTCCCATGGGATAAGCAAAGGCACACTGCTCATAACAGACCATATTACCCTCTGTCCTTTGGGGTTGATGTAGCCCAAGCCAGAGAAGTTATTAAGTAGCTTAGTAGTGCAGAAGCTGGGTATGGGCTCTAGGGGGTGACACAGCTGGGCGGTGCCCAGACTCTGTGTCTGTCTGCCCATTTTCTGCTGAGAGTCTGTCATTCTCACCAGCTTTGCTCGATCTCGACACTTTCCCTAAGCATGACAGCAGCGCTGAGAGCAGTGCTTCTCAACCTTCACGGAGGTTGCTTCTGCCTCTGATCTATGCCAACAAGTACGTGAAGAGGCAAAGCCGGGTGATGCTCATGCCTTAAAGTCCAGGTTCCCCGAGGCTCCCTCCCTTGCCGAGCACCCCAGCCGGGGTTGCTTTACTGCAATCTCAAGCCCAGCACAACACCAACATCTTATACATCCCACATCAAGCACTTGGCGAATAAATACGGATGCCCTGTCAACAGGCAGAGGCTCCTCTCCATGTCACAGTGTCATGTGCAAGCCCTGGCGTGCAAAGCCGCGTGGCCGGGTACACGGCCCCCTTGCTTTTCTCTTTCTAGTCCTACTTCGACTTTCTTGCTTGTGTCGATTGCTTTTGCTTTCCTCTCTGGCCTAGAGACAAACAGAACAACTAGTTCTACTTCCACCAGTCTGGTTTCCCTTATGCTTTGGGCTCAGCAGATTCCTCCTGGTCCAGGAAGGACCCTCGGAACAGAATCCACGGGAGGGCTAACTGCACTGCTGCCCTTGCTAGCCACTGCCGCTTTCCTTTATTCCTGTCCCATGGCCAGGAAGGCTTTTACAGCTGTGTGCACAGGGCTAACAATGACCAAGCCCCTGAGGGGTTGGGGATTAGCTACTGCTGCAACAGGGTCTTTGGACCCTGGACTTTCTTCCTACTCCATAGCGCCCTCTGCTGTCAGTGACTTCAGCGTGCAAAGTCCACACAGCCCTATCTGATATGGCCCTTGTGTCTGCAGCCTCATCCAGCAGTCTTCTCTATTTCCTGCTCCCCACTTCTTACTCTCTCCTACAACTGCATGTACTACCCTGTATTTATCACACACACACACACACACACACACACACACACACACACATATATATATATATATAATGTATGTATAATATATGTATGTATATACACTTACATACATACATTCCCAGCTAGCCAAAGGCTTCCTATTTATAATACAGAGCCTAGTCTTAAATTCATCAGTCCCACTCAGACATCTGAGTAACTATCAAATGCAAGGCACTGCTCCTAGCACGTGGAATTCACCCGAGACGCAGACAAACCAAAGCCACTGGTAAACCACATACAGCTTATAAGACAGTAGATACCCATTGTGACCCACAAGGAACCCACACAGTCATGAAATGTGAGTCATGATTTCATAAATGATATGAAAAACTAGAGCAAGGCATGTAGGGATGGGAATGGTCAACAGGTGTTGAATTGAATTGTGGACACATACCTGGGGAACTCTCCCTCACTGACTCAGTTCAAACCAACGGGGCAACATGCTCAATTCTTATGCAATTTTTCTAACTAAAACAGCAAGCCATTCAGAGCGGCAGGTCTCTGAGCGCCTCCCTATCTTTAGTCTGATCACACAGAGGACAACACATCTATAACTCAGCCGAGGCACGAAGGTAGAGATCACATTGAAGCAGCAGCTGTCGAGTTTTATTATTCCTCAGGAACATCGCTTGGGGTGTCCATGACTACAATCATAACGCAGATGTACAAACCATAGTGAACTCCCAGGCTCGGAGACAAGACCCAGGGATCAACTTTCATTGGTTGTCAGCAATTGTCCCCGCACTGGCCATCTTAGGGCCCGGGGTACTGAAGATGCACAGTCCTGGCCTTCCAGATGCAATTGATAGCATGAAGGCAATGACAGAGCTTGTGGACTCCACATCCAGTCGACCTGTAGTGCTTGTAAATGTGGGTCGGAAAGGTCGGGGCTCTAGGGTAAGATGGAGCAGGGCATTTCTAAACAAGCGCCTGATGAGGCTGGTGGTTGAAGCTACACTTGGAGAATGTCTGATGAAAGCTGGTCAGGAAGCTGGAACCTTCAGGATCCAGAATATTATAAGCTGGGTTCACCCAAGACAACCTTGGGGCTCATTTCTCATAAACCAGAAGAGAAGTGTGTTCAGTGCTTGGCAAACATCAGAAGAAGTAGATTTGAAGAGCTGAAGCAGAATGTAGAAATGCTGTCCCTTGACTTGTCTTCATACTCCTTCCTGCCTGAAGTGTAGGGAAGTGTCTGACAGACCCTTCACAGGGCAGTGGGGAGGGGATGGGAGTCAGTGGACAGGGAGTTCTGAAGAGATGCTCATAGCAAACTCTCCTAGCCCAGAGGGGCCGGTTCTGGCTCTCATCGCCTCCAGTTCCTTCAGGGGCCTGGGACTTGCCACAGAGTGTCAGTCCAGCAGTGACAGGCTGAGTACCTCTTCCATCTAGACTGTGGTGTCAGTGACAAGGCCCATCTCTGACACACAAGCCAGGCGAGTACTGCCTTTCCTGGCCCATTTGCTTGTGGGGTACTGATGTTGAGCCCTCCACTGCCCAGAATCCAGGAAGAAATCCTGTTCTCGTGATGTGAGCCTCAGTCTCCAGCCCTGTCAGTGAAGCCGGGCCTTTTCACAGCCCAAGGTCAGACGAGATCAGGGTACATTTTAAGATTTAATGGCCACAAGGGCCCAAATGAGCTAAGCCCATCCCAGGATTGTGAAAACAAAATGGTTTGTAAAGCGACCCACCCTCCTAGACAAGTCTGTAGGAAAAGCACTGGAAAACTATTTCTTTTCCGGAAAACAGAATAGCAAGAGGGATCAGGCAAGACCCCTGCCCCACCTCCCTAGACTCTGCTGCTCAGGCCAAGACTGTAGGGGTGGATTTTAAATAGAGATGAAGCCAACGATATAGCGGCAGCTCCTGGTCGCCCTAACAAACGCCCAGACCAGCCCTTTGGCCTCCTGTGCATCTGTTCGCACTGCTGTCTGTCTATCTTGGCCTCCCCTTTGCTTGCTCTGTCCTAACTCTCCTTCATCTTTCCAGATGCAAGACGCTATGGGCTATGAGTTGCCCTGGGTGTATTTTGTCAGTCTGGTCATCTTTGGATCCTTTTTCGTTCTAAATCTGGTTCTCGGTGTTTTGAGCGGGTAAGCTGACCACTTCTGTGTCCTCTTTACAAGGCAGCCGAGCAAGGTCCCAGGTTCCACTGCGTTCAATGCAGAATCCTCAGGGACAGGACCCTAACAGGCCCAGGAAAACGGGGGACAAAAATCTCCATACAAGCACAGATTCTGACCATTGGCTGCACAGGCGCTTTAGCCTCTGAGTCGCACCTTGAGGATCCCGGGTCCCACGCTGCTCAGCTCAGCGCTGGGGAGCCGGTGGCTGGCGCTTGGCCGTGCTCGGTTGCTGTGTGTGCCTGACTAACTATCATTCCATTCTTCCAGGTCAATGATGCCGTAGGAAGGGACTGGCCCTGGATCTATTTTGTAACACTAATCATCATAGGGTCATTTTTTGTACTTAACTTGGTTCTCGGTGTTCTTAGCGGGTAAGCAGGACCAAGGAAATGGTCTTGATTTTTCCATTAATTTGTATTTTATTCTCTTTGCTATTCCTGGCACTATTCTCTTTCTGGCTCTGATGAACCTGGGATCAAGGGTCACTCAGGAGCCTTGAAGTGAAGGGTTTTGGCCTGACTGTGAGGAGGGTCGGATGGCTGGGAGGTAACTCATCAGAGATACCCGGTTCCACCCCTATCCCAACACACACACCGAGACCTTCCCAGCCCCCAGGGAGGCAGGCAGTTTCCCCTTGGGCCATACTCGCTCAGCCTGAGGAGCAGCACAGAAAGAGTCTTGAGTGGGGATAATGTCACAGCAGGAATCTGAGAGAAGGTTCCCGTGCACACACAGCACTCACAGTGCCCTCGGAAATAGACGCTGGCCTGAGCTCACGAGGCAGCTGTCATGCACAGGCAAGAACAGGCATTAAGTCACTTTTATTGAGTCAACAATCCAGAGAAGGAAGAGCTTGGTTTAAATAGGAGAAGAAATGGTAGGATAAGTGGTAAGGATAGCACACACACACACACACACACACACACACACACACGTGCAAATAAATATAGACTAAAAGTCTAATTCTCATTTCAAGGTCAAATATCATTGTTGTTTGCTTTTCTGTAAGTGAAGGACACGTCGCTATTTAGAGCCACAGGTTATTGTGAGGTTAGAGATGAGGCATAATTCATTTTCCTTTATCATTTAAATTTATCTCGATGGCCACAAACACAGACCTACCTGTTGTCAACCCTTGCTCAGATGCAGTTTAAAGCAACAGAATGGCAGAATGGCTCGTGGCCGGGTGTCACGACCCCAAGGATGGCTGCCGTCTCACCACACACCCGGGGTGACTCCTCAGCCACCCCTCTCACTAGCTCATGCCAGCCATGCCAAGACCTGACACCCAAGTGCTCCTGGTGACCCTCTGGCCCTCTGTAGGGGACTCGCCTCCTGACTTTGGTATAGAGGGAGGTGGGGGATCTGTTTCTGCTCTGCTTGGGATGGGCCAACTGTTTTCCTGGGCACCTAGGGGTTTCCTGCTGGGGGCAGTTCAGGAGGAAAGAAAGAGGCTGCTTTCAGTGCCGACTGGGCAATGTTCTGTCTCCCACTATGGTCAGGGCATGGGGTTCAGTCTGCAACAGGATGAAGGAAAAAAAAAAAACTCCTCCTCCCTTATCCCTCCCATGGCCCTGGAAAGCATCTTGCCTTTTGTCAAGGTGATATCACATAGGAGCGCAGGAGATGGAGCCATATATAAGCTCCTGGTTAGCTGCCTGGAGGTTGCGGGGGGAGGGGGGTGGGGGGTGTTCTTATTTTCCACCACAAGAAAATGGCCCGCTGTTTATGCATGAGTCTCACTGACAGCACTGGAAAAGAATCAAGCTCATTATCCCCCTTTGAAGACAGAAATTTGGCTATCCCACTCTGCGTTTGCTGGATGCACCGTATCTGGCAACCTCATCTTTTTAAATCTTCGTTTTCCATGTCAAAAAATGGAGACAACATCACCTCGTAGGTTGCTGTCACTGTAGAATGAACAGGAATGTCCATGTGGAACATTAGGCGCAGGGCTAGTATACAGTCGGCGCCCAGCAGCAGCGCTGACTGCCGGGACTGTTGTGACTTTTAAAGATGAGTAACTTGAGCCAAGACGTGTCGCTTTTCTGGCAGTCAGCAGACTTGGGCCTGAAGGCTTAGTTTGCATCCTGCTTTCTTATCACTGTCTGCTAGATTGAATAAGTCTGGTCGCAGTGTAGCCCAGAGCTCTAACACCCCCCCACACACACACACACACATAACCTAAATTCCATTTTCTTCCCTCAGATGTAAGGAACCAAATCTTGGCATGTAGGAATCCAATATGGAGGATGAGAACCAGACTCCAAAGACTCCTTTTTCATCCTACTTGCTGTCCCAGTTCCCTGAGGCATGGTCAGTTTGCTGGTGTCAAGTCAGCGATGTCAGAGGACCAGCTGCTGATGCGATGATGAAAGATCATTTTGAAATGACACCTTGGTCTCATTTAGATCAAATGTTTAGATAGATGTGCATAGTCCGGTGTTTTGATGCTTAATGGTTTTCAGAGCATTTGACTGACGTGGGGCAGGAGTATGAAGACTCTTTTGCCTCCGCACCCGTGAGCCATTGTTCAGTTGGTCTCTTCTGGAGTCTGCTGGCACCTGAGTATCCTCAGAGTCACAGCATGTTTCTGCAGCTCCAGAAACGCTGGTGAACCACCCTTTGCCCTGCCAGCCAGATGTCTGTAAGCACTTGCCCACCCCTTCTGGCTTTCGCCAAGGGTCGGTGACTGAGTGCATTGCCTCTAACCTGGGCAGTGACAAACCTGGGGACAAGCGCCTGTTGGCTGACCACACTGGTAACGGTTTGAAGTTGGCTTCTTGATTAATCAGGACAACAGTGTAACAATAGCTAACCTCAGATATCCAGGAGGAAAACCCATGCATTTATCAGCTAGACTCGAGTTAGACCAGCCTTCCAGAATACCAAGGGAGTCTTAGAGCCCATGAAAGCCCTATCCCCAAGGACTGCACAAACTGTCTCCCCACACTGTGTCAAGGCCTGTGCTCCGCATAGCTCATGGAAGTTTATTTAGTGTTCATGACAGCTTCATGAGCAAGAAGCTACTCATGCTTCCATTTCACAGAAGAAAAGACTGAGGTCTCAATGAGGGAGTTGCATCCACTCTAATGGAAGAGTTTAAAGGACAGAGGGCCTGGCCAGAACATCATCTACCCACAGCCTCTTCTTTTAACTTCCACAGTTACGGGAGGAAGTGGGATCAGATGCTACAAAGGTGGAAGGGGAGAAGGAGAGGTGTAGTGGACGCAGTCTTCAAGGGCACAGACAAGGCCAGGGAATGCTGCCTGGCTGGCCCAGTGGGGCCCGTTGTTCATTGGGAGAACTGGAAACTGCAGAGCCCCGTGGGCCCAGAGAGCAATGACACCTCAGCCACAGCTGGGGAGCGACCCGAGACTGGAGGGTTGAGGTGTGAACTCAACATCCATCAATTAAGGATAACACCCCCACGGCTCAATGAAGTAACCCACCAGCACAGATTATGTCCATTTGTCAGCAAGGAGAGGCTAAAGTGTGCCCGCTGGGTCCTGCTCAGAGCGGGGATGGCATCCCATAGTTTCTATTGTAAACGTAGGAACTCCCAGATTTTGGTTACCCGAGGGTTCTGCATCCTTGATCTGAAACCCTTACTTATCCAGAAGGCCTTCATTCTGACGAGGCCACCTAGAACAGACTGTGTGTGAAGTACACACGGCTCTTGGGTTCCCTTCAAAAATCTTTCATGTTATGTAGTGACCCACTCCATATGCACCCTATGTAAGGCATAGGTGTGGCATCAGTATAGGTAACAATTGGATTAGAACTACTTTCTCCTCCAGAAACCCCAGTCTCCAGCCTATTAGAATTCAAACAGTGACTGTGAGACTTTCGAAGGATTCTGAAGTCTGGGCCTTTGGATGTGTCTCTTAGCTGGGTAACTGCCCCATCCTTTTTCACATCGGAAGGCAGGCAATGTCTCTTGCCTGGGACAGCAGAGACCCTGGTGGGTGGTAGAGTTACAGCCTGGACGTATACCTGGACAGAACGTCCAGACTGTGGAGCCCCAGCATGCTCTGGTGGGAGCAGAAAAGGTGACTACACAGGGTGGACGCTCATCCTTCAGGGGTTGTACTCTGTCAGGTCACGTCGGACAGTGTATCCGTGAATACTGATCACCAATGCCAAGTACAGAGTTAGATCCCCGCTAATAAGCATCCGGTCGGACTTGGCAACCAATTAAAACACGGCCCTATGTGTGTTTCTACACACAGCCTACTTAGTAACTATCACCCTTTGTTAACATTAGACTCACAGCCACCAGCACTGCAACTCAGGCCGGTGTGAGCTTGATCCGACACGCATTTTCTCCGTAAGACATAGCATAGCCTTTCACTCTGTAGAGCTATGCTTGGGGCCATTTGAACGGTGGACTCGCTAATCAATAGCCCCAAAATACAGCAACAAAATGCTAGTAAATACACCGACCCTAAATAAAGACATTTGCTATGCTACGAGAACGGAGTTAGGAAGAGTGTCTCACCTTGTCTGACCTTAGCGGGAAGCATGTGACATGTGTTTGTTTTGCTTTTGTTTTGCCATCACATGCATATTCATACATGAGTCTAAAAGTACCATGAATATTGATCTGGGGGTCGTAAACAAATGTTAGCAAACTCAGAAATAGCAGCGTTAGTATTTACCTCTTCAGTATTAATTTTCAAAGGGCCGAATATCACATGGTCGGAGTGATTAGTCCCATCCACATCTCGTTGCCTGCTTTACAGAGTGAGCACCGGCCACCTCTCCTCCCATATTTTATCTTGGCCATTTTGTTAGTGTCAGATGCACTCCTGCCTTGGGACAAATCCCACAGTAGTGACTTATTGTCTTGCTGCCTCTGGCCTCTGGGCTGGGCACAGCCTATCAGCCTAGGGTTTATTAACTCAGTCTTAAAGACAGGCACAAGGCAGGCATCCAGGAGAGGTAAGAGAACCAGGGGCTGTCACCCAGTGTTTCAGCAACATGTTCAGCCCGGAGTTCCGTGCAGCCCATGTGGCTGCATCCCCGCCCATGGTTCTATGGAAGCCCCAAGTCACCTTGCTGCCCAGGCCACACCTTCAGCCCTTCTGGCACAAATGTCCTTCCTCTACAGGAGCAACAGCAGGCAAGTCACAGAGACGCATGCGGCTTCCCCGCCTTTATTCCCTGTGACTCTTTGGGTTTCCCAGGAGTCTGCAGGCGTGAACAGCGAGCGTCCCTCCTAACTGCAGCCCAGTCCACGCCTGCCCTTCTGGCTCTGTAAGAAGGATAGTGGGTGTCTTATAACCAGAGCTTGAACTCTGAGAAATTATCCAGAAGAGCGAAAGGACTCCCTTATGCCTTTGAAACTCACTCAAACCCACTCCAGAGGAAAGGGGCAAGAAAGCATGTGGGTGTAGGCAGAAAGATTGCAGATGTTCCTCCAGGTACATTTTATGGAGTTTATTTGCATAGGGAGTGAGGTGCACTGTGAATCTATTGTCTCTAGAGAGTAAGGTCACAGTGTGGGAGACTTCACCATAGATAAGGTGAGGAGGCAAGGCAAACGGGGGGGGGGGGCATCTTCCCATGTCCACCCCAGGAACAAAAGCAGGATGAGAAAGGCCAAGCCGGTTCCTACCTTCACTGTGATCTGTCAGTCCGGCGCCTCTTCCCTGGCATCCAGCTTCCTGGAAAGGAAATAAAAGGACCCACTGGCTGGCAGGAAGCCCACAAAATAGCAAGTTCTATCCGATTATAATTGGATTCAATCAGATTTGAGAAGAAAATTCAATCCAAACCAGAGCATCGTTAAGGAGGTAGTTGAAGAAGACTCATTAACTTGAGAGCCCCCGGTTTTCGAAATTAAAGCATTCCCTAGGCTCCTCCCAGGCCTCAGCCCCATTTCACCACAACGGTGATTGCTAAATCCTGAGCTCTGCCTAACTCCACAGACAAAATGCAGCTACTAGGTGGTATCTGGTGACAGAGCCTCCCATACAGGACACTGAGCTTAACTGAGCCCTGGGGGGTTGGCTGGTGACGATTTCCCCCAAGGTGCCTTTCCTCTACAGTCCTTCACTCGTGCATGAAGCTCTGCTGGGTCAGTTCCCATAGCCTGTTGTCCTGAATCAGGTTCTAACGGAGAGGAAACACAGGACATGGCCAGGGATTAGTCAAGACACTAGAGAATTCACGTGCACACCCCTCCCGTCTACCCGACCCTCCCGTCTACCCGACCCTACTACCAACAACCCCATTTATGATAGGTCAGACAAACAAAAGAAAGCAAAACCAAGCAAATCAAATTCTCTTGCCACCCGTAGGAAGAAGGGGCTAGGTTCTGCCAAGGCAGAGAAGGAAGGTTCCCCTGTTTCCTTCTTCCAGCAAGTCCTTGAAAAACCTCAATGTCTGCTGATCATTCCTTTAAACTGCCACGTTTAACTTTGACACCATCGTCATTTTTTACATACTTTTCTATCCTGGGAAGGCAGGCGCAGGGCAGGCCCCAGGGCATTTTCTTGTGTTTGGAATCCTTATGGGAAATCCACGTGGGTTGAGCCCCCTCCAGGCATGCTAAGAACAGCAAGAGGAACTATAGCCCTGAGAACAGAGATCCAGGAGCTCACACCTTCTGAGCCCCTAGACAGTGGGAGGTACTGGCAAATATTTCCCATCCTCCCTTGGTGGGCAAACTCCCTGGTCAATCATCTTGGCTGGTTTTCATGGTGTAAATACTCCAACCTTGGCTGTTATCGTACTATCAAGGAGACTTCACTGAAGCCAGAGTTGGGAAAAGAAAGCATTATTTATTGGCCTTGAGACCCAGTATAAGTTAAGTGGGCTCTATCATCACTGGGTCTGAGTAATCTGTGTCATTTGAAGATAATTTGTCATTTCTTTTCAAAGGTGTCACCTAATCCTGGGTGGCATGTTTCCTTGCTGTTGTAGAGGACCATTAGAGCGACTGTCTGGAAGGGGTTTCCCTCTCCTTGCAGAACAGCTCTTACTCACAGACAAAGCCTAGTGTGATCTAGAAAGTAAATGAACAGCCTTCACCCCCTAAGATTTTCCTGGCCTGTGTCAAGAGTGCTCACAGGGCTCCCCTTCTTATGGAAGTGAAGATAAAACTAGAGGGTGGAGACAGCGGTCTGTAGAAAGGGGATGATTTGGATGGGGTTCTCTCCACAAGGCATTAATACCTACCTTGTCTTCCCTTCTCTCCATCTTCCCTCCCGGCTAACCCTTCTGTACTGCCCTGCCCCCTTCCCCTCCCACTCACACCAGGGAGTTTTCCAAAGAGAGGGAGAAAGCCAAAGCTCGAGGGGATTTCCAGAAACTTCGGGAGAAGCAGCAGCTAGAAGAGGATCTCAAAGGCTACCTGGACTGGATCACCCAGGCAGAAGACATCGACCCCGAGAACGAGGACGAGGGCATGGATGAAGACAAGCCTCGAAACAGTGAGCGGCCCCCTCCCCTTCTGCTGGGATCTGGGATGGGAAAGCCAGAGAGCCAGGAGACAGTGCTGCATACCAACCTTTCTTCTGGTGGGTGTTCACGAGAGGAACACCCTTCTCAAGGGTGGCTGTCGTTTGCTGCTCACAGGAATGAGTCAGATGGGAAATCACTACCGCTACCGTAGAAAGCCTTATAGTCCATTTAGACACTTTGCCCTGAAAACACAGTTGTGTGTTTGTGCTAAGGTGAGTGAAACATGCGCCTCTCCTGTGGGCTCTTAAGGTGTAGCCAAGCATCCTGTTCCTGTTCCTTGAGATCAGTTCCCACTAGCCAGCTTCTTGGAAAGATGTGTACCTGAGTAGGATTCTTTACACAGTGGCAGAGGTTTTCCAGGTACACACACACACACACACACACACACACACACACACATTTTCTAGGGGAATAGAATCAACATCGGAGGAGATGCAGAGGAATTCCACTGAATCCATTTAGATGATAGACACAGAGGCAAATCCCTTCCTCTGGGCTTTCTGAAGGCAGGTTGCCAGAAAGCATGCAACCAGGAAACAGATAGGAACAGCAGGTGACTATAAATGCTTAAGATAACAAGTCATGGACAGTCAAACTTTATTCTGATTATCCCAGTAGTTTTCAAAGTGGGATCGCTGGACCAGTAGTGGTAGCTCAGACTTGGTAGGAATGCAGACTCTGGGGCTCCTGCCTAAACCCGCTGACTTAGGAGCAGGAGGGTGAGTTGACGAGAGACAGCGCGATGCTTGGGAGTCTCAGAACCTTTGGGTTAGCTCTAACTGCTGCTCCTGTTTCCTGCGACCCTGATCTCTATGGCTCTAATCCTCATCCTATTCTGTGCTCAGCATTTGTCTTGCATTTTGCTTATTTGAATAGTTGCTTTCTGTCCTTTGAAGCAGCATGATTTGAAAACAAATCTCGAACATTGGGCACCTAGTGTGTAGAGCCATGTGGCTGAGGGTAACAAGATAGAATCTGCCCCTAAGTAGAGAGGGACTCGGGAAGAGAGTTTGCCAGCATGAGAAGAGCAGGTGGAGGAAGAAGACTGCCAAGGGTGCTAGCAGGCGCTGCTGTCTTGCTCCAAAGACTGATGCAATAAATCTACCAACTACTCTCTTCCTGATAACTCTGCCTAAGACACAAAGACGATATTAAAACACATAAACAGCAAGGGACTGGTAACACCACAATTTTATAACCCAAGGAAGCTGTCATGCTCCACTAAGTAGTTTTGCAAACTGGAAGATGGGGCCATTGATAGATTATTACAATAAGCCGTGATGCCACTGAGAGGTGTTCTGGGAAAACACATGGCCGCTTTGGTTGTATTGTTGATGGATCTTCACGATGGTTGATTAGTTTGTGGGACTGGGTAGAGTACTAAAGAAGTTAGTTGACCTGTGAGTCACAGAGGAGCTTGTAGAGGGCTTGACGCCCTGGCTGAGGATTAATCGTGATGAACATTCCGTTGGTATGTGTCACACAGAAATGGTCAGTAGGCGCTACTTGCTCCACAACCAGTCGCCATTCACAAGGATGCATGGCTATGCTGTTCCCTGCTAAAAGGAGAGCTTCCAAAGAGCGCTGGCTACTTCTCCGTCTCGCCTAGTGCAGGAGTGAATTCCAAGGAAGGCTCCCAGCATGGCGTGCACCTTGCTGTTGGAGCAGACTGCACTAACAGGCTCGTTCAGTACCTGCTCCTGCCAAGGTCTGCCGAAGCCGACACATTGAGAGTTAGACTCCAGAGACCTCCCTCCCTCTCCCCCATACTTCTTCATTATGTCTGGAGGAACATTTGCAGCTTGCTTTGTGTCCCTGGTCAGCCCTGTCCTAGGGAGACTGGAGTAGATTCTAGATCCTACTTAAATGGAAATGTTAGAGGGACTATTCTGGGGGGGGTTGCGGGGGGGGGGCGCAAATAACAAAGATCCAAAGAAGCAAGAAATGAAAAGTAAAGAATTAATGTGTGAAAAAAAATGAAATTCGGAACTCAAGGACAAAGGTGGAGTGAGTTCATAGGATTCCCAGTAAACATGGAGTAAGTGTGATTTCATTATTGAATTCAAGGAAGACCTTGCAGAGAGTAGACCTTTAGGTCACTGTGTCTGTGGATGGATGAAGAGTTGAGCTGGATTCTATGTGTATATACAGTTTATTATTTATATAACATTTACTTGCCGAAAAGGCTTGGAAACTATATTCTTCTCTTTAGGATTTACTTCTTCATTTCACCTTTAAAACACATGCAAGAGGAGAAATGCTGGTGTTTAGTTAGTGTGGCTCTAGCTTTTGAAATGTCTAAAGATTGCACTGTGGGATTTTCCTACTTCTTTTCAGGTCAAAAACAAAGATGTGTGTGTGTGTGTGTGTGTGTGTGTGTGTGTGTATGTACGTGTGTGTGTGTGTGTGTGTGTGTGTATGTACGTGTGTGTGTGTGTGTGTGTGTGTGTGTACACATGTATGTAAGAAACTGTGGGTGTGTGCATGTGAGTGAAAAAGTGTGTGGATGCATACATGCACCATTACATGTACATGGAGGACAGGGGTCAATCTTGGACACGGTCCCTAAGGACCCATCTACCTTGTCCTTTTAGACAAGGACTTTCACTGGGATCTGGGGTTGCTTGATCAGGCTGGTTAGCCAGAAAGCTGTCAGGATCTGCCTAGCGTCACCTCGTCATCACTGGGATTACAAGCACTTGCTGCACAAGTACTTTACCAGCTGAGCTGACGCCCCAGCCATCATCCCTTTCAGCACACACCATGAGCCACTAGTATGAGTCACTTAGAGGCAATGCTGGCTGCATTGTGGGGACCACTCAGTGACACATCATTCTGGCAGAACAAACCTAAGTGGATCCATCAGTCAACTTTCCTAAGAGGAGACACAAAGCCATTGAGAGGGAGAAGAAGTAGAGCTTGGAAGATATCAGCGAGAAAGCAGTTAGTTGGGAGACCTCCCCTTAAAAAATTAGAGAGAATTACGTAAACTCTGTATAAGCAGTTAGCTCTATCTAAACAGACTCCAGTTATTCTTACAAGCCATCCATAAATGAAAGGTCTGTCCTTCCAAGCACTGTTTTTTGACCCTGCTGAATAACAATGAATGAAGTCGTTAAAACCCTCTGCCTTTGTAGACGTTCTGTTGTAATGGGGTGGGGTGGAGAATAGATTAAATAGTATGTGAGAGCAGCAGGTGCTGAGAGGTGGTGGTGGCTGAGGTGGTCGAGCATGCTCTACCGAGAAGGTGGCGTTTAAATAAAGATGTGTAGCCGGGCGGTGGTGGTGCACACCTGTAATCCCAGCACTCTGGGAGGCAGAGGCAGGCGGATTTCTGAGTTCGAGGCCAGCCTGGTCTACAGAGTGAGTTCCAGGACAGCCAGGGCTACACAGAGAAACCCTGTCTCGAAAAACCAAAAGAAAAATTAAAAAATTAAATAAAGATGTGTAGGTGAAAAGGAAGAGCACAGCTCTTTGGGAAGGGACCCTTCCAGGAAGGTGATGGGAAAGGGAGGCGCACGACTTCTGCATCCAGAACAGAAAGGAGGTCCATGGAGGTGGCTCTCGGGAGCAGAGGTGAGGCAGGGAGTGGTGGAGAGGATGCCAAGGGAAGCTGGGAGAAGATCATGTGATCTGTTGATATGAGAACCTGGATCTGAGCTGGAAGGAAGCCAAGCAGCCACTGGAGTGTTTGAGAAGTCATGAGTCCAGCAAGCATTCAGTGGCATCCCTGTGGTCACCGTGTGCAGGATGGAATGGAGGCCGTCAGGGCAGCAGCTAGCAGAGTGGGGACTCCTTGGGGCAGGGGGTGTCTTATGATGATTTTATCTGTCAGCAATGATGGAGGCATAAGGTCAGAATTCAAGGTGACATCATTGCTGACAGATAGAATATGGGACGTGAAAGAGAAAAGCTGAGGCTATTCCAAGTCAGAATAAGAATGGAGTTGCCATTTACTGATGTAAGGAAAACGACCAATAGGGAAAGGATATATAAAAAAAGAGGCAACTCAGACCTTGAGCTTTAAAATGGCTATGAAACATGCAAAGAGAAATGTGGAGTAGGTGCCTGGCAGTCAGTGAGTTCAAGAGAAAGCTTTGACCCTAAGCTGTGATACTGGGGGTTGGGGGGAGGGTCATCAGCATAGATAAGGCACTGGAACACACCCATCTGAGTGAAATCACCAGGGAAAGAGTGATTAGAGATAAAGCAAAGCCAACAACGGAGACAAAGGTTTGCAAACTGGTTGATAAGAAAAGAACCAGCCACAAAGATTTGCAAGGTGAGACCAGAGGACCAGAGGGAAAGCAGAGGACGAATCTCAGTGCTGCCTGCAGACCAGTGAGGTGAGGGCTGGACATGCTGGCAGGCGCTGTTGGCCAAGCCTGAGGGCCAGTCTTCAGTTCTTAGGTTCTTGGTCTTCCCACAATGGCCTCCAGCATGATTTCATCCTCTTCAGCTGGCATGGCTCAACTGCCAGAGATGTAAGGACTCAGGCCTTCGTGATACCATAGAGAAGGGAGAAAGAGACTCACACAATCAACCCAATGTACCTCTTGCCCAAACAAGACCCTAGCTGGGTCCCACTCTTTAGTTGTGTCCTATCCATTGCCACATTGGCGCTAGGCCTTGCCATAGCAACTGCTCACAGATATCCTTGACAAAGGATACATGACAGATACTTAAGAGTCATCCTAAGGCCACACAGGGAAAAACGTAAGAAAGGAGTATGGGTAGCTTTCATGCGAGGCAGCTCTCTTGGTCCCTAAGTTGCTCTACAGCAACAATGAGATCTCGCCATCCCACTGGCTGCTTCTAGGCTTCAGTGAGCACCCCTTTCCAAGGTACCCATCAAAGACTCTTGCTGATGCACCTATCCCATTACCATTAGTGTGAACGCCCTACTCTAAGGACACAGTCCATTTTCCAGCTTCAACCGCCATTTTGATAGAAGGCCTTAGAAGGGAAACTGGGTATAGAGAGATGGGCAGCCAGGAATATGGCTCAGCAGTGAAGGTACTCGTTGTGCATGCCTGGCAGTCAGTATTCCATCTCTGGAACCCACATAATGCTCTGGAAGGAGAAAAACAACTCTGCACAGTTATCCTCTGGCCTCCACACACCTCCTGTGTCACATGAATCCCCTTCCACATTACACACGAATAAACACAATTTTTTTTAAAAAGGACCTATAGGAATATCTTCTCTTTAGAACAACAACAAAAAAATAATCTGTCAAGTACCTACTAATATTGGAATTTCATTAAGACCACTTAAGTATAGACCCAGCCTTCTGAAACTAATTGTAAGATAGATCTTCATCTGGACAAGCAGATAAAGATGGTAAAGCCCAACGTGGAGCTTCCACACAGATGAAGAAGATTAAATATTTGTACAAGTGATAGTTGATGATGTGACTCTGTAGAGTCACTTTGCAATCATCATTAACCAACAGAACCACATGCCCGCTGTGTGCCCTGCAGGATTCAGAATAATGCATTACTGAAGTACAGAAATTTGAGGGCCTAGGAGAGCTGCAGGTCGCCCCATGTGGCTTCCAAGCATAATCTGAATATCAGTGTTTTACATTAGATATGTGTCAAGGACATGTCCATAATTATTTGATCTTAAAATGATTTTTTAAAAAAAAAATCAGTATAGTCAGCATTTCCCTGGATCTAGCTTATGGCCAGGGGCAGTCCCATGGCTCTACGGTGACAGAGCTCTGTGAAGCATTGGGCTCAGTGCTCAAGAGACATTCTGCCTCCATTGTTGTCCTCGGTGCTCTTCCCTGAGCACTCAGAAGTGAACATGCTCCAGAGGCCACCCTGACCTCGCACTGCGCCCAGGAAGCCAGGGCCATCGAGCCACATGCAGGTCCTCTGGCCCCAGCAATCCCAGTGAGAACACTAAGCCCTGGATAGCTGCCTTTAGAATTGGGTAATGAAATGGCAGCCCTAGACGGAAAACCACTTTCTGGGTTAAGTATTAGAAAGAGAAGTCAGCTCTCTAAACACCGAGTCTCAAACACCCACAGTGCACGGGTGGGTACACATTAGCAGGTCCCACTCAGATCATAAGCAACATGTGTCTCATGTGACGTAACTGTGATATTCAGGTTTGATGTTAATAGTCTTCCTAAACTCAGACAGACAGACACACGCATGTATGCACGCACACGCGTTCATACACATACAAGAACACTAAACAGAGGACAAAAAGAAACCCTGTACCCATTTCTTATCCAAGTGTTCATTAGCATCTCCCTGTATTTATTAGTGTTCACTGAGGTCACTGGCTCCAGGTAGAGTAGGCGTCTTCTGTGTCCAGCAGAGGCAAAGTGTGGAGAGGTGCTAGGCATGAAAGTCAGTTAGAGGCAGAGGGTCCCTGCAACCAGGACCCCAGCTTACCCTGCCCTCTGCGTGTAATAGGAAATTGTGGGTCAGCTGCTATTGATGAGGCAGAGGGCCCGTGTTTCCCCCTAGGAGGATCCCAAGCTTTACTGAAACTGTGGCACTTCATGTGGAGCCTGTAAAGGACATACAGTCACTTTTATCTACCTGTGATTTCCACAGTCCCGCCAATTGTCCTCTCCCATCTGCAAGGAATTGAGTATGTAGCAATGCAAGAGTAACCCCTATCACAGAGAGATCTCTCCAGGCCTGACCCGTCACTGAAGAGCTATTGACAGTTGATATCTCCATCTTCATCTTCTAACAGGACTTTTAGAATTTTGGGTCCCAACATTATGTTGGACTAAAACTAGGGAGGCTGAGGAAACCAGAAGCTTGAACCCTCAGGCCCCACTCAATAAGTAATCTGCAACTTGCCTCTCCCCTGCTCCCTGAGGTGTCTAGTGAGGAGGAAGATGAGCTGTTACAAACAGACTGACCCTTCTAGCTCTGGTGATCTGCTCCCGTGCCCTTAGGAGATGTATATGAGTTTTAGCCTTAGGTGTCTTGGTCAGACCAGGAGTGGTCATTCTAGTCTATCAGACCCCGAATGCATTCAAGAAAGTCTGAAATCCTGGCATCCCTAGGCTTCTGGAATTACATGGGGTCTCTGCATGACAGCTTGTAGCCCCCAAAGCCAACTCTTCCAAAAACCAACACACACGCTGACTTCTCTGCATAGAAAGCCTGGTCTGACATTTCACTTTAAACCTACCTCTCCTCTCCTGCCATTCTTTCTTGGTAGCTCTCCCTTTTCACTCTGTCTCAGGAACACCACCAGCTAGCCAGCCAAGAAGAGCAGTCAGCACGAGAGTAAGAGGCTAGTGGGTAAATGCCCTGTGGCTTCTTTGGGTCCAGAACACTACAGGCTTTTAAGGCTTTCTAGCCTTCTAGGCTGACCTAGCTTCCTCCAATGGGTGCTCCCCGTCATACTGCTTAGTTCATTCACTGGCTTGCAAAGGAGATTGATGGATGGAGTGAGTGTTATCGCCAGCTGAGACCTAATGAGATCGCCACTATACCTCCTGGATGGAGTGGAAAGCAACCATTGTGGTAATAAACAGAGAACAGCATCTAATTTATGAATTCCTCTTTTCCGTAGCTAAATTTAATCTGATCAGTAAGACTGGAGGGAATTGTTGATAACCAAAAATTATTTTCCATGTCTTAATCTGGCCAGGAAACTTCACCCCTAATGGAAATGGCATATTGCTTTGGCAATAGTTTGGGAAGGACATTTGTCATTGCACTAACCCAATTGTTGCATATTGAAAAATATACTTAGACTGTAATCTACTTAAAGCCAAAGTGGAGCTGAAACCGCGTGTTGCCTTGTTCCTGGTTCATAGAATCTAAATCTCTTTCTAGTTAAAACACAGAAATATGTGGTAGAAGTCTTCCAAGATGTCAGCTTGACCTCACTGATTAGCTGGAAAAGCCAGATGGCCCACCGTGGAGCCCAGATGGTGGTCACAAATAGCTTTTTTGACATGATAGAGATCAGGCTAAAAGAGCAGAACACCATCTCCAGCACAGCCATGGCTCAGCTTAAGGTAAAACAAACAAACCAACCAACAAATGAAACACCGCGCAGTGATACACATGGGAGACTGAGACAGGAGGATTGAGAGTTTGAAGTTATAGACAGACCTTGTTTCAAAAGAAAGAAATACTCACGAGGCCCATTGGAGAGTTGGAGACACCCTCTTTCCTGTTGTGTGTAAATCTTCACGTTAGCCAAGGTCTGAGACTTCTGACATTCTTCTCACAAGGCCTTAAGTACTTCTAGGATGAGAACATGCCGCAGCTAAATTTCAGTTAGCACAGGACGGTAATATTTTTCTGCTAAGAAGACAGCAGAGATGGGTGCGTTTGAAACCCCTCCAAAGGACCAGGCAGCTGCAGTCATTCTTAGGGACTACTCTGAGACATCAGCAGTCACAACTAAGTGCTTAGATTCCTGCTGCCTTATGGAACACGAGCTATGAGACCCGGGCATGCTTTACATCACCTGCTTTGTTTTCGTGTTGCCCAGTAGACATTGTCCAGTGTCCATGCTTTTTTGTTTTGGTTTGGTTTAGTTGGTTTTTGTTTGTTTGTTTGTTTGTTTAGTATTATGACTGACAGCCATGGTTAATTAAACTCCCATCTCAACTGTCCTATCTTTAATCCTCACCAAACCCTCCCAGAGTGATGGGATTATCTCACCATTTTCAGAAGAAAAGCTCAGGTTCTGGTCGTTTACTTTAGAATGGATGAGAGCCTGCCGGGAGGCACACACCAGCTCTTCCCGAGGTGTATAACCCTGGACCCTAGCCTCCATTTTTCCTGCCAGATGAGACAGAGCAAGAGGCCTCTGAGAAGTCCTAGAGAGCAAGTCGGGAGCCCTGGTTTCTGGTCTTGACTTCAACAAGGATTAGCTCAGTGTCCAAAGACAACTGCTTTCTCCCCTCTCTTGAGCCCCATTTTCCTGCTCTATAAAGTAATACACAGATCAGCTCAATATTTATTAATTTATTAATTATATATTTGGGCTTTCCAACCCCCTTAATGACCACTCTGGTGCTCTCCATCCCTTCGAGCCTCCTGTCTCAGGATGAATGTGTGGCTGGCCTGGGGAGGAGACAGTGCTAATGTTGTAGAGGATCACTGTCCCCTTCCTGTCTGGGTGTCAGGCATCTGCAAAGAGGAAAGTGCTGGCTACTAAGGAGCCCAGGGCACTTCTCATCCTCAGCTGAGGTCTGTAGCTATGTGACTTCCCTGTGCTTGACCAAGGTGCTCTGGGCACAACACTGTTGATAGCCCTGGTAATTATCTTTGCATGGTTAACTATTTACTCTGACTGCTTTGCTTTCTCTCTGCCTTCTCCATGCTTCTGTCAATGGTTATGTTTTTGGAAGTATCTCCTGCCTTTCCCCCATTGGTCAGTTCCCCCCCCCATGGCCCTCTGAGGGACAAGGCTGTTATGTCCCACTCTTCAGTGGGGCTGCTGTGGATTCTTGTTCCTGCTAGGGTTATAGAGAGGTAGGCCGGGCCGCCTCCTCCCCCTTCTGCCTTTGTCCAGTTCATCTCTCTGTGCCTGACTGTTTCCAACCTTCCTGGCTTTCAGCTACTTGTCCTCACAGTGGTTACTCCCCCAGTGCAAGAGGCAACAGCAGCAGAGCTGACTGAATTTGCCCAAGGGGCCCCTGGTACTATTACACTGCCCACTAACCTCTGCAGGCCCACAGTCCACAGGACTGACCCTCCCTCCCTTCCTTGAAGAGCCTTCTTAAGGCTCACCCACCATGACCAGGACTCTGTCTTGTGTGTGTGAGGGGGGGTTGCCTAAAGAATTTGGTCTTAGATATCGACCTCTGGTTCCCAAGTTCATGGTGCTCTGAGTCCTGATTTCCCTCTTGGCTCTAAGCTGTCAGCATGGAGGCTGGGACAGAGTCATCAATAAGGGGCTTCTTTAGTGACCTGGGCAGCTGCAGCACCCTTACCCTTTTCTTGATTAAAACACAGATCATCAAGTATACACAGTAGCTAGGAGGAGACTAGGCACAAGAACAACCTGGCTTCAAATTCCTCAGTCCTAATTAGCCACTTACTTTGAACAAGTGATTGAATTCCAAGCCCCAGTTTCTTCATCTATAAAATGGGCCACTGTGATATCTTACTGATGGTGTTTTCAGTTCATACATGTGAAACATGGAAGAGAGGCTACAACCCAGCAAATACTCAAAAGTCTGAACTGTTAGGATTAAGACAGAAGCTACCACCTTGTACACTGCTGGGACAAAGCCCAAAACAGCCATGTGCCACACCATAAGGTACCCCTGTGCCAAGCTAGAAAGAGATCAGGGCACACATCTTTCTTCTTTTCTTTCATATCATGCCAGGTGGGTGACACATTCTGCTAAGCCAGGATAAGTAGAAAGCTACCCCCCTCTGACTGAAGAAGAACTTTATGCTTAAAAATGACTGGCTTCGCAGAGGAGGCCTCCAAAGGGCCGTTCTGCCTGTGTACAGAAGATCTGGGCCACACCTCTTTGGGTTGGAGATTAGCCATACCTGGACCTGTCCTGCCTAGTGAAGGCAGACATTGTGGGAAAGGAGAGATAAATGTGTCCCCACCTTCCCAAGCTTGTCTGGTGCAGCTGAACTCCCTCCCTGCCTCCTCCTGTCCTATTCACCCTCCCACAGCTCCAGTGCCATCGAGGTGGAAAGGAATTTTCTGCTTGGAGTGCTGGATGCTTATAGCCTGCTGGGATCATAGCAACCTTGGCTTTCTTAGGATTATGACTACAGATCCAGGACAGCCATTCATACCCCCTCCCAGTCACCAGCAGCAGTAATAATTATGATAATGGCACACCACACCTGCATTGCACTTTTTTTAAATAAGTAAGGTCTCTTTGTTTGGATCCTGAATATTTCATCTTGTTTTAAATTTACCTTGTTGGCTTAAGATCAGTGTGGTATTTGTTTCATAGGAGGCAGAAGCTAAGCTGGGCTGGGCTGACAGGAAGTGACTGAGAAGGTTCTGCAAGTGGTGCTACTTTTTCCTGCAACCTTCCTACTTGGGCAGGCTTCTGTCACCTGGTACCCCTTTGCCTCTTACCGCCCCCAGTCTCTTTCTCTGTCACCTTGGTCTCTTCCTATCCACACTTTCCTTAGAGAGTCTTTAATTGTCTCAATGAATCCACCCACCTTAGAGATGAAGTGCACAGGGTTTTAGCTTGTCGTGAAATGCATGAGTGTTCTGGAGTGACCTAGTGTCCAAGGCCAGGAATACCTTGATGTGTCCCAGACTGGTGGCACTGGGGGTAGCAGATCCTGGATTTCCAGTGGGAAATCTTTCCTAAGCCTGCAAGAGCTCTCTGGCCAGCAAGAGCTCTCTGGCTGTGTGTTGGATTTGTCAGTCAAAGAAAAATGATGAACACGAGTATCTATTCTTCTGCAAGAGAAAAGACATGGGAAACACCACCACTCCTCCCAAGAAGCAGTGATGTAGCATCCATGGCCAGGACATCCACCTCCTTCCTGGCTGGACTCTGCAGTGCCACAAAATAGGAAACCACCAATTATTGTAGCCATCCAGCAGCCATGGATGAACTGGGTTACCTGAAGGGGAGGCTAAAAAAAAAAAAAAAAAAAAAAAAAAAACCAAGAAGAAGGGATGGGAAAGAAGGATAAAGCCAAGACAAAGGTTCTGATCAAGGCTCAAAATTTAATTCTGAAAACCACAAAACCCACCCTTTGTTTCAGCTGTATTATGTTGCAAAGCAAATTCAGCAGGCAGTCTATTCTTCTAAATTCATATAGGAACAGCAAGGCAGATGACTCCACCTAGATCATAAAACCTATTGTGGCAAGCACTCAAGGTCTGCTTAGCCTGCTCAAGGCTGGGGGAAGGGCACAATTCTCCCCTTTTTTTTGTTTTTGTTTTATAGAGAAGAGCAGTATCAGTAGCTGGACTGGGGCACAAGATTGTCTTGTTTTCCATAATTCCATCTAGGGTATAGAGTGGCCAGGCAATTGAGCTCTTTCTTACAGAAAAAACATAGCATTGATGTATGTCTCTGACTTAGATCAATAGGAGCTCAAGAACACTCTTACCCATCTCTGACCAGCAGCCTTCTATAGCACACTCTTTCCCATTCAGACCAAAGCCACAAAGGACATATGAATATGTACTCACTAAATTTCTTCATAGTGATGGATAGCTGCCATGGTGAATAGCTGAGCTTGCTGAAAGCAATCCTATATGAAGGCAACCAATCTGTTTAAGATACAAGGTCCAAAAGTGAAAAGCAACAATATTATAATTAATGGTCCAAGCAGTATAGAAAGTTGTAAGCAATGGGGAAGTGGAGAATCAGGATTCAAACCATCCCTGATTCTGTCCTTTTCTTCTTTTCCTTTTGGCTAGTCCTTCTCTGCCATAGAATACTATTCCTGAATGATTGATGGAAAAGTGACATTCTTCAAGGAGAGCTGTACATAGTTCTCCCTGTTCAAGGAATAAAAGATTAGGAGCTTAAATGCATGCACTAACACTTGTTCGAAATCCAGATCCTGTCCAATTTTATCCACTGCAAATGTAACTTCATAAAGAACTGCAACTAACTTCCAAGTATGTCTCTGGAAATGTTCAGAACCAGCCTTCCAAATGAAGACTGTTGTTTCATTTTTCCCAATATTGGATTGATTTCTAGACCAGTCCATGTTAAGTCAGAATAACTGGTCACATTATAGGAACTAGAGGAGTCATTATAACTTCTTTTTTTGATTAATTTTTTAAGTCAGTTTCCATAGTTTCCATGTTCTCTGTCCCACAAGGTCTAAGAGCTTGAAGCAAGGTAGCTTGTCCAATCTGGGATACAGGCAAGCAAAGGTGGGTCAAGAACATATGTCCAATACAGCCTTCCTGTCACCTTGTCAGGGCACTCAGCAAGCTCACAGGTCAGCATCATTCTTGGTCCCAGCATCAGCATGTCACACCAGCCACTCTGGCAACTAGCACACTCCCACAGCATCTTACAGAAAAAACACAAACAGCCCCTCTTCCCCATATTAAATACCTGATCGGGATCATACCATGTGCCAGTAGGTGGATCCCTCCATTTCACTTAGGCATAAGTATGTGTAGTTGTAGGGTGTCATAGACACTCAGAAGAGAGTTCCTTGGCATTTAAATTTTAAAATAAAAAGCACGATTTTAATAATTTTGTGGTGTATGGGGATATAATTCTCCTTTTTTTTGCTTTTTATGAAGATTTTTTTTTAAAGTTCAATGGGCCTGTTCCGCAATACCTTGTCCTTTAGGATAATAAGGAATTCCAGTAATATTAAATTGTCTCCAAACTACTCAAATGCTTGACTGTAATAGCCAGTTCCATTATCTGTTTTAATCTGATTTGGAACACCAAGCATAGAAAAACAGCACAGGCAATGACTAATTACATTTTTAGTTGCTTCTCCTGTTAAAGCAGTTACAACTAGAAATTCTGAAAAGGTGTCAATAATCACATGTACATACTTCACTTTTCTAAAATCAGAAATATGAGTACCATCCCTTTGCAATAATTGATTAGGTATAAGTCCTCAAGGATTAAAACCATTATGTGGTACAGGTAGAAACTGAGGACACTGAGAACAAGTCTTTACAATTTGACATGCATATATTCTAGAAATACCAAATTGTTGTCTCAAACTATTACTATTTTGATGATTTAATCCGTCTGGTATGCAAACCTGCTGAGGCATTGCCTGTATTAAGGGGTCTGGGCAATCCAGTATGAGCTCTTAAATGTCCTATAAAATAAGGAACAGTGCATGTTTCTTAAATTAAGATGTATTTGTATAAATAACTGTAAAATTTGAGAATTAGCAGTATCTAAAAAAGAAACAGTTTCAAGCAATCGTAAACCATGAGCTATATATTGGCTATCAGTATACAAATTAAAAGCTTGATTTTTCAGCATTTTAAAAACAGTGGCTACAGCACATAGTTCAATTATTTGTGAAGCAGGGGGAAGCTCAAGAGAATGAACATGTGATCCAATCCCATTAGACGAGCCATGTATAAATACAGTAAGTGCGTCGGGCGGTGGTGGCGCACACCTTTAATCCCAGCACTTGGGAGGCAGAGGCAGGCGGATTTCTGAGTTCGAGGCCAGCCTGGTCTACAAAGTGAGTTCCAGGACAGCCTGGTCTACAAAGTGAGTTCCAGGACAGCCAGAGCTACACAGAGAAACCCTGTCTCGAAAAAACCAAAAAGAAAAAGAAAAAAAAACAGTAAGTGCATTTTCTATGGGCTGCATGTGTAAATTCACAAGGAATACAAAGTATGTATAGAGGCAAATTCTAACAACTTGTCTTTGGATAATGATCATCAAATTTGCCTAAAATGTTTGCCATGCAAAATCCAAATATCAATATTCTGAAATAACCAATTTAATTGCTGTTTAGAATAAGGAATAAACATTTCATCAGGTTCCGAAGACATTCTTTCCAAATACTGTCATGATTCCATCTTATAATTCTGTATTAACAAGACAACAACTCATAATGGCGTGTTCAGACTTTACTGTGAGATGAAGAAAGGTGAATCCACATTAATGGTCCCTTTGGACAAAGGACTGCTGTAAAACAGGCAACAATTGATCACAGTCTATATAATGTATCTGTTGTTGGCTAATCGCTTCCTGCAAAGCTTTTTCTGCAAAGCTATTTGTCCCTCATGAGTTAATTGTCCAGGGGAATTAGAATTTGCATAGCACTTGAAACTATCAAACAGAAGTTCAAGTTTTCCTGTGGTAAGCTTAAGATGAGGTCCTAGCCAATTACATTTCCTAGAAGCTTTTGAAAATCATTTAAAGCAAATAAATTATCTTTTCTTACTTGAATTTTTGGGCCACAATTTGTTTCAGATATAACTGACGCCCCAAATATTGAAAAAGATATTGCCTTCAAATCTTTTTGAGAGCAACAACTACACCAAAATTTTAGAGCTCTTGTATAAGAGAAAAACTCCTTCAGAGGGATCAGCTAATGAAATATCCATAAGTGAATGATATACACAAAGGATTCAAAGTTCTAACTTCTTGTATTGAAGCAGAGACAATTTATTTTTTTACATAATGTAGAGCTATTAGCCATTACTTGAAGCAGAACTTTCCAAGGACATCACCTCATGGACTCTTCAAAATTACAAGCTCACTAAAAGCAAACCGTTTACAATCAGGATGCAAAGGAATAGTATAAAAACAATCTTTTAAGTCTTGTAATAATTCTATATGCATTTCCTGGATTGGCAGCTAGAGTAGGTAAGCCAGGCTGCAATGCCCCCACAAGTTCCTAGTTTCATTAACCTTTCATAAATCTTAAGTTTGGAACTTTGCTTTGGATTAATGAAATAACCAGTCCCTGGGAGGTGAGTGACTACATCAGTTCCAGTGTCTATTAATCCTTCAAAGTCCTTTTTTTTTTCAATTAGTAATTTAAAGTTAGATCTCTTATTAATAATAGATTGGACCTGGTACACATCAGAGGAACCAAAATCACCTTGTCCTCTCTTATTCTTAACAAATTTGGAAGGATGGAAGCAGATGGAAGGGAACTAGAATAAATTGAGCAATTCTTTTATTAGCAGGTACAGTTATAATGCCATGGGGGGAAGCAGCCATAATTTTAATTTCTCCCACATAATCATTATCTATAACACCTGGATAGATCTGTAATCCTCTTATAACAATGCTACTTTGGCCTAAAAGTAATCCCCAAGTCCCTCAAGGTAAGGGCCCCAAAACTCCTGTAGGCAGCATCTGAACTCCCATTTCTGGGGTCAGTACTACATGGGTGGTGGAATTGAGGTCCAGTCCTGCACTTCCTGGGGTTGCTCTGATAAGTTCAAGAATGGATTTTCTTGGCTAGGAAGCAGCTTCCTGGCCCCCAAACCTGCCTGTTGTGAATGCCATGGGATATAAGACTGACCCCTTCTCCCCAAGGAATAAACCAACATTTATTTATTTACATTTCAAATGTTTTCCCCTTTCCAGTGAACACCTTTCTAGGGGCTAGTCAGGATGACCAAAACAACAGAAGCTTATGCCGAACTTGCTCTGAGCTTTACATTAACTCAAATATTAATGTTCTTTATCTGGGCCTATTTCCTAAAGCCTGGCCCAATGATTACCCTTGCAGCCAGGACAGGTGCCAGGAATTTTGCTGCCTCTCTATGCCTCTATTTTTTGGACAGTCTTTCCTAAAATGACCGATGCCCACATACTTAAAGTATTCCTTATCACCTCAGCACTGTGAAAGTATTATTTGTACTGTAGTCCCCTACAAGGCAGCAGCCATAGCCAAACCCTGATTGTATGAGGGTCCAATTTCTGTACAAAGGCAAATGTGACCAGATAAGTCTGTCTTTGCTTTGTATGGCCAATGGCCACGAGGTAGACTGCATTGGCATTCTCATGAGACAATGGGGTAACAAAAGGAACTCCTGCCTGAGGATTCCCAAAAATTCTACCAGCTGCTTTTAGCAGTTCCTCAGGACCCAGTTTGATATTAAATAGGCTCCCAATAAGATCTCCTTTGCAGTCTTGGGGGGTTAAACTTCCTTCTACTATTGTATCCAATAAAGCTTGTGTAAAGGGGGCAGCAGATCTTTATTGTGCTACAGCTGTTTTTAACTCTTTTATTATTCTTGTGATCATCTGAACTTGCTTGATTTTTTTTTCTAAATTACAAATATGGGTGAGTTAAAAATCCTGAACCTGCAACTGCAAACTGCAGCCAATGGAACATTGGCAATTCAACTATAATTTTCAAGTTTCTTTTGCAATATTAGAGCATAACCATAATTTTGGAAAACAAACCAAGGGTTTTTTTCCTTAATAGCCAATGGATAATTAACTATTTTTTATTGGATATTTCTTTTATTACATTTCAAATGTTTTCCCCTTTCCAGGTTTCCCCTTTGAAAACCTCCTATCCCATGCCCCCTCCCTCTGCCTCTATGAGGGTGCTCCCCCACCCACCCACTCCCATCCTCCCGCACTGGCATACCCCTACACCCGCAGACCCAGGGGCCTCTCCTCCCACTGATGTTTAACAAGGCTATCCTCTGACACATATGTGGCCAACTCCATGGGTTGCTCTGTGTATACTCTTTGATTGGTGGTCCAGTCCCCAGGAGCACCTGGGGGTCCAGCCTGTTGACACTGTTGCTCCCTCCATGAGGATGCAAGCTTCCTCAGCTTTTCCAGTCCCTTCTCCAACTCCTCCATTAGGGACCCCTGAACTCAGTCTAATGGTTGGCTGTGAGCATTCACCTCTGTCTTTGTAAGGCTCTGGCAGAGCCTCTCAGGTTTCTATCAGCAAGCACTTACTGGCACCTACAATAATATCTGGGTTTCATAGCTGTATATGGGATGGATCCCCAGGTGGGGCAGTCTCTGGGTGGCCTTTCCTTCAGTCTCTGCTCCACACTTTGTCTCCATATTTCCTTCTGTGAGTATTTTGTTCACCCTTCTCAAAAGCACTGAAGCATCCACATTTTGGTCTTCCTTCTCCTTAGGCTTCATATGGTCTATGAATAATCTTAGGTATTCTGAACTTTTGGGCTAATATCCACTTATCAGGGAGTACATACCATGTTCCTTTGTGACTGAGTCACCTCACTCAGGGTGATATTCTCAAGTTCCATCCATTTGCCTGTGAATTTCATAAAGTCATTTTTAATTGTGTAAATGTACCACATTTTCTCTATTCATTCCTCTGTTTAGGGATATCTCTGTTGTTTTCAGTTTCTGGTTATTATAAATAAGGCTGCTGCTAACATAGGAGAGCATGTGTGCTTATTATATGCTGGGGCATTTTCTGGGTACCTGCCCAGGAGTGGTACAGCTGGATCCTTAGGTAGTACTATGTCCAATTTTCTGAGGCTGATTTCCAGAGTAGTTGTATCAGCTTACAATCCCACCAGCAATGGAGAAGTGTCCCTCTTTCTCCACACCCTCGCCAGCACCTGCTATTGCCTGAGTTTTTTGTCTTAGCCATTCTGACTGGTGTGAGGTAGAATCTCAGGGTTGTTTTGATTTGCATTTCCCTGATGACTAAGGTTGTTGAACATTTCTTTAGGTGTTTCTCAACCATTCCAGTTCACTCAGTTGAGAATTCTCTGTTTAGCTCTGTACCCCATTTTTAATAGGGTAATTTGGTTCTCTAGAGTCTAACTTCTTGAGTCCTTTGCATATATTGGATATTAGCCCTCTATCTGATGTTAGATTGGTAAAGATCTTTTCCCAATCTTTTGGTTGCCATTGTGTCCTATTGACAGTGTCCTTTGTCTTACAGAAGGTTTGCAGTTTTATGAGGCCCCATTTGTCAATTATTGATCTTATAGCATAAGCCATTGGTGTTCTGTTAAGGAACTTTTCCCCTGTGCTCATGTGTTCAAGATTTTCCCCCACTTTCTTTTCTATTGGATTCAGTGTATCTGGTTTTATGGAGGTCCTTGATCCAATTGGACTTAAGCTTTCTACAGGGAGATAAGAATGGATCAATTTGCCTTCTTCTACATGTTGACCTCCAGTTGAACCAGCACCATTTGTTGAAAATGCTGTCTTTTTCTACTGGATGGTTTTAGCTCCTTTGTCAAAGATCAAGTGACTGTAGGTATGTGGGTACATTTCTGGGTCTTCAATTCTATTCCATTGATCTACCTGCATGTCACTGTACCAATACCATGCAGTTTTTAATCACTATTGCTCTGTAGTACAGCTGGAGGTTAGGGATGCTGACTCTCCCAAAAGTTCTCTTATTGTTGAGAATAATTTCCACTATCCTGGGATTTTTGTTGTTGTTGTTTTTGTTGTTGTTGTTGTTGTTGTTGTTGTTGTTATTCCAAATGAATTTGAGAATTGCTCTTTCTAACTCTATGAACAGTTGAGTTGGAATTTTGATGGGGATTGCATTGAATCTGTAGATTGCTTTCAGCAAGATAGCCATTTTTACTATATTAATCATACCAGTCCACAAGCATGGGAGATCTTTCTATCTTCTGAGGTCTTTTTCAATTTCTTTCTTTAGAGACTTGTAGTTCTTCTCATACAGATCTGTCAGTTGTTTGGTAAGAGGTACACCAAGATACTTTATATGGTTTGTGACTACTGTGAAGGGTATTGTTTCCCTAATTTCTTTCTCAGCCTGTTTATCCTTTGAGTATAGGAAGGCTACTGGTTTGTTTGAGTTAATTTTATAACCAGCTACTTTGCTGAAGTTATCAGCTGTAGGAGTTCTCTAGTGGAGTTTTTGGGGTCACTTAAGTATATTATCATATCATCTGCAAATAGTGATATTTTTACTTCTTCCTTTCCAATTTGTATCCCATTGACCTTTTGTTGTCTAATTTCGATAGCTAGAACTTCAAGTATTATATTGGATAGAAAGGGTGAGAGAAGACAGCCTTTTCTATTCCCTTTTGATGTTGGCTACTGGTTTGCTATATATTGCTTTTACTATGTTTATGTATGGCCCTTCAATTCCTGCTCTTTCCAAGACTTTTAACATGAAGGGGTGTTGAATTTTGTCAAATGCTTTTTCAGCATCTAATGAATGATCATGTGGGTTTTTTTTTAGTTTGTTTATGTAGTAGATTACATTGATGGATTTCCATATATTGAACCATCCCTGCATACCTGGGATGAAGCCTCCTTGATTGTGGTGAATGATTGTTTTGCTGTGTTCTTAGATTCGGTTTGCAAGAATCTTATTGAATATTTTTGCATTGACATTCATAAGGGAAATTGGTCTGAAGTTCTCTTTCTTTGTTGGGTTTTTGTGAGGTTTTGGTATCCGTGTAACTGTGGCTTCATAGAAAGAATTAGGTAGTGTTCCTTCTGTTTCTATTTTGTGAAATAGTTTGAAGAGTATTGGTATTAGATCTTCTTTAAAGGTCTGATAGAATTCTGCACTAAAGTCATCTGGACCTGGGCTTTTATTGGTTGGGAGAATTTTAATGACTGCTTCTATTTCTTTAGAAGGTTATGGGACTGTTTAGATGGTTTATCTGAACCTGATTTAACTTTAGTAATTGGTATCTGTCTAGAAAATTGTCCTTTTCATCCAGATTTTCCAGTGGTGTTAAATATAGGTTTTTGTAGTAGGATCTGGTGATTTTTTTTAAACTTTCTTAGTTTCTGTTGTTACAAAACACAATTTTTAACAGTGTAAATAATCCATTCTCTTTTTAAAAAAATCAATACAAAGAGCATTACTTTCATGTTATAAACTTTGGCTGCCAGTTGTTAAATGCATGACAGTGCAACTTTTAATACCCCATTAAAGAGACATTGTTTTAATACCTATCCTTTATAAGTCTAGTTTCTAGGATAAGAATTACATAAAATATTATCTCAATTTAGAAGTATCTTTAGAATCTTGTTTTCCTGGCTTGCTTCATGCAATGTGTTGTTGTTTAGAATGACTCCAACCCTGAGTTACTAGTTTTAAGCTAACTTTCTGTTACCAATGTTATAATTCTTTAATCATACCCAATAACTTATAAGCCCATACTCTATAACCAAGACATGAAGAAAATATTTATACTTTTAAAACCAGTAAGAAACAAAAATAAAGTGGCTGTATGCATCTTATATATTTAGACCAAACAATTTTTTTATCCTTTCTAGCTGTAATTTCATAAGAAAAAGTGCCTTGTCATTTGCTGAACCCAATAAACACAATTACAGAGACCTTTTTCTAGGAAAAAACAGCCATCAGCTTCCCTACCAAAGATGCTGAAAAGCTTTTGGCCCCTTTAAAAGTGTCTTGGCAGCTAATCAGCCCCTAGCAGGGCTCCTTGAGCTGTGCTTGACTCCCAGCTACAGTGCAGAGTAACTTATCAATTTCTGCTGTGCAAATTGAGACTGCCTTTTAAAACAAGTTAAACTAAATTAAGGGGTGGACAGCCAGTAGATAAAGTCTTAACCTTTTTTTTTCCTTTTGAATATGAAACATAGAACAACAGTCATTCAAACAACAAAACAAACACAGACATAAATTGACACACATGGACAGATTGACGCACCAAGGACAGACAATAGACAGAGAAGAGAACTTGCTGTCCCAACGGGATCTAGATATAACCAGAACTAAGGATATATGTAGTAGGAGCCAGAGAGGAAGCAGGACATCTCCTGATTTTCTCCTGTCCCTAGGAGAGCTCTGAAATAGCTTATATCCATTTTCCTTCTCTTTTGCTAATGTGTCCCGGACAGGGGACAACTGCTTTTCTGAGACCTATTCTCTTTCTCTTTCATTCTTTCTCCCATGTCATTTATATGTTTACCATTTCTACTTCTGGGAACCATGAACACTATAAATCTACTTGAGCTAAGAATTTTTCTAACATCTGTTTTTTAAACCCTGCTCCTCTCACCTGATGCAGCTTTTGACTGTGGACAAATGACTATATAGAAATCCCCTGTCCATTGAGCTGTCACCCCTAGGCAAAATCGGTATTGGGTCAACACCTCTACAGCCTAGCATGTATCCCCTCAAATGCACCTCTTGGAAGAACAGCCTCCAAAAAATAAAATATATAACCAGCACTAGCATTAATACTGTTCATTGCTTACAGTTCAGGATACTGTTACTTTTCTTCTGTGGATCTCAACCCTAGAAAGCATTTCTCAGTGGGTCCCCTGCCCCTTGCTTTCAGGCCCCTCATTCAGGCGCCACCTGTATGTGGCCTGAGTGTCCAGCGGCCATGGATAAACTGGATTTACCTGACAGTGGGACTGGAAATGAAAAGAGATGGGGTGCGAGAGAAGGGTAAAGCCAAGACAAAGATTCTGATCAAGTCTCAAAGTTTAATTCTACAGCTCCAGCTTATAAAGGGGAAACCATAAAACCCATCCTTTGTTATAGCTGGATTGTGTTGCAAAGCAAATTCAGTGGGCAGTCTATTCTTCTAAATTCCTGTAGGAACAGCAAGGCAGATGACTCCACCTAGATCATAAAACCCATTGTGGCAAGCACTCAAGGTCTGTTTAGACTGCACGAGGCTGAGGGAAGGGCACAAACTATCTTTCACCCTTCACAGTGCGGACATGAGCGAGCTGTCTGGGCCTTATCTGATGTGGCTATAAGCCCTGCACTCATGGCCCATCCATTCCCTGCCTTGTACCAGCTTTCCCCTCAGGCACATATCTTCTGGAATGTCACTGGGGAGTAATGTCCTTCCATGGTACCCCAGGAGCACATCTGTCAGGTCCTCCCAGAAAGTGCTTTTCAGAAAGTGGTTTCAGATAAGGAGATTTTGATAAAGTGTTGTCAGTGTAGAAGAAAGTTGAGCAGGGGATTCAGGACATCAGGGCAACACCTTAAAGTGCCAGTAGAGAAGCTGTTTCTACAGGCCTGCAGAAAGGAGAGAGTAGCTGTGTAAAGAGGACTGTGTGGACAGACCTTTGGATCTATGTGGCATGGCTTTTGGGATCAAGATGCAACCAATGTGCCCTATATACCCTGAAGTAGTGGGTGAGACCTGAGCCCCGTCTCTTCTGACCTACCCATAGATTCTTGCTCATGCTTCCCCACTGGGAAGCCTCAGAAGAAGACCCTTTGATGTGGTTTGCAAAGATCAGCCTCCTGGGGTCCACAGTATGAGGGACATACAGACAGCATATAGGAGTAACCTGGAACCGTGGCAATCCAAAACATTGCTGCTACGGTTCCATAGAATCAAACTAAGTCCAGAGAGTGCCAAGATGAATTCCAAGAATCCCTAGTCTGGAGAAAGTTTGGGCTTCCTCAAGAAGACAAATCTAATACTTAGGAAATAGCAAACTTTAAAAAAAAAAAAACAGTTTAAAATTAGTTGGTAATACTAGAGAGTGTTTATGTCAGTTCCATTTTACAAGGTTCTTTTTACAAATATTATTTCAGTTAACCCATACCAAAAGATCTTTGAGTAAATACTAGCACAGTCTTTGCGTGGAGGAGGGAATGTGAGTTCAGAAAAGTTAGATAACTTACCTGAAGCCGTGTGGTTGCTAGAGGGTGGGACAAAAACAGGCATCTGCATTTTTACTCAGTTTTAGAAGAAACACGAGTGCTCTAAGAGATGGAAAGGAAATATTCTGAGCAGCGGATGGTTCTGGAAGCCACCAGAGGCTAGAACCAGGCTCCCAAGACCAAATGAGTGGATAGGGGATTGACATTGCTGGTGATGGTCTAGCCAGATAGTGTCCCTGGTTTTGCAGGGCCTGCAGAGTCTGTTACAGGTCTTCAGCTCTGCTCTCTAAAGCAAAGTGACCAGTAAATGCCATCAGGAGATGGTCAGTGCCGGGACCCAGTCAAACTTTACTCACAGAAATAAGGGGTGGGCTGAACGTGGCTTTAAAGCAGCAGTATGTGGACCTGCAGGGTATGTGGTAAAGAGACCAGACCCTCCCAGGACAAAGGATGGATGCCATGTGGACAGAAACCCAGTGCAGCTGAGAGACAGCTTGCCTGAGAATTCCTAAGGATGGATGGAAACGGGTAACATCTTAGCCTAGGCTGCCTAATAAATACTTCTGACTTAAATGATTGAAATGGATCATTTCCTGATTTCTGGAGGCTGGAAGCTAAGGTCAAGGTGTGAGACTGGCTGGCTCCTCAGAGGCTGTGAGGGAGAATGTCCATTGCAGGCCTCTCTCCTTGGCATATAGGCATTGTCTTCACCTTGTCCCTTCCTATGATCTCCCTTCTGTCCGTGTCCAAAAGCCTTTGTTTTATTAGGATGCAAGTCAGTTAGATTAGGAACTGGCCCTTGTGGCCTCATTTTAATTAAATTGCATGTTTAAAGACCCTGTCTCCTAAAACAGTCCATTCTAGTTAAGAAGGTTTTAAACATTAGCATGTGGGTTTCTAGGGGACATAACTCAGCCCATAACAGACGAGAAGGCCAAGTCACAGAGAGTGGAGTCTGTAAGGCGGGGCACCAGGAATTCCTTTGTTTGCTAGCCATATTGCCATAAGTACTTTGAGGAAATAAGTGCTTTCTATACTATTTTTAATATAAAAATATAATAAAGTGGCCAAGTCAATGGCAGGGCTCCATATAAGAGTCGATGGACCTGAGGCATTGCAGCCCAGCAGGATGGATGCCAAGAGTTACCCCGGGATTCCTGCCAGCATTCTGCCTCAAGGGGAAATTCAGGGCAATGTCCAAACACCATCAGCCACTGCTATGTTGGTGTGGTAACCCTTTCCCAACAGGGAAGGTAAAGAGTTGCAGGCAGTAGATGAGTTCTCTGCACTTGGATAATGGCCTAATGCCTACACCGCAACATTATTTTTCTCTTCAAGCCTCAGGAGAAGCTGGGCGTCTCTGCAGATGTCATATGAAGATCTTAGAGAGCCCCCACCCCTGGGACAAAGTCAGATCTGTTTGGGACCCCAAAGGTTTCAGAACTCAGCACACTTCATCTTTCTCCCCAGATTCATGTCACATCCTCTGGTGCTCCGTAGGTGGTGAGGATATACGGGAGGCAGGGCCAGTCTAGGGATCTTATATGGGACTGTTTTCCCTATATCCCTTTCAAGGGAAAGAAGAAGCAAAAGAAGGAACTCCCCAAAAGTCCTCCATTTCCTTTGCCAAGAAACCATATTGACATGTTTTCTCTTCTAAAACACAAGTTGTTTTTGACTCTCGAACCTTTGTCAAAGCCCCTTTGAGTAATTTTGCTTATACTCGTGTGGATTCATTGTCTGTCTTCCGATGCACATATTACATTATGTTGATGTTTCCATGGCTGAACAAGGTCTGGTTTCCTTTTAAGGGAAACGTGAGCTTTGATTCACTGGCCCGGTCTGGCTCAGCTCTGCCGCTTGGGGATTTGTTTCATGAAGATCTGCCAAGTGGCAAGCTGTAGTTTTATGGGGAGTGGGCTTCCTGCAGGCAAGGCCGTGAGTGGGCTTCCTGCAGGCAAGGCCGTGAGTGGGCTTCCTGCAGGCAAGGCCGTGAGAGGTAAGCCTCCCTGTTGTTCATAGCTGCAGAAAGTCTACCCAGTGGGCTGTGCCGTCCTGTACATCAGAGACACCACATGGGTCTCAGGGTGGAGTGCCAGAGTTCAGTGGATAAGATTTCCATGAGTTTGTGAACCCAAACATACCAGGAAACAACAACAGCTGAACAGCAGCTTAGATCTAAAGTATATTATTGTGTGTCTCCACATTATCTCTTGGAGAAATTTCATGTGGAGATCATTATAATCTATTACCACCTCCACAGCATCTGCCCAGTTGTAGATCTCCAAGCAAGCTGAGGAGAGACAATAACTGTACTCCTCACCAGAGACACAGAAGCAGACTATCAAGTGTCATTCAAGCAAGAGTGGTTACTGAGAATAGATGCTAAGAGGAATGGAGGGTTAGAACATACTCATTCAAGGACAAAATGAGCTGTTGACAAAGATATTGCAGAAGTGGGCATGGTGGCTGCTAGCTAGCTGGGAGCTGAAGAAGGAGTCTTTAAGTTCTGAAGAGCAGGCATCCTGGCAGCATCATAGGACCCCCATGCGTTAAATACAAAGGGAAGAATAGACTCTAGAGAGCCCACTTTTAGTCATTGCTGCTATAACTAAGAAAAGAGCCGTGCCGCCCATTGCTTACAATGACAACTGTGGATTGTTTCTGAAGAAATCCTTATTTTTTGTTTTGTTTTAGAATTCCTCCCAAAACCCACATTTGGTGATAGTTCCTGTTAGCAATAAACTCAGATGATGAGCTTCATCACTAGGCTGTTTCTTCAGCCTCTTCCTTCAAAACTGCATCACATTGGGCTGGGGAGATGGCTCAGCCAGTGTTAGCCATGGGAGCATGGAGGCCTGAGTTTGATCCCCGGCACCTGCACCAAAATCTGTGTGTGATGACAGGCACTTACTTGTAGTCCCAGTGCCGAGGAGATAAGTAGACAGCTGGGCTTGCTCACCGACCATCCTAGCCAAACTGGCAAAGTCCGGGTCTCAGTAGACACATGGGCTTGACTCTGACCTACATCCATACTCAGGTTGTGACAGCATATACACAAACAGGCACACATACCCGCACACACAGTGTTTTATGAAGGGTCTGTCCTCATCTTGTCTGGAGAGGCACAGGCAATCACATTGGAGTGGGGTGTGCCCTCTGACCCCTGAGTTCTCGCCAGTCTTCCAGCAAACCATCTTAGCAAAGTAAGCATAGCTGGTCAAGCTTTCCAGATCACGTGTGGGGTAAGTGTCACACATTTACAGTCCTTGACCTGAACAATTTGAGCACCGAACTCCTTGGAAGTCTCCCTTTTGGCAGCAGCTGAAACGCTCCTTGTGATCCGTTACTGACAGAAACATAGGCTGTTTCACTGTTCCAAATACTTGTGGAATAAACCTATCATAAATGTTCCTCTCTGGTGAGAGATGTTCACATTAGAAATGTGACTTGACCCATGGAGCAGATTGAATGGAGATCATGCAGACCACACAGGGTTCTGCCCACCCCCCACCATGAGCATCCAGCCCTGGTCACATTTAATTACATCTGAATACCCGTGTATTTACTGAGTTCTTCTTATGGCTTTTAAAGTTATCCTACAGTTGTTTCTAAAATAAACAAGATGCGGTAGTCTTGTGTCAAGCCAAATGCTGGGTAATACTGCTCTTTAATAAGTCTTTGAGCTTTGAGCCACAGAACAGACTCCTCGAATGCTCACACCAACTGTAGGAGTGTATGGAGGCATGACAGGAGGCAGCCTTTCTGTTTCCATTTTACACCTCCCCAGAAAGCACAGTCCTCAGGGGCCCTTGTTCTCAGGTTGGCTCTTGCACCTGCTCCTGCTCCTGCTCCTGCTCCTGCTCCTGCTCCTGCTCCTGCTCCTGCTCCTCCTTCTGCTCCTCCTCCTCCTCCTCCTGCTCCTGCTCCTGCTCCTCCTCCTGCTCCAATACGTACCTCTCTAGAAGGGAAACTTGCTTCTAGTGCTTGATTCACGTAGGGATTTTTAGAAGAAAGAGAAGCTCCTACAATGATTGGAGAGTTGCTGTTTTGACAAAGAGCACACTAGCGACATGGAAGTCCTGATGGGTTGGCCACAAGTTCAACCCCTTTCTAAGAGGAGCCCGACTTCTGAATCCCCACCAACCACAAGAATACAACTGGAGTCACCTGAGACTGGGATGAACGATGCCCCCCTCACAGCCTTCTCTAGAGCACACAGGGCCACTTCCTGTTCCTCCTCAGAGCATATATTCTCGTGTAGAACTGTCTGGCATCTTCTCCCGTCTCTATCCACTGCTGTTCCCCACTAAGTTGTCATCAGTACACGCTCATCTCTTATTTCCAACAACTGCCTCTGTGGCTTAACAGAAGCACTCATTCCAGTGTTATCAAGAGAAACATTCTTTCTGGGGAATTAGCTTAAGCATTGGACCTCAGGACCTCAGGCCATGGTTTATCACAGACTGTCCGTCATCCATGCAATAGGAGATTCTTCACTCCCTCCCTTAGCCCCTTCCCCTTCAGCTAAGCCTGGACATGAGAGGAGCCCAAGGCTTTCTGCGCACAAGAAACTTAACACGGAGGAAAAGTAGATTCCAAAGACAGCTTAGTTATTCTATACCTGAATCAAGTTGTTCCTCTTCAAAACACAGAATGTGAAGTATTGCTGTATAGGAATTGCATGCCTATTTGCATACAAAAGAAAACAAAGAAAGAGTTTGTGAGGTCAGAAGTAAAGCAGATGCATATTCATGTGCCTTAGGTGTAACCAAGTCTGAGGCATAGGGTGGCCCCTTACTAAATGAGGCACAATGACTAAGCCAGACAAGGGGGCAAGTAGACCTATTGGCAAGTGACTTCATCCAGGGATAAGTGGAAGGGACGCCCTGGAGCCCACTGCAGCTGGAATTTAGGGTCTCTGTAAGGGAGAAGCTGAGCTAGCTAGCCAAGTGGGAGGCACTAGCTTGATCTTAGCAGCTACTCACTTAAATCTATAAGAGAGAACATCTCTCTCTCTCTCTCTCTCTCTCTCTCTCTCTCTCTCTCTCTCTCTCACACACACACACACACACACACACACACACACACACACTCAGGAGACACAGGGGCAAGGAACAGCCTTCTGGAAAACCTCCTCCCCAAGTTTCCACTTCCATATGCCAGTGTAGTTGGGAGCCTCTGTGAGAGGCTGCCATCTGCTTTAGCAAGGATTCTTCCTTTGTTTTATGTTGTTAATTCATGTCATTTAAAGGGGTTTGACCAGATTTTGTTGTGTTTTCATATATGTTTTGGTTTATAATTTTCATTGTTTAAGTTAATTTTTGGAGAACAGGGTTGTTTCTTTTGCCTGTGCTGACTGCATGTTCTCTGTTGATGTCTTGTCCCTGATCTTGACACTGGCCATCTTGTCTGTGAAAGGAGGCGCTCCAGCGGGCTTGCATGATCAGAAGAAAGGGAAATTTGCTTGGTTTAGTCACTCCACAGAAACCCATGGTAATGTCTCCTGTGCTTTCTGTGTGTAAATGTGTGTTGGTCCATACAGATTGCATGGGAGAATATTTCTCTTGGTGTGTGTGTGTGAGAGAGAGGGGGGAAGGGAAGGAGAGAGAGAGAGAGAGAGAGAGAGAGAGAGAGAGAGAGAGAGAGAGAGAGAGAGATCTATGTGCATTTTTGTAAGGAGAAGACTGTTGACCCTCATCCCATTTACTGGAAATTGCAGTGAGCGTGACAGCCAACAGCAACTATTCCCTGCTAGATGATGGAGTCATTCCTTTGGAGAATGGCAGCCAAAATTCAAGTCACTGTAAATGCAAAATTAGTACCAGTACTGAGAGTGCCTGGACTTTAGAAGATGTGCTTGCTGTTAAGGCCCAGGACACTTCTTTCTAATTGTGGTCTCTCTTTGAGCCCAGCACCGCCACTTTCACCCCACTCCATGCAAGGGGTTCTCTGAGAGCCAAGCACCACAAAGTCAGGCGGCTTCCTACACACAGCTCAGCCCTTCTGAGAATGAGAGCTAGAGAGTCGAAAGGGCCTGAGTCAGGTGGCTATAGATGGACCGAGAGGCAGACTGCTCCTCACTTTTACAGCTTCTTATTAAATACGAATCAATCACAACCCTGGGAAAACTCTGAGGGTCCCATTCCCAGATCTGAATGCTAAGCTGCTTCAAGTGACTAGTCCCACCCTCAGTCCTTAGGCTATGGTATGGATGTCAATGCTATAAAACCAAACAACATTCTTAGGCTATACTGTGCCATCCAGTGGTGTGCCCACTGGCTCAGCTTCCCAGTCACTGACTTACCCTAGATGTAGAGAAGACATTTTGTCAACCCTGCAGCAGTCAAGGTGAGCATGGGACAGGGACAATGCCCAATCACTTGTCCTTTCTAGGCATGCCATGTGACCTAGACCATTGCTCTCCTTTCTTGTGGACTAAAGGGATGTGGCAGAGCTGGGTAACTTCTGTAGTCTCATCCAGCCCCTAAATCCATGAGATGATGCCTGGATTCTTTTTCCTCAACATATTTGAGGAAGAATCCTGAGCCTATTCAGAGTGCTCTGTATGACAGCCAAAGCACAGTGAGTCGTGACTGTCCTCTTTGTATCTTCTGTGTTCTTGAAATGAGTCTCTTCTCACCCCCTGACTTGTCTTAGAGACTTGCGAAGTCCACATCTATCAACATTTCCATATAAGCAGGGAAAGGTCTCGAGACCCCTGGGCTGCAGTTGTCCATGGGGACTTACCACTACTGTCACATTCCCACTAATTATCGATGTTGTAACTGCTGAGGGCTAGGGAGATTTTACCAGATGGGGGCTATTCTGGAGAGAGTGTTGGTCCAGGTTGCTCTAAAGAGACATTGGTAAAATCATAGACACTGGGAGTTGTGCTACACAGCACTAATCACGGCCCTCAGGAGGCTGATGCAGGAAGACTGCAAGTTTGAGGCCAGCTTGGAGTATATCAAGACCCTATATTGTTTTAAGATAAAAAAAAAATGAGGAATTTATTTTAACCTTAAAAGGATGAGAGTAGTTCTGAAGAGTTCTTTTTTTTTAAGCTGAACTTTAATTTCATAGAATAAATACTATTAATAGAAATGACCTCCTCTAAGCCACCGGGCTGAGTCTAAGCTAGAAAACTCCCTTCTGAAAGTCTAGCCTGCTGCTGCCTTGGAGTAAGGCAGTGGGCGTGGCTTGGGCAAATTGGCTCCTTGAGAATCAGGTAGCTCCGGTCTCTGTTTAGATGGGAGTGTTGGGGCTTTGAGAAGGGAGATGGTATCCTACAGGCTCTCTTTGAGCCCCATTTAGATGTGTTGTGTGTGTGTGTGTGTGTGTGTGTGTGTGTGTTGTGTGTGTGTGTGTGTGTGTGTGTGTATTGTGTGTGTGTGTCTTCTGCAACTAGACACTGCCATTCTTAGTGTCTACCATGTTGTGTGAGGCCCAACCCAAGAGTTTGGTGGTGGCTAGTGACCTCAAACCCATCACTTCAGGTATGGTCCTAAATGTCATTGCTTTATGACACTGAGCACTGCAGGAAATAAAATTGTCCTCAGGTCCATCAAAAATCTGAGTGGCAAAAGAGCCCTTTTTGCAAACAACCTAGACTCCAGTCTTGGGTTAGAGCTGGTAGGGGAAAGAAAGAAGGCGGCGAAGTCTCATTATGAGAGCTTCTCTCGCTGTGGTCAGCGAGAGAGATGCATCACAGCCCTTCTGTGGCTGTGAAGTTGAGGGCGGAGGAAGGAGGTGACTGCCAGTCTTATGCAGATGTGCCTTGTAAGGTAAAGGTCTGATCACCAGAGTCCCTCCTGTTCCCCACTCACATGCAGTGTCTTGGCAGTTGACTTCTCCAGCCTGTTGAGGACAGTGCCAGGGCCCAGCCCCCCCCCCCCCCCCGCAGACAGAGCAGCAGATGGTGCCCAACTGGCCCTGGGCTGGGATGGTTTGTCATGCACTAATGTTCTTCTCTTCTCTTTCTGCCCCTCCCCTCCATGCCTCCTCTTCCCTCACAGTGAGCATGCCCACGAGCGAGACTGAGTCTGTCAACACTGAAAATGTGGCTGGAGGTGACATTGAGGGTGAAAACTGTGGAGCCCGGCTTGCGTGAGTACCCGTGGCAAACTGAGTTCTTCCTGGGGCGCGACCTGGGAAGCTGCTCCGTGGTGTTGAGTGGGATGGCTGCGCACTGCAGGGGCAGAATCAGAACAAGAGGCCTGGGGTTAGGTAATGGCCTCATACATGTTCGTGGGCTTTTCAAATTCAATCCCATCTTCAGCATGTCTGTGGGGGCTGCCAGACTCAAATGCTGAGCCCTGTCACCCCACTAGTGAAGCACAGAAGGCAGGGTGCTCTCATATATGTTTTATGCCCCCACACACCCCCACACACACACCTATTTTTCCTACAAGCCTGTAGGTCAGGGTCCCTGGCATTACATGGCTACCCTTTCCATTCTGACAAACATGGCTTCAAAGAAGATCATCAGCTAAGAAACTAGCCAGGTGATGATCCTGCTGTTCCTGCGAGGCTCAACCTGCCCTTCTAATGAAGGGGACCAAGTGCCTGGGGGACCACCTGCAGTGTCCACAAACTGGGTCCTAACGCTATGGCCCTTTCATACAGCTCCTCCTGCTGTAGTGACCCCCCACCCAAAAAAATTATTTCATTGTTACTTCATAATTATCATTTTACCAGTGTTGCAAATTGCCATGTAAATATCTAATATACAGGATTTCTGACGTGAGGCCCCTAAAGGGGGTCTCGACCCACAGGTTGAGAACCCACTGGCTTAGCGGTAGCAGCTTTTACGGCTAATCCTTCCTCAGCTCCCTGGGTTCTAAGAGCTGGCTTTGACCTCGGGCTTAGCTGGCTATGACAGAGCAGGAACTGGTATTCATGGGAGCAGTTCACAGCTGAATTATCACAGTCCTGAACCCAGAATCAAGTCATCCACGTCAGGATGACCTAAACAAAGGGGAGAAACTGATTCATTACTAAAATTTGCAAAGCTGATTTGATTACTACTGTCTCAGAGAGCAGAGCCTGGGGGTTTTAAGCTTCATTCTGGAAGGTGATGACTGCTTTTTTTCTATGGCCCAGGGCATGACAACTGTACCTGTGTCTTGGCCCCTGGAAGGAATCTCAAACAGAAAGCTGAGTAGGATTAGCCCCATTAAAAATGTTCCATGGGTAGAACCGCTCCTTCCCCTGTAGCATGCCTCACTGCTGCGCGTGCGCGGACCCAACCTTCTCACAACCTAGCTGCGGGCAGATCCGAGCGTGCCTGTGAGCAAGCCAAGAGGGAGGTGAGCAGGGCTGGGGAGCAGAGAGAGGAGCACCGCAGGTTTCGGGGTACGCGGTACATAGGGCTGCGGCACCACTCACTCTGACAGTGGCACCAGGGAGCCTGCACTGCAGACTTCTCAGCATTATCAAGAAGCAATTCTTGTCCAAGGGTTGTTAAAATATGGTGCTAATTACGTTTGTAACAGTGCTCCCTGCTTTTTTCTTCTTCTTTTTCTCCCTTTTGGAATTATACAAAGTAAACACTTGGGTTTCTAGACATGCCCCCAGGTAGCCATGATCAGGGCAGGCATATGCGACCCTTCTAGTCAATAAGTTCTAGGCCTTCCTGTTTGCTAGACATTAGGGATTGAGAGGTCAAAGAAAAGATCATCAGGATTATTATAGTGCTTTGGGACATGGTCCAAAGTATAAACCAGCAGGGACTAGAGAGCTGGCATTGGGAACTCACTTAACTACATTTTAGGAGTACATGATGCTATTGGAAAGCAAACATGATTATCCCCCGTGGAGGAAAACTGGCATCCGCTAGTCTATCTGTCACCTCCTAGGAGGATGTGTTCTGCTGGCTGCGAGAGTTTTCCAGAAATGGCTGCTCTTATTCCTGTGCATAGCCAAGTTGATGCACATCTACACTGCATACAAAAGACATAATTGCCGCGCCAGAATTATCATACACACTTCATCCACTGCTGTCTTTGCCCATCTCCCAACAAGACAGCAATGGCTAAGACTGTCACTATTCCTGCCCATCAGTTGGATTGAGAAGAGAAGCCAGCTGGGGCCAGAATGGGAAATCCTTGGCTTATAAGGTCTGAGTTCGGAGTCTTGAGGTCAGGACGAGGATTTGCCTGTAGGGAGAAGGCTGGGGTAAAGAGGCTGCCTGTGTGGTAGAAGAGTGCAGCGAGAAGAGCTGCAGTGTTATGCAATGCAGTACGAGGACGGAGATAAAGGAATGACTCGCCAAGACTGGGTAAGAGAAACTGATAACAAGCCGAAGCAAAATTTGAAGAGGGGGCCAGCCTAGAGGAGATACAGGTGCAAGGCGGAGAGCAGGGGAAGGCCATCTGAGTAGAGGTAGAACTGGCATTCGAGTCCATTGATAAGGTTGTAGGACAGAGTTTGCTCAGAGAGATGGGGATAGAAAGGAGACCAGGATGAAACCTTGGGGAATCCGATACCTAGAGTAGGAAGAAACGAGAGAACAGACTCATATGCTGGGAGATGTAGGGGGGATGTCAAGAGTATTCTCTCTCTGTGAACCTTCATGGCAGCATACAGCCTATGTTGGATGGTAGAGATGGTAGCCATCCAGTAAAGTAGCACTGACTCCATGGAGCTAATCATCTAGTGTGGAAGCGGCCCTATAATGTGGGCTGGAGAAATGGCTCAGTGGTTAAGAGCATTGACAGCTCTTCCAGAGGTCCTGAGTTCAATTCCCAGCAAATACATGGTGGCTTACAACCATCTGTTATGAGACCTGAGGCTCTTTTCTGGAGAGTCTGAAGAGAGCTACAGTATACTCATATAAATAAAAAATAAAATAAATAAATATTTGAAGGAAGAGAAAGAGGAGGAAGAGGAGAAGAAGGAGGAAAAGGAAGAGGTAGAGGAAGGAGGAAGAAGAAGGAAGAGGAGGAAGAGGAGGAGAAGGAGGAGGAGGAGGCCCTATCATGTAGCAAAGAGTCCTTATTCAGATTGCCAGGTTAGGAAAGTTATTTGAAGGATTAAAATTTAAGCCAAAAACTAAAAATGAGTATAAATACTAAAAGCCAGGGGGCAGCACGAATGTGTGTGTGAGGCACGGTGAGTGGTTTGGCTGGCAGGGCAGGGGCTGCTGGTGTCTCCACAATGAGCTCGGTCTTTGTTATATGAGCAGAAGAAGTTACTGAAGGGTGATAAGAATGCAGAGGTATGTGAAGAGGTTGGCTTGGGGTCAGTCTCGCTGCCATTAGGGACAATAGAAAAGAGGGCAACCCAGTAATGAAGTAGCCTGTGGCTGCTCAGGGGTGGGATGGTGGTGCCGAGGGTTGCGTTGCAGTGTGGAGATGGAAAACACGGGCTGATTGTCAGTGTACCTTGGAGCTCTCCACTAAGGGATTTGTGGATATACTGACTCTCGGAGCCAGGCTCAGCAAGGGAAGGGTGGAGGCGTGACAATGCAGGGCATGCACCGAAGCACTGAGGCCATGCAAGAGGAAGAGGAAGAGGATGGGTAATGGAGCGGTGCCATGGCAACCAAGCAAGGGCCTTTACTGCCCAGGGTGGTCTTCAGGGCACTGAGGAGCCAAGAATCTAGAGAAGCTGCAGAGGAATTGAGCACAGGAGATGGAGCCCCTCCACCTCAGAAAGTGAAAGGGAGCTGACGTCAGAACCTCTGCGCAGGTCTGTGACCTCAGCCAAGCTCCTCTCTCCCAAGAAAGAGACAGGGCAGACCATCGCTTCCAGCAGAAGCCACCTTCCAAGGCTACGTCAGAAAGCACCACTGCCATCTCTTTGCTCTATTTGACTCTGCGTGAGATCACATATGAATACGGCATTCTACGCCTTGAGGAATCATGTACAAGAGACCCACGTGGCACGAAGGGCTCCCTCCAGCTCTGCAGGCCTATGGTTCTGTAAAGAATGTGAAGTCAGAAACACACCAGTCAGAGATAGGAAGCACTGTCAGGTCCGTCATCTTTTTGCAGGGTAAGGGTGGACACTCCAGAAATGTGATGGATAGCCTGGGAGATCCAGATGGGAAAGGTGGGGTCACTGAGTGTGCAGCCCTGGACTTTCTGGAGACCGACACTGTCAATATGGACTTGGCATCTTTAAAACATATTTTTAATACTTTTTCATAACCAATAAAACACTAAAAGTCAATTGTGTGAATCTGGGTGGGGCGGTTACCCACAGCGGCCCAGCCTAAGGCAGAGGAGGTGACCTGCCTTATGTCAAGGTCCACGTGGACATCGAGGAGCATCAAGCTGAGCTCTAGAAGTCAAGCTTGTCGTGTGTCTGGGAACCTGGAAGAGGCAGGGCGAGTGAGAGGATCCAGTCGAGGCCAAGCCTGGGTTCCGGGAAGGAGGTTCGGGCTAGAAATGGAGGGCAGCTGGGTTTAGTATCCAATAGCTGGGGTCCTGTTCGGCAAGGACAAGGTCCAGGGTTGTGACCAAGCAATGGAGTTGGGGAAACTGAGTCAGCAATCTGTCTGACTATGTTATAGGCAACACAGGAGCAATCCAGGGAAATACCCTTCCTCGCAGCAGGTAGTGAATGAGCAGTGTTCATTACTCAAACGAAGGAGAAGCAGGAAGTATAAACGGCTCCCAAGGAGTTCAAATATCTCCCAAATAATGACAAATACAAAGCCAGTGAGTAAGCGGGAAGACGGATTGGCGGTTGTCTTTAATTTTGAATGTCAAAATCAGGAAGGGAATTCTTGATTTTCCAGGATGGCCCTAGAGGCCCAGTTGAGTGCCGGGGAATAAGTAGACCCCAGCCCCGGCCCAGAGGCTTGTTCTGAAGTCCTAGTGTTCTCGCTAGTTATTAACCTCCTCCACCTCCTTGCTCTTATCAAACCCACCTGAGATGCGAAGTAGGGGTGGCGTTCTACATGACTCTGAGTGACGGGAAAAGAAAAACCAAGAAACTTTCAAGCAAGCTTCTCACGCCCATTGAGTTTGGATACACTGGAGGCTTCTGCTGCTTGCAGGACTCTACGGTCTGCTCTGATTTCAAACATCAGTAGGAAGCAGATGTGCTAAGGTGCTCGGTGATCTCTGGCTCATTTCTCCACAGTGGACACAGCTATGCAAACAGTCTACCTCTACTGCCAGGAGAGAGGGCGCTGTGCACGGTGTCCTTCTATTTCATGGTGTAAGTCCTGTAGCTAACTAACTGCTCCTGCATACTAGGAGTGCAGAGGAACCAAAGCCCGTAATCTAACCGGAAGCTCTAAGGCCAGCTCTCCTGGGACCCACTGTCACTCAGACAGTGCTCCTTTGTTATGTGCCGCTGCTGATGGATGTCTTTGGCTACAGAGAACCTAAAGTCTTGTTCACAGGCTCCTGTTAGCAACAAGAAGCCTTCCTCGTGTGACGCACACCGGGTTAGACATCAAGACTTGGAGCCAAGTAGGCAGGAGGCTAATGAGCCATTTCCTTTGGCCCAGAGTGTGCAAGACACCAAGCCGTAGCCACGTGTGAACAAGGAAGACGATTTCATCGGCTCTGATCTTCCCTTATCCCACACCAAAGATCCATTTCCTTAAGAGAACTTCCAAGTTCCTTGTTGGGGGATGGGGGTCGTCTAAGATCTCACTTTTGCTTATGACTTAATGGGACCGAGAGTAAAGGTGAGACTTGCTGTCAGGGAAAGGGTCTGGGAGACCATGAGACTCACTGCAAGAAAGCCTGGAGCCAACCAGACAAACGTAAGGCTCTCTGAGCTCAGCCTTCCCTCGCCACGGAGAGTGACCTGCCTGCCTGCCTCCATTTAGCAGCCAGCAAGCATTTCTTCCCCCATTAAACCGCGGCTCTAGATGAAAGCCGCTGCCCTGGGCCCTAGGTCCCCCTCCCACATACTCAGTTAAGCTGTGATTAAACCCTGCAGCCTAGCAGGCAGTCCTGGGGGTGGGAAAGGGTCGTTAGCTAACAGTTCAGAGCACTAATGGCACTCGGTCCAGCTTCTCGGCGCCCCGGAGATGTAATTATCTCACGCACGATGGCTTTGCCACCTGTCACATCTTCGGGCTTTTTTTTTTTTTTTTTAATTAAAAAAAATAATGAGAAGGTTTGATGTTTTCTTGTCCCGTGACATAGCTTGCTTTTTGCCTGACTGGGGGGCAACATGGCTTCAAGGAGTCACCTTCCAGTATCCTACAAGGGTCTCCGATCATTGTCATTTCTCATTTGCATTCCGTTCTTTGTGACCTTTTTTTTTTTTACTTAAATTTGTTTTGTTTGAGAATTTCATACGTGAGTAGTGTATTTACACAATTCCCACGTCTTTCCATTCTCAAAGCCTTCCATAGCTCCCTACTCCCCACCATGTCATGACTCCTTGATCTTTGATTGTATATTAATATTATATATTAAATGTGTAGCCCACCACATCCATCTGGTGTTGCTCATGTGGAACGTGGTTAGGGCCGACCCCCTGGTGCCTGGTACCTCATCCCTGGAGAAGAAGAATTGGTAGCGCATCATCTAGGAGGGTGACTTTCTGAGATTCTCCCCAGCCTTGTTGGCATGTCAACTGTACATTGGCAGCCTTGATCATGGCCATTTAAGCAGCCTCAGACAACACGCTCTTCTGCCTGAACTCACCTTTCTCTTCCCTTCAAAGTGAAGCAGGCACGGACCTTCAAATGTCCCGGTTCCTTTCCCCACATCTTTTGTCATAATCGCTTGTATTCTCCGCTCCCCCCCCCTTTCTCCTCCTTCTTTCCTCTCTGCCTCCTTCCCTCCCGTTTCCATACTTCTCGTTAACGAGCCTCTCTCTTGACCTCTTCCCACTTCCTAACCCTGAGTAGCTTTCCTGGAATCTGTCCCAAATGAACTGGACAGTCTCAAAGCCTTCCGAGGGCGCTCCCCTTTCAGGACCCTTCCCGTGCAACGGTCCTTCAAGGCAGCCGTCAGCGGCACACCCTTCCTGTGCTTCTACCCAGAGTTGCCATAGACCTCCAGGGCTGCACCCAACTTCACCGTGCGCCATGTCCCTTTAGAGCCTGAGGCTGTTTGTCCTAATCTGGTGAACAACCCGGAGCCAGGGAAGCGATGGTCTTTCTATTTCCTGCTGGCGGCTGGCTGGAGTGCCTCCTAGACCGCAGTGGGGTCAGCACTTCCAGCTCTCTGGTGCTGGGATCCTCCTGTCTGCAGAAGACGCTGTCCATCTGCTGTGGCTTTTCTCAAGGGCTATTGTTCTTAGCTCTTTATGGAGTTTGTGGGCAGATAACAATCCTCTCAGGACTCCTGTGCTTCCCCTCCCCAGGGAGGATCACCCACACTTAGAAGATTCTAGATGTGTAGAAGTCAGCTGGGTCAGCCACATCCAAATACAGAGTGTTCTCCAGCATTGTAACTTACTCCACAGATCCTTCCAGTGCCCACATGTAGTCCTAGCGAACACCGCATTCCCCCGGGATAGCTAACCACTCTGTGTGTGTGTGTGTGTGTGTGTGTGTGTGTGTGTGTGTGTGTGTGAAAGAAAATGAGTTAGTTCATTGTCTTTGCTAATATTTCCTTTTGCTCTTTCAGCCACCGGATCTCCAAATCCAAGTTCAGGTGAGTGAGGTGCAAGCCCCTCCAGCTTTCTCCCCAGCTACTGTGTCGGATGACCGAGGTAACTCCTACTAGCTTGGGTCTCCCGAGATAGAACTGCTTCCTTCTGTATGGGGGTTCATGGATTGCTCAAGGGAACTAACTCAAGGGTTGAGACTTGGCTTCTCTTGGGTAGGCTCTGAGAGGTTAAAACAAATATGTCTACCTCCTGTGTAGGATTAAGTCAGTTAAAATAAATGTGAGAACGTTTGTTATTACTTGGCATACTTCACAACTTTGAGGATCACAGAAAGAATGTAAATTCTGTCAGTGCTTTGAGAGGGTGTCAGAAGCTTCTAGAATACCCCACCCTGTGACCTGCCTTTGGCTGTACCTTCTGCACAGACACTTTCTTCCCACTGCTTGCAAGCTCCTTGCAGGTTCCCAAATGTTCTCTCCTCTCTCGTACAGTAAGACGTTTGGCGGAGCTTTTCTGCCACCTAAATCACCGTCTATGTCTACCTGGAAAAGTCAGGCTTGTCAAGCAGCTCAAGGTTAGCGCATCTGTGACACCCTCCGACACTCCCCGGAAGACTAAATGGCACCCTCACATCCTCCGCTCCCACATGCTTCCTGTGCCCTGTCCTAACGTTTACCGCTCTGCCCTCTAGCAATTGGCTCCAAGGTCTGTGGTCCCATTGACCTTTGTCTGCACATTAGCGTCTGCTCAGCACCTACCTAGCTACCCCGTGGTGGAGTCCTCGAGCCCCTGAGTGCTTGACCCACTGCCTATAGGATGGGTGTTGGCCATTGATTTTCCTTAACGTTGTCTTGCCTCTCTAGCCCTATCTCTTATGCAGTGGGAGTGTAATACTAAACTAGTTCAGCGGGGTGTTTTACCAATAAAAATTTTAAGCGGTCCCTGGAGGTCACATGTGCAGTCACTTCCATCTCCTGAATCTCCTGTCTAAAGCATATCTGGATACCCACAGGTAGGAGGACCACAATCCCACCAGGGCTTAGTGAGCAAGGTCCTGGAGTTCTCAAGATCCTCTTGACTCTTGCCATCTCTGACACATGGGCTAGTGTGACATGTGGCAGGCCTCTCTGGTGTAGACATCCTCCACTACAGGCCATGTCACGTGTGCAGCCCCGCACTTCTCCAGCCTTTGAAATTTCCATTTCTGTTCTTTGACTCCAAAGTTCTGTGATCCACCTACTTCCCCACACTGGAATATGCCCATGTCTCTTGTAGTCCAAAAATGAGCTCTGGGAACTGGGAGCCCCGGAATATATCCTTTCCCTACTTGCATCTAGCTCTCTGTGACAGCCAGTGATAACTAAATGACTGACATTCCTGGGAGGACTTTCCACAAGCTTTAACTCCCATGGTCCCTTCCCTATGACATCCAGGTGTTTCTAAGCAAGTCCCTCTGACCCCGTGACACTCAACATCCAAGCATTAAGATTAAGTGACGAATACAGCATCTGATACTACTCCAATTTGACACACATCTTTTCTCCCATGCTCTACTGGGACTAGAAAGTGCAGGCTTCTTTCCGCCCTATTGTTCTTTCAAAGCAAGTCCTCCTTAGTGGAAAAATACCAGTGCTGGCAATTATTATGTGAAAGAAAGCACTCTAGAATCTTCTTTAGTTTTTCCCTCATCATTTCCTACATGTAGAGTAGTAGCCAGTGCATAATAAGGATTTAATAATATAGGTGGATAGATGTGTGGATGGATGGATAGATGGGTGGTTGGATGTGTGGATGGATGTGTAGACGGATGTGTAGATGGATGGTGGATGGATGGGTGGATCATCTGGTCTTGGTAAGACAATAGATTTGATAGACATTCAAACAAAATGTCATATTTGACAGGTATATATTACTCTGAATAGCTCCACAGCCCCCACATAGTAAGAGTAAAGAGATTAAAAATTGCAGTAAAATATTTCCCAAATTCTATTCCTGCTACATGCAAATGAAGGAATCATAGGTAAATGAATGGATAAACACAATCTGGAGAGCTGTGGAGACCATCCCATATTGGTGGACACTCCTGAGTTATCAGGAAACTCTAAAACCTTTCTTTTGAATTGGGTAAATGTATGGCTTCAGGTGTGTCCTTGAAGATTATAATCTTTAGATCTTTGGGTCATCATCTACTCTGCATCCCCCCAGCCATGGGGCTCAAATTGCTTACTTTGGCTAAGAGGGTCTCTCTCTCTCTCTCTCTCTCTCTCTCTCTCTCTCTCTCTCTCTCTCTCTCTCTCTCTCTCTCCATTCCCAATTCAAGAGATGCACAGAAATGACCTGACATTCACAAATGTCTTCTTTTCAGTTGGTTGGCACACTCGTTAAAGATACCTGTAGACAAGTCTGGGCAAGTCTGGGCTGTAGACTCTGGCCTTAGAGAAGCACAGAGTCAGCCCAGGAATAGCCTTAGCTGTCCTGCAGATCAGGACGTGGCTGGTGTACTGAACCTGCTTCTGTGTGCATGTTTGAAAATTATTCTAATGGCCATGTCAAAGAAGTACAAAAGAACAGCTGGAAATGAAACCTTTTCCTTTAAAACAGCGTAAACACTGTAATTTCAACATGATTTGATGGAACACATTTTAGTGAGATAGCTTGTGTTCTTTCTGCCTCAGACTTTGCAACTTAGATGTACATTATATTTACTCTATGTTGTGGTTTGGATTGGCCACATGTTGCTAGGGATTGCCACTCAAGACAAGGGGACCCCAGAAGTTCTGAGTAATATCACAAGCAGCTGGCTAACCGCAGTCCTTCAGAATAATGATGGTAACTGACTATAAAATAGCTAAGGCTGGTAATGGATTGAAAATGCCAGGAGAATTATCAACATTTCCCAAATAGTTCTCTCAGTTGGGGAAACAATTTAATGACAGTAATAGAATTTGAGCTTTAAATTGTCCTATTTTAGGTGCAAGACTGGATGATACAAAGTCATAGTTTTGAAAGAATGGTTCAACAGAGCTTGCCAGAGATGGGGGGATATGAGAAAAATTAGATGATCCTTGGCTATTTTGAAAATTCAAACTTTCAGGTAAAGGAAAATAAAGAACTGGCCACATTCAAGGCTCACTCTGCAGCACAGATCCAGAGGCCTGCTGGAGTTTTTCTGAGCAAATGGTGTTTGGAATTTGGAGCAAACCTTACCGGGGTTCCAAAATGTGAGACTGCCAACCCCAGTCTCCAGGAAGAACTGCCTCCCTCTTCCTGCATTTCTGCTCTGCCACAAACACCTGGATGCAAACAAAAGCCAAGTGTGTCCCAATCTCTAAAGGCCCATTCTCAGGCTACTTACTCATAAAAGATCAATTTGGTGTTCTTTTTTCTCTGCCATTTGTTCCTGGTTCTGTTGAAGATGGAAACCTAATCCCAGCTACCAGACAGCCCGCACTGTCCACTGTCTTCACAGCTCGTGTCTTTCAGCATTTGCATGCTAAGGAAGCCAGTTGAGGAGTATTGTCCTTTCCCTGCTCCCAACCTCCTTCCTGAAGCTGGAGGGTTTTAAACCTTGCCTTTTTCAGGGAGTTAGAGCTGGGGCATGTCTCTGTAGCTCACACAAGTTGTGCCTAATACTACGGATCTGTAACAAAGAATGGGCCCTGCCTCTTGTGTATCTCACCATCTCATAGAAGAGTAGGGAGCCATACATTAAAGGGTTAACTGATAATACCAGGCAATGGATAATACCCTCTGGAGATGCCTCTGTGGCTTCCTAAGATGTGATGTAGGGACGCTATTGCAGAGTTCCACAGTACATAGCATTTGTACCTTCTGCTCTGTGCCCTGGCTGGGCCTTGTGCTGACAAGGACTGTGTCTATTAACTGTTGATAAGCCTCGTCCATAGACCTTGTCCATAGGAGATGGACTAAAGTGTTTCTTGATTGCATAAACAAAATGTGTGATGTAGGCAGGCTCTTCAGGGATGCCAGGGCTAGAAGAGTAGACAGTCCACCGGCAGAGAAGCTGGGGTTTGGGTTGAGCCCTGAAGGTGGGCAGGAGCTAGGATGATGGAAGCCTGTAGAGTTGGGAGGGAGTTATGTTTTTGCTAAAAAGGGTACAAAGCCCTGTGCTCGAGTGGGGGAAGAAGATAAAATGAGCTGAGGGAGAGGGAGCAAAGAACAGTGGTACAGACAATTAAGTACAGTCGACACGCTCACCTCCACCCCCTCCCTCTCTCCCGTTTCAGTATTTCTAGAGGAAATGACTTCTGGCTAATGCAAAGAGAACATGGATAGCAGGCAAATTTCTCCTCCCTTTTTATCATGTAATTTCTACATTCTCCATGCATATGTAAACATACAAATAAATTTACACATTCTAATAAACTATTCCATTTATTATATAGTAGGAAGTGTTGCCAGGGAACCAGCTGTCAAGTAAAACTATATTTGAAGAGTAGGAGATGTACAATTATCCTTAAATACTTTCCCTGGATAGTAATTACTCCCATCCCCGCCACAACCCAAATCCATGTGACTCTCAGAATGGCTCTGCAGGAGCAGCCACGTTGAACAGAGCCAACAGAGCGCAGTTCTAGACCTGCGTGGTGGGCCAGACTTTACAACAACCCATGCCCACAACTTGTAAATGTGAGGAAAATGGCCTGGGTCAGATTCACAGCATTAAACTGAGACCAAGGTTCTACTCATATAGGTAAAAGCAACCTTGACTGCTTTGTAGTCTGCATGGCAATTATCAGTGATTTCCACAGTACGGGATTGTGTCTATTTTAAAACATATCTTTGCAACTAACATGTTTTTATTCTCCTATAGTATTAATACTCATAGCCAATAGGAAGAAATAGAGGTGTGGCCTGATAACACAGGACTATGCAGGCACAAGTTCTGGCAAACACAAGAGATCACCTCTCATTACAGACTACCTGGGACTCTGTTATAGTCCCTTGTCCCTCCACAGGTTCCCATATCCTCACACTTGCATGGGGCATGGAGAGATGTTTCAAGCACCCTGAAGGAGACTTGCAGACTAATGTCCGACTGCACGCTATCCCTTCTGTGCAGTGAATTCTCTACAAAGCATCAGCTAAGCAAAGTGTCCCCTGCAAAGCTGGGGCATCCAGTGGAGGACGTATCAGGCCAGAACAAGAAGATGGATCATCTGCCCTAAACCAAAGGCCCCCGGGTAGTTCTCAGGGAAGAATTCAAGTTCCTAGATTTCCCCTGGCTCTTCCATTCTCACTATAGTATTCAGTTAAGCCTTGGTAACAGGATTTTTCCATGGAACAATGGAGAGAAAAATTAATAGTGTTAGAGACATAGGTGAAAACAAGCTATCCCAAAAGGCAATGTATGTAAGTAGAGAGAATCATTCATAGAGTTCTAGCTCCCTGGGGCCACAAAATACAATCTGCCCTTGCATGGAGATGATGATTTTAAAAAGGTCTCCCCTAAGGAGTAGGGAGCTGGGTTTGGGGGTTGAATATTCAATATATATAACCAGTCCTATGCCTCAGATCTGGCATGCTTGCGCATGGAACTCTGTGATCCTGAAGGCCATTTTAGGTTTTTCAATGCTGTACCTCCAGTACAACTCTACAGAAAAATAACAACATGCTTCTATGATTATCTCTGGCCAAAAGACTGCATATAAGGACTTATGACATAGACTTATTCAGAGTGTTGGACTGTGGTTCAATTTTATTGACCTAAAATAGAAGGGTGATTTTTGTATCCTGGCCCAGGACACACACACACACACACACACACACACACACACACACACGGTTAAGGATTTGATTTAAGTATTTCTTACTACTTATTTTGAGTCATGCTTTGATATGTTCAATCTATTCCTTTTCTCAATGTCAATCACAGACTATCAGTGTTCCATCCACTTTGGACTGCGGAATGCAGGTTTGCAGGCCTCTGCTGCTGCAAGCGGGTCTTACCTGCTTGCTTAGAGGCCTAGACTAGAAAGGGACACGTAGATCACATGTAAAGTGCAGATGCCTATAATTGTCTCACCACGGTGCTGCCCCTGTTGCTTCTGCCTGCGGTCCCACCCGAGCAGGGACTCCACATGCCTGACAATCTTTCTGCATACATGCCCAGCCACTGCCCTGAGCCATATTCTAAGCTAAATATCCTGCCTTTCTTACAACTGTCCTCCTTTCTCAGAATCTGGCTTTTGGTTGACAGAGGATGCCCCATTCCCAGAGCAGAAGACAGCCATTTTGGTGCCCCGCCCCCTTTGTACCTTTTTCTGTCTTGAATTCCAATCTCCAATTGACTTTGCTTCCACATCTGCTATGTCCTTGGTGTCCTTTGTGCCACTGATAAAGTTTTCTTACACTATCCCTAACCCAGACAGCTGGAGACTAATTTCTTCATTGTCCCTCCCTGATCTAGAAGCTCGCCGTGTGTATGCATCTGCTGCTATCTGGTTTTCTGAAATCAAATCTGAGTTTGGGTCTTGGCCTGGTTCTCTGTGGCCTGACTCTCCACACTCCTCCACTGTATCCCAGGCAGCTGTTAAATACGTCATCCTCCGAGCCCCCCACCCCCAACATAGCTGTGTGTTGTGTGGTGATAAACAGTGACGCTCTCTCTCCTAGAGTCATAAAATAGGAGTGCTAGAATCACCCAGCTCAATGGCTCTCAACCATAATTACACATTAGAACTAGCTGGGGACTCTAGAAAGCACCAGTGCTATCTTTTGACTATGAATGTACCCAGCACCCAGTTGTCAATGAGATTGGTCTGGCGACGAGGTGAGGTACCGGGGCGAGGTGGCCAGGGGGTTGTTAAAGCTTTCCTGGGTAGTTCTATGCATAGCCACACTTGAAAACCATTGACAGCCCTTGACCGAGAGAGCGGGAGAACACTATGACTATAGCTGAGCTTCAGGAGTTCTGTGTATGCATGGGGTGGGGGAGGGGGAGTGTAGCCATTGTTCTGAACAGAAAATATAAATGCTTGTTGAAATCTCAGAAGATCCTACTACCCCATAAGTGTAAAGAATCTCTGATGCAAATCAACCTCTTCTTCTGCTTGGTGTAGCCATGAGGATCCGGTGGGAGGGGTTGAGATGGGAAGGGCATCCCCCTGTCTCAGCCTCCCTAGGATATTGCACAGGTTGCTCAGCCTCAGTAGCCTTTGGGTTTTCTCCTCAATATCAGGTAACACACGCTTGGGAGAGATACTTAAAGACTTTTGGAGAAGCCCTGAGATGTTCCTAAAATACCTACAAGGCCCACAGAAGTCTTTATTCATAGTGCCATCTACTAGTTCTGTCGCTGCCACTAGCGCAATGACTAACTCCTCCCAACACTTGCCGCACCATTTCTGATAGCACATTAAAGAGAGTTGGCAACTCCTTTTCTTTTGGTACTAGAGATTAAGACCAAGGCTTAAACACACCTGGCTTTACGGCTGAATTGTATCCCCAGCTGAGAAAATAACTGCTAAATTAAGTCATGTCCCTTGTTGGGCAACTTCAGTGTCATGCCAATGGCTTGTATGCCATTGTTTTCCACGTTCACAAGAATCCCGTCAAGTTAGCCCTGCTCTGCTTCTAACTGAGGCTTAGAGCTGGAGGATGGGATACCCAAGGCCCCAAAGATAACTAAACAGTAGAGCCCAGTCAGCTTGGTAGAGGCCTGATCACTCCACCACCAGGTTGTGTAGTCAGGCCACTCCAGTGACAGGTGAGATGTCACCCGGTATGCTCTGGGCTAGCGGAAGTTTCGATCCTCAGCCAACCTGTCTTTCCCGCCTTGGCCTTTTCCAGCCGCTACTGGCGCAGGTGGAACAGATTCTGCAGAAGAAAGTGCCGCGCAGCCGTTAAGTCCAACATCTTCTACTGGCTCGTGATCTTCCTGGTGTTCCTCAACACCCTCACCATTGCCTCCGAGCATTACAACCAGCCTCACTGGCTCACGGAAGTGCAAGGTGAGCTGCCCCTGGCTCTGCTCTACTCACCCTGGCTAACTCCCGCTCTGGGTCCTGGCGGGATGTTGGCAGGAAAGCCGTCAGCCGGTGCTTCTTGGCCGGTGCCGTCCTGCAAAGCCCGAGGACGCTCTCAAGCCCCATATTAAAATTCAGGCCCTTCTTATAAACAGATGTGGCCCTTCAGGCACATGATATGCCTGTCACCGTGCCCCCCACCACAGTCATCACTGAGTCCCAACCGCAGGACAGGAGCTGATGCTTATCTGGCTATTTCAGACCCTCAGCCACCAGCTTCCCAGAAGCGATTTTTACTTCCTCTGGCTCTTCTACAACCCTAGGTAGCTATACTCAGGCCATAAGAAAATAAAGGCAAGAACCAAACAGAGTCTGGACAAGGGACAGTATCCCCAGGGACCACCACTTAAGGCCCCTTGCCCTGCTCGGACCCCTATGAAGACACATACAACCCATGTCTAAGCATCTCAGCTGGGAGTGAGGCAGCCTTGTGGCAACAGCACAGAGAGCCTGGTCCCAACATTGGCTATTGGCTTGGATGAGCCACTGGCCCCTCTGACTCTCCTGTCTCATCTCTAAAGGCTTGGGGTTAATATAAGCAATTCCAAGGCTCTCAGATTCCCATGGAGATTAAGGAGGGCGTCACATGCTAAACATCTGATGCTTAGTAGATGCTCGGCACATGCTTCTGTGGTGGAAATCAGACCTAATTGTTCTTCCAGAAGTACCTGGGAGAGGTCTCATGGGAAGGAGGGGAGGAGTGGATGAGAAGAAGGGAGGGAGGGAGGGAGAGAAGGAGGGCGGGAGGGAGGGATAGAGGAAGGGAGGGAGGGAGAGATGGGTCCCTTTCTCCAGCTATGACAATGACTGTTTTATTTCTCCCCTTCCTCTTCCATCTTCTTCATTCCTGGCTTGAATCCCACCCCTCTCCTCCACCTATTTTAGACACGGCCAATAAGGCCCTCCTGGCCCTTTTCACTGCAGAAATGCTCCTGAAGATGTACAGCCTGGGTCTGCAGGCCTATTTTGTATCCCTTTTCAACCGTTTCGACTGTTTCATTGTGTGTGGGGGCATCCTGGAGACCATCCTGGTGGAGACGAAGATCATGTCTCCCCTGGGCATCTCTGTGCTGAGGTGTGTGCGGCTGCTCAGGATCTTCAAGATCACCAGGTATGTGGCTGCTCTTGGCCCTTTGGGTGTGAGGCTTGGGAGACGTCTACCGGAAGGCCAGAGGGGATGAGGCTAGATGAGGGAAGAGGTGCAATTTCTGGAATGGTCTAGCCTCTGACTGTGTGCAGCAAGCAGAACTGTGGTTCATTTTGGAGGTGTGACCCTCAGAAATCCCCGTGACAGTGGGCTGCTGTCACTCAAGTTGGTTGCATTTATTCTGCTGGGTTACTAGATAGTCCGGAGGTAGCCAGCCCGGCGGCTTTAGGAAAGCCTTGGGATTCAGTCTCTCTCTAACCTTGTTTTGACCATCATTGATGTTGACTCAAGTGTAGGGTCATAAGATGGCTTTTGGACATCAATCCTAGATCAGAAGAAAAGGTCTTAGTCAGCTTTATTACTCCTGCAAATTGTGGGCAGACCCATTATTAGAGATGCTATTCAAAGCCAAATAGGGCAACAAAATAGCAAGGACCAGGGAAGACATGGAAAACTGGGACTCTGGCACTCTTGGTGTGTGCTAGCTACTCTTCCCAGTGCTATGACCAAGCACCTGACAGGAGCAGCCTAAAGAAGGAAGGCTTTGTTGGGCCCAGAGTCCACCCAGGTGGGAAGATGTGGTACCCAGAGTGGCGGGCGGCTCAGCACAGTGCATCGGCAGGAAGTACGGAGACGAGCTGCTGCCGGCTCAGTTTCCGCTGTAGAGTCTCTGTGTCACTCCAGCGTGTGAATGGTGCTACCCGCGTTGCATGTCGGTCTTCCCGCTCAGAGAGATGCCCAGAGGTTTGCACCCTAAGTGATTCTAAATTTCCCCCAAATCAGCAGTCAAGATGAACTAGCTACCTTGTGGCAGACATGTGTGGTGAATGGTCTAGCTGTGGAAAACAGCTAGTTTCTCAGTTAACCAAAAGTGGGAGTGCTTACTGAGTGACCCAGGAACTTTGCTTGTAGGTGTTTACCCACAGCACTACAAAGTGATGTATGTGCATGGGCATTTATAATGACATGATTTACAAGAGCCAGAAAGCAGACGTGCCCCAGATAAGTGGATGGAATAAAGCTAGTGTGTACAGCCAACAGAGTATCACTAAGCTTTAGACAGGAAGCTTTTACATGTGGTCCTACGTGGGTGAACGTTAGCAACATTAGGCCGAGTAAAATAAGCCATTCACAAAAAATAAGCAAGCAAATTGCCGTTTGATTACACTTGTTTGAAGTTCTTAGTCATAGCATTGGAACCATTGAGGCAGAAAGCCGGACAGTGGCTTGAGAGGGGAGGGCAGGGAGGGAGGGAGGGAGGGATTATTGGTTACTGTAAAGACCAGGGTTTCAGTTTATAGGTTGTAAAGAAACATAGAAATAGGTGCTACATGCTACTAATATATTTAATATCCTTGAACTGTAAGCTTAAAAGTGGATGAGAGAAATTTTGTATGTGTTTTAGCATTAACACAATTTAAAAATTAGGAAAAAAAATGGCTGCTGAGATGGCTCAGTGTGCAAAGATGCTGGCCACCAGATGGCCTGAGTTCCAACCCTGAGACCCACGTGGCAGGGACAGAACTGGTGTCTCTCACTTCTCCTTCTCCACTCTGGCTGGTAACTTACTGTCCTGTCCTCTATGTCTTTGAGATCGATATTTTAGGCTCCACATTCCTCCAGGCCTGGCGTGATGTAACATTCCCCAGCTCCCTCCACAGCACTGCAAGACAGAATTCTCTTCTTTCTTGTTGCCACCATTGCTTTTAATAAAAGAATGAAGTTGACTGGAAAAATATCTGAGGGCCTCCCAATCCCAAGAGCATCATTTTATAAACGCCTTTGAGACACCTATCTGGTTGTCCGGATAATATATGTCGGGTAAAGTAGGCTGTGGTCAACTTATAGAAACATACTTAGGGCTCGCTGGCGGGAGTCGTCCAGCCCTTCTCCAGATAGGAGTCTCAGGTCCCTCAGGAGTCTGCTTTCCGGGCAGATGTTGGAAACAGGAACATTAAACCCGTAGCTTGCATTGTATAGGGAAACGAGGTTGGGGACTGGCACCTCTAGGTCAAAGACAAGTGTGTCACAACTCACACAGGGTGTTCCTCTGCATGAGTCACCAGGCCCTAGGAAGCATCCTAGCTGTCACTAGCATCGCAGTTCTCCGGGCAGCTGTCTGAATGCACAGTGTCATTAAGACTCCAGTGAGGCTCACTTGCACGTAAGTTCAGCGCTGGCAACCAGAGGTCCTGGTTTTTCAGTCCAGTGAGAGTTATCACTGTTGTTAGGAGAGGACAGTGAGGTGGTGAGACTTCGCCTTTGTACCAGGGACTCTGGCCGTTTTGAGAGGCGGAGCTCTTAGTGAGCTCCCTAGGGATCCTAACGGCTCAGGAACCATGGCCACTGCCTACACTGCACTGTTAAAAAAAAACAACAACAACAAAAATACAACAACAAAACTTCAGTGTGTGACCGTAGTGAGACATGGTTAGATATTCTCTAAGATATTTGAGAAGCAGAAATATACTTGCTTAATGGAAGGACCACACACAGCTGCTCCTTCTTCATGTCTGGTTGGAGGTCACAGTGCCCACACACCCCCATACTCCACACGTTTCCAGTATAAGCTTGGATGGAGACAGGCTCACGGGAAGCAGGTGCCTCCCAGCAGTTGCTAATCTGCACAAATAGCCTGTCTTTCATTACCTTACCACTGTTCACCCTTGTGCATTTGAATGTATACATTTCCACATGGCTTGAGACATGAAGAAGTAACCTCCTGTTAGACAATGGAATTATTCTGCTTAAGGACTCTTTGAGGCCTGAAGATACTGTTAGTTCTTCTTGCATGGGGGGCTATGGGATTTTTAAAACAATTTTAAAAAGTTGTTTCTTGTCAGTATTTCCACAACAAGAATACACAAAACAGTTAAAAGAAAATCAATAGACAATCACACCAAGAAGTTATAACAGTATCCAGCAGTGATTCCTTTCCTAAACGAAGCTGAAAAGACAAAACCCACATCTCAAGCATGGGATGTGTCAAAATCACTTAAGATGCAGTGAAAACTTGAAGGCTAAAAATAGTGTTCATCAGACCCAGGAAATGCAAACAGAATCAGCAGCCATATAGCACGAGACAGCGTGAAGACAATCCCTTAGGTCCTATCTCAGGACTCAGACAAGAGGACTGCCTCCCCCACCAGCACTGAAGCTCACTGTGCTCTAGAGGACGTTCTGAGAGATGGACCTGCCTTTTGCTGCCACCAGTGTGATGCTTAAGCAGTGATACCTTGGGCAAATGATTTAACTCTCTTTACCTCGGTCTTCTCATCTGTAAAATGGATCGTCTTTTCATCCTCTCTTAGGTATGTGAGACTGAGTTGCTCTGAGGGTTAGCATGGAGCTACCATATCTAACACAGTGTACCTTAGTGCGTGTTAGCATCTAGTATTGTTAGTTCTTCCACTGCATTTGTTATAATCCAGAATACACCTGTAGTCTCCTGCTCCTCCCCTGCAGCTGCCTCCCACATTCTCAAATGCGCCGTTAGACTGACCCATTCACTCTAAATCATGACCACACATGACAGTGGTTCTCAATCTGTGAGTCACAACTCCAGTGTCAAACCTCTATCTCCAAAAGCATCTTTAAATTACAATTCGTAGTGGTAGTAAAAGTACTGTTGAGAAGTAGCAGTGAAAATAATTTTATGGTTTGGGGTCACCGCAGCATGACTAACTGTACTAAAGGGTTACAGCATCAGGAAGGCTGAGAAGCACTAAGGCAGGGCTGCCTGAAGCCCTCTGTGAGCACCATTTGCAAATCTTCCACTCTCTAACAATCTCTAGGTCTGCCCAGAGTCTGGCCCCACCCTCGCCCTCCCAGCTTTCTTTTCTACCTTCTTAAGCCCTCTGCTCAGAAGCCCATGGAGCCTCTCACCTTCAAGGCCACCAATAAACAGGAATGTGGAATTTGTAAAGTTCCCAGGCAAGAGTCTATGGAGACGGTGCTCAGACCCAAAAGCCGCATGCTGTCTTTTGCAGAAAGGAAGTTACTCCCTGGGGTGGTAACTGTCACCTGGAGGAGCTTAAGAAGATGCATAAAGATGATTTGAATATGCCTCCTCTCAACCCCTGACAAGTTCATGATCTTAGGGGACAGTTAGATAATGCTGAGCAAGTCTGGTATAGAAGCTCAAAGAAGCACCTCCTAAGGCCATCTCAAGGTCAGGACCAGGCAGTCTTGGCACTTGACTCTGCCAGGATGGCGAGGACAGAGGACACTACTAGGAGGATTTGTGCCTTCAGCCCAAACTGTCCTAGCCCCTGACCTAGACACTCTAGAATTCTTCACAGCTGCTTCCGAGGGACCCATACCACGGTACACTCCTTTCATACAAGTGCTTTCAGAATCTGCCCCCTCCTCAAGGACCAGGCTCACCATCCCTGCAGTTTTGGTCCAAGGACGTCCGATGCTGGGGTCCCAATGGCAGGTACGGGGAGAGAGAGCAGTTGTACTTACTCACCGCATAGTCTGTCCCCCACATTGCCTTACTGGACCCTCATTCCTTCTTCTGTTCTCCCTACCACAAGGCACAGTCATACACACATTTACCGTGTGAAATTCTGCTTGTAAACCCCTAGCAATAGGTAACTTGTCGCCAAGACCAAGAGACTGTTTCCACATCTCAGCGTTAGAATGTTCTGGAGAGGCACCTGTAGTGGTGACCCCCTCTGGAACAGAGGAGTAGGGTGGAGCACTGCAAAGCAACCTCAGCAGCTGGTCCTGCTGTTTCCAATACTGTTCACTTATAGCAAGCTCAAGGGCTGTTCGACACCACAGTGAAGGTAAAGGGCTGGCCTGAGCTCTTTGAAGCAAAAGGTTCCTGAGCTGAAAGGGTCTGGAAAGTCTCGGACCATTATAGAAGAGGAAAGAAAACTCTGCAGAGCCCTGAATCCCAAAACAGGTGTACAGAGGGAAAGGAGATGGTGACAGAGTGCCCTTGAACTGAGGGTTGTGATTCGACCCAGGAGGCCGAGCGAAAAGCTAACGGAAGGTCAGGGAGTGAAAAAGCTGAAGAAGAGTGGCAAGGCAGAAAGGAGAGGAGAGGGGAGGGTTCAGGTAGACGGGACCTCGGCCAAGTCAGGCTCCCTCAAGTGTGCCACAGTCCAGGAGCAAACGGTGAGCCTGGGGCGGGGGGGGGGGGGGGGGATAGGAACAGGTAGGCGGAAACACACACTGGAGACGGCGGTGCGGCAGGAGATACGCAGATGATTGATACCCAGTGATGGGCAGAGCCTGGTGGTCCCAGCTGTGCCGTGTGTGGACTCTGTCTGGCCATTGTCCTGACCACAGATGCTTAGGTCTCCCGGGTTTTCTATGAAGTCTGCAGCTGGAGACCTAAGGATTTCTTCACCAAAGCTCTCTTTGCTGGTGTGTGAGTCTTTAGTTCATGCTTTCAGTCAGTTAGGAAAACAGCTGATGTGTCACTCGGACCTTCCGGCTTGCCACCAGCTAGCTTCCTGAAAAAGGACAGTAGTTCTTGAGAGGGGAGCTACAGTCCTCTGCTCAGCGGTAGTAGCCTTGAGACACAGGTCAGGAGAGTTTGCAGGGCTGAGGCCAGTCACCCTGTTTTGTCAAAGCTGCTCACTGAATACATATAGATCTCACTATATTGTCCCTGGAGACCCCACCCCACCCTGTGCCCCACCGTCAGCTGTGGCCTGCTGGCCTCAGACAGCCAGATACCTCACCTCACACACACACTAATGTTCTTTCTAAAAATCGCATTTTAATGTTATTATAGGATAGCATTTTATTAATTCTGTGAGAATTTCTTATATAATCAAATGCACTTGGATCATAGTTACCTCCCACGCCTCCCCTTAACCCCCCCCAGCTCCACTTCCCAACCCTTCCCCCTCCCAACTTCAGGCCCCTCTACCCTTCCCCCTCTCCCATCTCGCAACATGCATACATAGACAAACACACGCCTGTGAGGCTCACTGCCTGGCCCTCAAGTAAGTACAAATGTGTTACATTTATAGTAAGTCATTCATTCCACAAAATACTCATTGGTCACCTTCTGTGGGCCAAGCACAGTTAAGAGAATAAGGGAACCAAACAGCTTATGTGACTTCCTGACCGTTCCCGCAGACCTCAGTTCTGGTAGGGGAAAAGAAACACTAAGCAAAGAAATAGATAATTGTCTGGTGGTGATATGTCTTTTAAAACTAGGTGAGCTGATGTTCATCAAGAACTTGCTAATAAGCCTGACAACATGAGTTCAATCCCAGAACACATAGAGATAGGGCAGGATGATCCGAAATGTTGTCTTTGGACCTCCACGTGTGGTGCATCTCTCCCCACCACACACACACACACACACACACACACACACACACACCACAACCACACAAATAATAATAAATGCTAAGGGATAATGTAGAAGAAGGGGCTAAAGTTGAGATCAGGGAAGCTTGCCCCGAGATCAGAGGCAAGGACCTAAAGGAAGCAGCCCATACCCTCTTCGGAGAGAGAACTTGGTAGACCATTGGTGGAAGCCAGGATCTGCTCGGCAGAGCATCTGGGAACAGGAGGTGCAGCAAAGAGATTAAAGTTAAAGGCTGGAGTTAAAGAGGAGAGAAGAGACTAGGAGCCAGGCCAGAGGTCATGAGGGTTCAGGCTTTTCCGTCATATAGGAGCCACCATGGGGCCTGGATGCGGCTCCCACTGTAAGAGGACTCTTGGCTGATCCAGTGTGGAGAATTGCTATGGGGGACCTGAGTTAAAGCAGAGCAAGTAGGTAGGAGGCTGTCCCAGACGCCGCAGTGGGAGGGCCTGGTGGCTTGGCCTAGGTGACAGAGACAGCGGAAGGTGGCCAAAGTCAAGATTTGTTTTGAAGACAGAACCCTGAGGTTCGCTACTGTGAGGTCAGGCCTGTGCAGGCTGACCCTGCTGTTCTTATTTCCTGACGTGGAAATGAGGGTAGGCAGGGAACCTCATGACTCGTGACGCAGTGCACCTCCTCAGTACCTGCAGCCTAGACTGCCCATGAGAGCTCCTAGGGTCGGGGATGCAGGCTGGAGTAGGGAATTCAGAAAAGGGTTTCATCTAGCTGGTGCTTGCCCTTGGCCAGCCCCGTGCTCTCTGTCTGGCTCTCGGGCGAGCTCTTGTTTTGCCCCATTACTTCAATCCTCTACCACAGGCTCCACCTTCCCTAGAGCTTCAGGAGATCCTGGGTCAGGAGCTGTCCTCTGTCCTGCCTTGATCTTCTGCCTCTTGGCCTGCTCTCTAGAGTCTAGAACCTCCCTGGCTGACCTTCCTGAATATCCCCATGGCTCCTAGAGAGAGAGCTGAACCCCACTTCAAGCCCTGTGTGCCATTTCCCTCACTGCTGTGTTCTTCATGGAGGATAAGACTGTGACTTTCCGTGACAGTCTAACTCCGCCTCCGTGCAGACACGCTCCTCTCGGTGTAGCTGGACAGTTGATGTGCTCTGAAGTTGGTGGTTTCTGAAAACCAGTTCATTGAGTGCTTGGGAATCACCCAGTCCCCAGGATCAGAGTGCAACCTCGTGCTTCCTGTGGGACCTGAGAAGAAGCATTTAGACATGGCAAACATCCGAGGAGCCTTTGATCTCCAACGGGTTTGGGGAAGCTGTTTCAAGTGTAATCAGGAAAGGTCTTCCAAACCCAAGTCTTTCTTACCTTCTTGCATAAAGCAAATCAACATTAACTCTGGCCTGTATGGACTCCAGGGAGCCTATTACACATCAGGAGTGTTCAGAGCAAGCCAATCCTATTGTATAAGGACTGACTCCAAGGTACCATGAGACTGAGGAAAGTGAGGGAACCATGGTTACATACCGCTCAATTTTGGGGGTGATTTGCTGGCAGGAGGGTGGTCCGAAGGGGTAGCCAGGCCAATTGGATCCTGTCATTTGATTCAGAAAAAGGGATGAGTTTATGAGTTAGGATAAAAGTTACTTCATCCTTACCATTAATGGAACGGGTATCTTAAGACAGTACCAAAGAGTCAGCTACGTCTCCAGAGCCAGGGATGAAGTGTGCAGCCCTGCCTGCCGTTCTATTGCTTTTATCTCTGTAGTTTACTCCCAAATTATGCAAAAAAAAAAAAAAAAAAAAAAAAACAAGGGTTACTTTGTGGCAATTATCACAGATAAGACTCAACATGGCCATGGTCATGTGAAGTTGAATCAATAATCTGGATTGTAAGTAGGGAGCTCATCCACCAGCAGATGTAACTCTGGTGGACCCCTGAAAAAGCCCTTACTCAATATGATCATTGACCTAATAAACTATAAACCCAAAGGATTCCCTAGAGGACTCTTGCCTGGAGCTGTCCCCAGTGAAGTGATGGATTAGTTGTAATCCAACTAATATGGGTTCTTATTAAAACTAAACATATCTAGGCCCAGATACTGGGTCCGAGTTTCCAAAGGAATGACTTTTGAAAAACCAACCATCATCTTGACAGGGAAGGCGGTGCCATCACTAAGCCCCGCCCACCCTCTTTACTGTGATTAGTACTCTTCCTACCTACCCAGATACCTGCTGCTGCAATCTGTTCAGACTGGCATTTTTGAGGAGGGGAATGTGTTTTCTCTTTTAAAAACCAGAAGTGTTCGCGGTGATTATAAACTTAAATTAGCTGTGTGCCAGACAGAATACTGAGCAACTGCTTTAAGGAGAGGAAGGGAGTGGCACCTTCCAGGCTACCTCACGGTGTTCACGCTCCAGTTATCTCCGTTTGCTCTGCGTTGTTTTCAGACAGGAAGGCAGGAAATGGGGGAGAGCTAATGACTCGTCCAAGGGCATCAGCAGCTGGCAGCGTGGGAGGGAACATCTGGTCCCTGAGCCCTCTCTCCTTAGTGTTGTAGCCTCTTACTGAGGCTAAATTTACAGCTCTACACCCTAACTGTGAGTCCCACTCACACCACGACCCAAGCCCAGAAATCAGAGCTGGAGCTTTGTACTGGACGCGCAGGGGCGCACGGGCGAGGGGTGACGGAGGGCAGCAGGGGAGAGGCAGCTGAACGCACGCCCTGTCGTCCTCAGGTACTGGAACTCCTTGAGCAACCTTGTGGCATCCTTGCTGAACTCCGTGCGCTCCATCGCCTCCCTGCTGCTCCTCCTCTTCCTCTTCATCATCATCTTCTCCCTCCTGGGGATGCAGCTGTTCGGAGGGAAATTCAACTTCGACGAGATGCAGACCCGCAGGAGCACGTTTGATAACTTCCCGCAGTCTCTCCTCACCGTGTTCCAGGTACGGAGTTCTGCTGCCATTGTCACGGGGAGGGGTGCTCAGCAGTGAAGTCAGAGGTGGGCAGGAAGAAGCCTTGAAAGGGCGGGGTGGTGAGGGCAGTGCCTTTCACCAGGCATGACGCCAGCCTAGGTCAGCCCTGGAGGGTGTTTCTGTCATGTCTTGTCTCTCAGCCCTCCGTGGAGCTGTATAGGTGGACAGACTAATGATAAAACAACCTAATTGATCCGTTTACAAATGTGTGCATGACCCTGGCACCCATTAGCCACGTCCTTGCTGGAAGAATTACAGATGGTCCAAAGCCATACTTTCATGAATGCTTTGGCATATGATGGGGCTAGAATAGTATGTATTAGGGTTTAAAAGTAGATTTAGTTAGAGATCAGAGGGAATAATATTTGTATCTCACTAAAATCTTAATGATGGTGCCAAAAGATTCTGTTTAATGGACATGGGTGTGGCCTGTCAGTATCCTCAAGATCACAGTCACCTAATACTGCTACACAGGAAACTAAAGACGGCCATCTCTTACACTCTGTGTGAAGGGCGGCATACTGTGTTGACCACAGAGCCTTTTTATTTGCTAGTGGCCACACACTCTGTCTGTGGGTAGGGGTTCACTTTCCCAGGCTTGTAGTTCCTAAGAATAGTTGGGAGCCAGAACAAGGAAGGAATGAGAATTGGGACATTTCTGTTAAGACAGTGGGACAGGGCGGGGCAGGCAGGGCGGGGCAGGCAGGGCAGGGGAGTCGGGGCTTTGCTGTTGGTCTAACGCTGTGTCCCTATTGGTGGGAATGTGTCATTCAGATCCTGACCGGGGAGGACTGGAATTCGGTGATGTATGATGGGATCATGGCTTATGGCGGCCCCTCTTTTCCAGGGATGTTAGTCTGTATTTACTTCATCATCCTCTTCATCTGTGGAAATTGTATCCTTTGGTGCTGATGCTGCCCCCACCCTGCTGCCCCACTCGGCCTTTAGCACAGTGCCATGCGTGTGCTCCAAGGCCCTGGCTGGGGCTCTGTGCTGTCCACCCATAGGCTAGCTAGGCAAGACTGCTCTTGGCAGGGAGGGTGGCCCGGCCTAGAACCACTTCAGTCATGGGTGTGAGTCAGGGTGCAGGCTGCCGCTGGGACACAGGAGACCGTGCACCTCACAGTTCTGAACTGGAGCGCCCCTCTCTAGGAAGTGTGTTCTGCTCAGAGTCTAAACGAACGATGCCTCTGGGCACGGTGGCCTGTGCAGCTAAACTTTCGCAGGCTGGGATGTAACATGCCTGGAGGGGTGTGCCCTGCTCATTCTGGAGCTACTGAACCTGCTCAGATCTCCACCCTGTGCATTGATCAGGTTCCTCCCTGTGAAGCTGTTCTTGGGGCTAAAGACACAGGCAGAGCTGCACAAGTTACCAAGGGGCCCTGATAACTCCTACCCTATCTGACTCAGGGACAGGGCCCCAGAGCCTTTTGCCCTTGGATTTTCTTCTCTCCTACTGTTTGAGCCTGTGAAAGCGGAGTCTAGAACTGGGTGATAAAATAGAAAAGCTCTAGCCCAAAATTTGAGTGAAATTCCTAGTTTATGTACTTCAGAAATCAAGAGCAGTATGCCACCTGCAGACAAGGTTAGCATCTTATCAGCTGGGGAATCCCTGACACATCAAAGGTCTTTCTCCTCAGTGTATATGCAGTGTAAGACAGGCTGGAGCGTCCCTATCCCACAATGCAATATCTGGGCCCTTTTAAGTGCCTATAGGTTGCATTAGGTAGAAAACCACATGAGCATTTCATACACAAAATTATTAAAGGTTTTTATAAAGTAGATGTCAAAGTATGTATAAAATGTATTTTAGGCCCTGTCCTCAAGATAAATCCCAGCATGTATATTTCAAAATTTGAAAAATAAATTGAAATATGAATACTTCTTGCTCTAAGCATTCTGATAAGGGACTCTGAGCTTGCAACAGAAGGACAGGAAGTACTTCTTAAAAGGTCTCAGTGAGCTGCCTGGGAAAATGTACAATAGACCCCTCCATGTCCCCAGGTCCTAGGGTCAAGGGTCAGTGGTCTTCTAGAATGAACCCCTCTTCTGTGCAGTTTTAGCTCTGTGTAGGAATTGATGTGAATTTATGAATGCCATGGACTGGATATGGGGTTTAACAACTAAAGACTTTTCCATCTACGCCCTCTTTGTGTTTCTCTGGCCCATAGTGTTTCTGTTGGTGGAAAAGCGGGGCTTGGCAGGGTGGGGGAGACAGGCAGATGAATGCTTCAGTGAAGAAGCCTCAAGTCTGGCCAGCTCTAGTCAGACTCGCTAGGGGTGTTCTTATGCACAGGTTCACATTAAAAGCTGACAGAGGTCCTAAGCCATCTCTTCAGTGCCCTGTTAGGGTGAGCAATCTCCTAGAGATGGTGCTGCCTATGATGTTGGCCAGAGCCCGCTATTTCAGTGGTAAAAACAAATAACGAAATCTAGCAATGGAAGAGCAAGGCAGGGCTGATGCTCCAGACCTGCCCTGCTCCCATCCACAAAGCCAGTCTGTCTCAACCACTTAGAAAACTCCAAATAATAAGCAGGATGATTGGGAAAGAGAAGTCAGTCTGTCCTGGGCAACTCTTACTTCTGCATGCATATATTCTCCCCATCCCCGGGGGCAATCATTTTTCCCAAAACCAAGGGTCGTTTTCTTTAAGAGTGGATACAAACAGATATCCTACTGAACGTGTTCTTGGCCATTGCGGTGGACAACCTGGCTGATGCAGAGAGCCTGACCTCTGCCCAGAAGGAAGAGGAAGAAGAGAAAGAGAGAAAGAAGCTGGCCAGGTAACCCTCTAAGCTTAGAATGCCATCCCCACCGGTCTGAGAGAACGGGCCGGTGCTCATCTGATGGCCATTCTGGCCGGAATGGCCTGGAGTGAGGCTTCTACAGTAATGTGGCCTTTCTCTGCAAGGAGGGTGCATTCCCCCCCCCAGTCCAGGGAAGTGAGGAGCTGTCCTTGGGGAAGAGAACCCATAAGAACCCAAAGAGGAGAGGAGGGAGAGCCACCTTCAGAAGAAAACCCAACTCCAGCTCAGAAAACACTGTGTGTCATTGGGGCCTTAGGAAGACAATATAAGGGTCTACAATCCATCCCATAATTATCTAGCAAGGATGGTCATATGCCATGCCTCTCCTGGACGCTGAGCATAGGTGCTCTAGGAACCAATCATAAGCGAGACCCAGAATCCTCTGTTTTAAAAGGGGAACAGCCAAGGCTCTGGATGAGGCCAGGTGGGTGCCAGATAACCAGGGGCGCCCCAGCCCTGCAGAGCTTTCAGGGGACCTACAAGTGGGAGGTGCCCTAGAGAAAGGGCAGGATGTAGACCCAGGGCTGATCTTGCTGCCCCTAGAAGAGCACAAAGCAGCTCCTATCCACACTGTCCACTATCATTCCAGTAAACATCCCTCTCTGGGTTTTTTTCCTGCTGACCGGCCAGGACTGCCAGCCCAGAAAAGAAGCAGGAGGTGATGGAGAAGCCAGCAGTGGAGGAGAGCAAAGAGGAGAAAATCGAGCTGAAGTCCATTACAGCAGATGGAGAATCCCCGCCCACTACCAAGGTGAGGGGCTTACCTTGCGGCTCGGGGGGCATCACTAAGTCAGAGAGGGTCTTCCCGTCCTTTACCAGAAGGAAAGGGAGAGAAGGAACAAGTGAGGGGAGGAGAGGGTGACTGGCAGAATTGAGGGGAAAGAAACCACACACTGGTGAGCCCTCAGCCTCTCTGATGTGCTGAGGGTCACGGCAACGTAGAGGAACAAAGAAGGCCATGTTTTAGCTCCGCCCTGAGTGACGATGTAATGCCAGGGCTCTTCTCGGCCCAACTTGGCACACATCTAACTGAATTCTTCTTCCTCTCTTGGTTGCCTAGATCAACATGGATGACCTCCAGCCCAGTGAAAATGAGGATAAGAGTCCCCACTCCAACCCAGACACTGCAGGTACTGTTGCACTGCTGACCTGGGACAGGAAAGACTGTGGGTGCAGACTCAGCTATGGGGGAGTGGCCAAGCACTGGGGACCGTGCCCTGGACTTTAGTATTACCTGCTGCCACCTGAGGGAAATATTCTTTCTGGTTTCCTCATAATATTAAGGGAGACAATATCATATTTGAAGAAAACTTTTAAAAATATAATTACTTTGACTTAATCTTTTTTAAAATTGCTCTTTTGTGGGTTTTCTTTTATTAATTTTTATTTATTTATTTATTTATTTATTTAAATTTATTTACATTTCAAGTGTTATCCCCTTACCCGATTTCCCTCCCTCCCGAAAACCCCCATCCCGTTCCTCCTCCCCCTGCCTCTATGTGGGTGCTCCTCTACCCACCCACCCACTCCTGCCTCCCTGCCCTCGATTCCCCTACACTGGAGGCATCTATCAAACCTTATAGGACCACGGACCTCTCCTCCCATTGATGCCTGAAAAGCCTGTCCTCTGCTACACATGCACCCAGAGCCATGTGTACTCCATGGCTGGTGGCTTAGTCCCTGGGAGCTCTGGGGGTTCTCGTTGGTTGGTGGTGGTGTTCTTCCTATGGGATTGCAAACCCCTTCAGATCCTTCAGTCCTTTAACTCCTCCATTGGGGACCCCACACTCAGTGCAATGGTTGGCTTCAAGCATCCGACTCTGTGAGGCTCTGGCAGGGCCTCTCAGGAGACAGCTAAGAGGGGGTTTAACTCCCCCATCCGTGGTAATTCAGTGTGTGCACCATGTGGAATGTGCATTTCCATCCAGCTAACATTTCCATCGTGGCTAAGCATCTTTAAAATATTTATTAGCCTGTGACAGTTGCACGTCGTTTTGAAGCACAGAGAGGTGCACTTATACATGTATGATATACACTGATCAAACTGAGTAATTAACATTTCTATATCCCTACTCTTGGAGACTTTAACAATCTCTTATCTAGTTCTTCATAAAATAAAACAGGCTACTGTGAGCTGCAGACTCACCCCCTCCACCATGGGCAGGAGAACTCCTTCCTTCCGTGTGAGTGTGAGCGTGAGTGTGAGCATGAGCTGCCCTCGCCTCCCTCCACCTTAAGAGGGTCGTGACATTTTCCACTTGTGTTCTTTTTATTTTAGAGAACATTTTGTTAAAAAATATTTTTATGTGTATTGGTGTTTTGTCTGCATGGATAGCTATCCTCTGTGTGCATTCCTGGTGCCCACATAGACCAAAAAGAGTATTGAGTCCCCCTGGAACTGGACTTATAAACGATTATAAGCTACCATGTAGATGTTGGGATTTGATCCTGGGTCCTCTTGGACACAGTGCTCATAACCTCTGAGCCATCTTCTTCAGCCACACCTAAGGAAATTTTATGCCACTTCAAGTATATAGGTATATAAAATAAGTATACAAATGAAATATTTTCTAATAGAAATAAATTTCATAAAGAACTATCATAAAATAGTTCTTCCATATACATATAATTTTACCAGCTATTAAAGACTAATGCAAATTTTCATGCTAGTGAGATGGATAGACTTATTGTCACATAAAGAAACAAATTTGGCTGAACATTTGATGCTGCAGGACACAGAGCATCTTCAATATTTCTCATAATTGATTAATATTTTTATTTTAATTGTCAGTGATAATACTATTCATATAAAACTCAGTATAAAACAATAGACCTATGCTTAGGGCCAGATATAGAAATCATTAGAAATGTCATCCTGATCCCAAACGAAAATTCATTTCAATTTTTTAATGACACTCAAGTCAGCCACTTGAACAGCAGTTTTTAAAATCTAGCATTCTAGCACATGAGAATCTAAGGATAAATAGAATCTTACACTAGAGGAATGATGATAGTAAAATGTTACCTGTTTCCTACAACTAAACCATTGTGATTCAGCAACCGCAGAAGATTCTGCCTGTACCTCTCGATTATCGGTGGTTTTAAATCTGAATTACAGTGTCTCCGGCCGGACTTGCTGGTGTCGCGTGGGGTGGTGGTGCACACAGTGGCGGCGCATGCTGGGTGTTAGAACCTAGGCCACCGTGAAGCTGTGTTTCCACGGCTGCCCGAGCATCTCCAGTTCCTCTCATGTCTCACCTTTGCTTCGGAATTCTATTCTGGCAACTGCACATTCATAAACCGTTCACTGTGGGCAAAGTTTTTGTAACCCCCACATTCATTTATAAAACCCCTTATGGGGTCATGACCCACGGTTTAAGAGGCCGCGCTCCTACTCCACCGCTGTGTTTTAAGGTTTCATTACGCCGTGTGTTTTGCTATCACTGTCAGTTTGCGTATTTTATTAGTATAGCATATGTTGCTGCATTATGCTCACCTAATAATAGTCAATCCGAAATCCATCTTGTCATTACCCAGGAGGCTTTGCTCACTATGAGGACAGCTGCCATCACAGATGTCCCATTTGTGGCTCCATAAAACCCTTTCGGGTCTCTGGTTGCAAAGGGAACTCTTGCTGACTGTACGCTGTGCCTCTGTCTGATGCGTGACTGACAGGCTGTCTCCTTTCGGAGGGTTTTAAGGTCGGAGGTCCTGGCTCTCCTTCCACCGTATACATCCCCAGCTTCTGGAAGCCCCATCCTGGCATAAGCCTTAGGCTTGCTTCCTCAAGCTGCCAATCTGTCACAGACTCCAAGCTTGAAGTCAACACGCAGCAAATGACTGCGGATTTGAATGACCTTTCTTCTCCAAACGGGTCAGGCTGTGTTGGTCCGGTGTCCCAGGGAGGCGGTGGAAAGCCACGTTTTTTGTTTTGTTTTGTTTTTAAGCAAAGCTGTGTTTCCATGTTGCTCTGCCTCCACTGGGTTTCTACTGGGTCTCCAAAGGTGGGACAGGCCTCCTCCCTGGAAGCCCCCTCTCTCCTCCACCCACATTCCCTTCTTCCCGAAGGGGATGTGGGATTTGGTGTCTGTGACTCACATAGAATGAAGAGCAGAGTGTGTCCAGGGTCTGATGCCTTAAAACCTTCAAGGGTTTGTGTGGACGGCTGCATAGAATTTTAAAGACTTGCTGCTGGTGACAGTGACTCAGTGTAATGAAGAGATTTCGTCTACATGCTCGATAAACAATTTCTATTTTAAAATGAAATTTTTGAGATAATGGGGAGAAAATTGAATATGGACTAGGAGCTAAATTATTTTAAGTGGATTTTGGTTAATTGTGTTAGTATAATAATGTGATTCTGTTTCTAAAATACTACAGTGTTTATGTCTAGAGTCTGAAGTGTTTAGAAGTTGCTTTTAAAATGTTTCAGCAATCCCCTAAAGTGAGAGCAGAAAGGATAAGTAAAACTAGATCAGGCAAATAGGGGGAAAATGATGAGAGCAGACGGACGGACAGACAGACACACAGAGCCACTCTGCAAGTCTCTCTACCCCTGTGTATGTTTTTTAAAGTTTAAATAAAATTACAGCAAAATAACACACCATTTTTGGCCCCAAAGATGGTCCATCCCAAGCTGGTGTGGCCTGTAGGCTGCAGCCCCATGTACACTGGGGTTATGGGGGGATCAGTCTGGACTGGAATCTTCTCACAGGCATTGCCAGCTGGAGCCAAGCTTGAAACCCCCAGCACACACTTCCGCACGGCAGAGGGATGGCCGGGCTCCTGTGTCTGGGACAGTGGCTTTGAGCTGTTGTTCCAAGCTGAAGAGAGTGTGGGCACTTGCCTTCAGTTCTCTTGGTCCTTGCACCCCTTTAATTTCTCTGATGGTCAAAGACAGTGACTCTGTAAGGATGAAAGGCTGACTCGTCACAGTCAGAAGCCAGAAGTCTGTGGTCATTTGAAGGGATAACATGGGCCTTTAGCAAGGCAACATAAGTCAAAGGTCATAGGTCAAAGAGGTCTGTGTTATGTTGTTTCCAAAAGTGTGGAAGTTTAATCATTACTAAAACAAAGGTCTCCTGGGATGGAGGTGTGGCTCAGCTGGTAGAATGCTTGTCTGTATCACAAAGCTCTGGGTTCTACCCACAGACCATGTGAGCACCGCATAAACACATGTGATAACACATGCATGTAGCCCCAGCACTTGGGGGACAGGACAGAGGCATGGGTGGGACGGTCCCTGCTTGAAGCCGGAACACTCAGAGTACTGGGGTGAAGGCTACTCTCTGAAACATGTTTTCTGGGAAAATGCGGTGGGTTTTTGTTTGTTTGATTTGGTTTTTTTGTTTGTTTGTTTGGGTTTTTTTAGTTGGCCAGAATTTTGATGAGATTTTTGTTTATTGCTTTCTGGTTTTAGTTTGTGAGACAAGATCCCACTCCATAATTCTGGCTGACCCAAAACTTACATTGTAGACCAGGCTAGCCTCAAACTCACAAAGAGATCCACCTGCCTCTGCCTCCTGAATACTGGGAGGGTCTTTTTGGTTATTTGGTTAATTGGTTGGTTGGTTAGTTGATTGGCTGGGTGGTTTATTTTGTTGTTGTTGTTGTTTTGGGGGGTTGTTTTGTTGTTTTTTGTCTTTTGGGGGGTTGTGTTTTTCAGTTTGAAGTATAATTTGTTAATTTTACAAGGAATATTTTTTATTAAATTTATCCCTTGGCAATTTCATCCATATATGATGCATTCCGGTCACTCTCGCCTCCTTACCCTCTTCTGCTCCCTCCCACCCTTGTTAGTCCCCTCCCCTTTCCCCTACAAGCCCCTTTCTCACATCCACGTGTCTACACTGACATCCTTGTCAGCTGAGGCTTCAGAGAAGGCAATGAAGGGATGCTCAAAGAAGGAGAGCTTTAGCCCAGAGCATATGGTCTCACAGGTTCCTGGCCCAGAGCACACGGTATCACAGCTTCCTGGGACCTGAGAAATAACCACGCATCGGATGCCTGAAAAATCAAAGAAGTCCGTTCTCTTTCACTTAAAGTCTGGCATCAGGTCTTGGTAGAGCTAGCCTCACTCTGCTGACGAATCCTTGCTTGCCTCTTCCTAAGTCCTGTGGTAGCCAGAAGTCCTCGTCTTACAGAGCAACCATGCTAATCTCTGTCTCTGTTTTTATTCGCGTGGCCTTCTAACTTGTGTGTGCCTGTAAACCTTCTTGTAAGAGCAACTGCCATTAGATGGATGGCCCAGCTGAGTCGGTCAGAATTCATTGCATCTGCAATGACACTGTTTCTAAGATCGTACTCTGGAATTCTGGGTGTGCGTGGAGAATACGAGTCGCCTCCCTGAAGTTGCTAGCCGGGGAAATGATTGGGCTTGAGTAGATAGTTTGATAGACATTCAGATCAGGGAAGGAAGAGACTGAGGAAGATGCTGGGAATTGGTTTCCTATGCTCAGCATCTGGTCCTGTGGGTAGAGATGCTAGCGTGAGAGATGACGGGTCCTTCCACAGCTTCACTGCATGCCAGACAGTGTTCTGAAACAGCCATGCACTATTACTATTATTCCATCCTAGGCGAGGCTGAGCACAGGGAGACCAAATGCAAGAGCCACATTCAGAAAGAAACAGGGCCGTGATTTAGACAAAGGTGTTTCTGGAGCAGCCGCATTCCCGGGCCATGCATTTCCAAGAGCGTTTGACCAGAAGCACACGTAGTGCCTTCTCCATAGATGCCGTGAGGCAAGCTAAATAGGAGCTGCTTGACTCCAGTTTCCCAAAGCTGCACCACTGGCCGGAGAGCTAAGGAACGGCTTCACTTGATGTCAGTGTGTAGCCTCAGGATGAAAGGCCTCTTTACCTGAGCTCTACGCTCCCTGCCTTGTTTTCTGAGAAATCCTGGGAAAAATCATGGGGTGTTGAAGTATAAGTGGTTAAGTTTTTAAAAGTGAATTTTAATTAAATGTGTTGGGTGACAATTTTATGCATAAATATAGTGTGTAGTGCATTCTGGTTACTCTTACCCCACCCCCACCTCTCCCTCCCTTCCACCCCCGTCATACACGCCCCCTTTCCCTACATTCATGTATTTTTGTTTGGTTCTGTGACTCACTGAGTTTAGTCAGAGCTGCCCGTATGACTGTGGTATTAGAAGTGTCCATGGCAGCCTGGTGGGCTCTTCCACGGGTATACAGCGGAAGACAATGACCGCCCGTACCCGGAATCCAATGCAACCGGTAGCTCAACAGGGAGAGGTAGGGGCCCAGAGTCCCACCCCATCCATGATTGATTAATGACAGGCCCAGTCTTATGCAGGGCATATAAAGGCAGTCTCAGCTGCTGTGGGATCCCTTGTGCAGGGGCTGCGATCCCCAGAAGATAACCTTCTGCAGCTCCTCTTCCTAACTCCAGGCACACGATTCCTTCCATCCCTTCTTTTTGTCATGTTCCCTGAGTCTTAAATATAAACGTCCCGTTTAGGGCTGAGCGCATACAGCACCACCAGCCTCCACGTTTACCGCCATCCATTGCAATGAAAAGACTCCCTGATTATGGCTGAAAGTAACACGTGTTCATAGGCATAAAAATAAATATTTAGAAGGCATTTCATAGCCGTGTCAATTTAGCTACAAGACAATAGTAAGTTCCCTCATTTGATCAATGGGTGTTTCAAAAACCAATAGAATTGTCCATAAGGGATTCCACAGGTAAACGAAGCCATCCCTCCACTCCCCTACAGCTAAGATGAACGGAGAACACCAGGCAAGGCCTGGGTTTGCCCAGCCTCTTCTCTAGCACCTTCCAAGTGGGGTGACCAGTCGTCTGCTCTTTGGGTTTTTTTTTTTCTTCAGTACTAGTGGCTTTCCAAGCACGTGGGATTTTCAGTTTTAAAAACCAGAACAGTTTGAACAGCCACGCACACATTGCCTACCTTACGTACATCCCCTAGTCCTCTATACGTCCAGCAATGCCTCTCTCCAGCGCAGGTGCCCTAGGATAGCCTCATGAGGTGGGGCGGAACACCTGCCTGGACCAGCGTCCTGTAGTACCAGCGATGACGTCTTGATCCTCAGTAGAATGTGTCTGGAAGTGGGCGCAGAGGTGGGAGTGGGTGACAGAGCTGCTGAGAATGGAGCTTTTTCTCTTCCTCCCAGGGGAGGAGGATGAGGAGGAGCCGGAGATGCCTGTGGGGCCACGCCCCCGGCCCCTGTCTGAGCTGCACCTTAAGGAAAAGGCAGTGCCCATGCCGGAAGCCAGCGCATTTTTCATCTTCAGCCCGAACAACAGGTGTGTAAGGATGGGGTGAGGTGGGGGGTGGGAGGGTGGGGGGGGTGGGGAGGTGGGGGAGGAACTCTGTTTCTTTCTGTACCCAAACCTAGCACATGCCTGCATCCAACCTCCAGGAGAAGCCTGAGTGCTCCCAGAGCCCCACAACTTATGTGGAGACACCAAATTAGAAGAGTCGTGGACTGTAAATGAGTTGGTTTACAGTTACTCCCCTCTCCAGGTCTGAGTGTATGAAGTGTTCCTCCTTGGCCAGTGGTTGCCTTTCACACGAAGACACCATGGGCTAAGCAGTGCTGAAATGGTCCTGCTTGTGTATTAGGACTGAGGGGACAGACTCCTGAGGCCCCAGGGGTACCCCATCTTTCCTGACGCATCCTTCTCTCCCTCTTTCCCACGCAGGTTCCGCCTGCAGTGCCACCGCATTGTCAATGACACGATCTTCACCAACCTCATCCTCTTCTTCATCCTGCTCAGCAGCATCTCCCTGGCTGCTGAGGACCCCGTCCAGCACACCTCCTTCAGGAACCATGTATGCACGCCGTTTTGTCCTGTGCGCCCTGTCCTTCTGAGGGTGGAGCAGGCCCACAGCTTCTGCTGCTGCTCACCTCGGTGCTCAGTCAGGAGGCCCGTTGTGAACTTCGTAATCCGTATATAGTGATGGTCCCCTTAAGAGATTAGGGCTTTGGTAGAAAACCCAGCCTGGGATTTTTCACTAAGCAAGTGAGCATGTACCTAAACGAATCCGGCTAGTTGGTAATGGACAGTGGTCAGGCATCTTGTTGCCAGTGGATGTTCCCCAGGAAGCTCGAGTTGCCTGTAAATCAGCAACGAGGCCACTGGTTTCAAGCCCTGCTCCCGTTTCCTCCGACCAAGAAGGAGTGTTGGCAGTGAGGTGCCAGTGGTACAGCTGGCATTCTGAGAAAACCGTGATCATCTCTGATAGTGGAAATCTGATTGGAACTACCCAAGGTTCCAGCGATCGATATTAAATACTAAAATAAGAACTACTATACCTCAAAAGCCCCAAAAAAGCTTTATTAAATCTCAGCCACACAGGCCTGAGGGAAAGAGCCACTGCTCCAAAGCCATGCTCATAAACGAAGCTCTCGGCTCTAGGACCCTGCCCGGTCCGTGCTGCCTTGCTGAGGTCAGCAGGAGCAGCCTCATCCGTGGTCCACCTCCCACGATGAAACCAAGTATCAATCAGCTTGTCCTTAACCTGGGCTGACCGGGAGGGCTTCCTTCCTGGGGCCCAAGGCCATGACAGCAATGTAAATGTCGTCCTCTGACACAAGATGTCACACCATGTGAGCATCAGAGTGGCCCTGTAAAAAAAAACCCATTCTCTGGTCCTTTGACCAACGACCCATGGTCCACTCTGGGTTTGTGAGTAAATTGGGTTGATGAAAGCAGCATCCCAGCAGATGCTGCTTACACCCAGTTCCCTCTGAGGCCTGCCCTGGAAGCTCCCCACACCTGCCTGCACACACCACAAGGAGCCAGAGCGACCTGCGACCTGCGCTAGCCCTGAGCGGGAGCTAAATGGGAAGTCTTCCTACCTGTCTCCTCACCTATCTCCATGCGCAAAGGCTCTGGTCGTGTGGTGGGGCGGGGATGCACCTTGTTTTGAAGTGCTTTTCCTTTTCTGGTGAACATCCACTGACCTCTCCCCCTGCCCTGCTTGTGCCCCCCCCCGCCCTCCCCATCCTGTTTGTTTCTGTTTTGCAGATTCTGTTTTATTTTGACATTGTTTTTACCACCATTTTCACCATTGAAATTGCTCTGAAGGTAAAGCCCCGCCCCCCTCTCTCTTCCTTCCTCTCTCTGCCAGTCCCAGCTCTCGCTGCTGTCTGTCTTGTCGCTAACACATGCTCCTGTTGGTGTTGGGTGCACTCCCAGAGCCACTAATCCAATTCTGCTTATTTTTCAGATCCTAGGCAATGCAGACTATGTCTTCACTAGTATCTTTACATTAGAAATTATCCTTAAGGTAATGCTCCCCTGAGCCGTGTGTCTCTGTCTCTCTGTCTCTGCTCTGTCTGGCTGACTCTCCTGTCCCCTTCACTCTCTGGTTCTTGTGCTTCATGTCATGCTGTCACTTCGTCCCAGCTCCGACGCCAGGAGAAACCTACCCTACCATACCACAGTGCTCCCTTCTGCTCCCTCAGCAGCCGTTCTAAGGTCTAGGAAAGTCACAGGCCGGCTGTGTCACTGTGGGTGCTGTCCCATCCCTGGCCGAGCATGGTGGCTGTCAGGGTGCTCCGTTCGCATGTACCTTCTCCAATCAGTCGGCAGCTGAACCCTACTTGGAATTCTCTCTCCCTCCTCCTGCATAGAGGAATGCCACACAAGCTCTAGAAAGGCGAAACCTCTGGAGCATGATGGAGGCCCTCTGGCCCTTCTCTTTGGAGTCTTATATCTTCCCTGCCTTCCTCCCAACCAAGGCAATCACAAGAGCTAAGCAGAAATTGGGGCCATGTTAACAGTAATGGTGGACCTGAAGCAGGATTGGGAGCCAGCGTCCCTGGCTATCCCAACTGGATCATAGAGCTGACAACTAGAAATTGTCTTTAACCCTTTGGTGACCTGCTGCTCTAATCCCCTGGTAACCTGCAGTTCTGATGAGAGGCCCTGTTATGTATATGTCTGCACCTGTAAATCGTTGCACAGCCTTGGCAGTGCACCTGGGCGGTAGGACCTTGGGTAATGTTGGCCTCTCTCTGGGCAAGGTGGAGATCTTTCACCTTTGCACAGAACAGAAGGGTCACAGTCTCTGACCACAGGCTACAGCTTAAGCATCTTCCCGAGACACTTGCCCGGGATGCCCCTGTCCCAAGAAGCTCGGGCCTCTCTCTAGCTCATCCTTGGGGTAGATACAAGCTGATGTCCACTCTGTGCGCCAGTGCCAACGGCAGACCTTTCCTTCCCGGATGAAACCCCTCACATCGTGCCCAGGCTTTTAGTGGGCTTGACATTTCTGCCTCATCCAGACACAACTTGAGCTGTGAGTTTCTGCATGCCTCCCAGGATGGCCTCACACCTCAGAGGCTCCGTTTGCCGACCCTTAGTTTCCCTTGCTCGCCAGCTGTGTGCCTCAGATTTTTCTTGCCTGATCAGAGAGTGTAGATGGGGAACAGCATCCCTTTCTGTGGGGAGCTGCTTTGCTGTTGTACCCTAGACTCGAGGTCGCATGCAGGTACTGAGAGCTCTTTCCCAGGACACAGCAATCTCTGAGGCCCAGTTCTCAGGAGCCCACGCCGAGCTTCACTTGAGGATTTCAATGGTGCTTTCTCCTTAGGATTGCCATGCAAGCTGAAACTCTTCTCTAGCGTTGCCATGGCAAGCCCTTCCCCCCACTTCTTCCTTCTTCTGCTTCCAGTCTCTTTTCTGCTCACTGTGCTTCTGAACACCCCTCCCAGCATCCCCTCTGCTTCCCATGCCTCCCACACCTGGGTTGGTCTGCCCAGCTGGGGCCCCCCCCCATCATGCCAAGGCACTGACTGTGGTGGTGCCCAGAGCTCCATTTGCTCTAAGGGACTGTTGAAGGCCATTTGTCTTTAAAAGGACAGGACGGGTAGTAGGAGCACACTAGCTAGTCTGAAGAATGGAGAGGATTGTTCCATAGAAGGAAAGCAGACTCAGGACCAGCGGTGGAAGTGACCAAAGTGAGTCGAGGGCTTCTCCCTAGAGGCACACCTTGAGAAATGTGGCTGTCTCCGATGGGATGATAAGAGACGGCTTCCCCTCTAGCTCAGAGAACTTGGAAGCTCGTGTCTCCTAGCGTACCTCCTTTCTCCACATGCAGATGCTTAGTCTCAGGACTTTCCTGAGAAAAGCCTTAAAGCTTTCAGGAAGCAGGGACCAGGTAGGTGACCATCAGGAGCACGAGGTAGAAGGCCACTTGTCCAGATACCTGAACCCGGCATTTTCTGGCACCATGAATCCACATAAACTTGAAGAAAAACCTATGTTCTCTCTTCCAAGTGTCTCCTTGCCCTGCCTCAGAGCCAGCCTTCCTCTGCTCTCGCCTGGGCCCATTCCATCGCTCTCACCCGTCATTCTCACGCATCCTGAAGGGTTGGTCTGCTTCTAGGGCCTCAGACAAAACTAGCCCCAAGTCAGGAGGCAAAACCTGTGCTGTGAGCCACATTATCCCCCTGAACAAAACTTACTGGTGAAAATGAACTGTGGCAGCCATGGAATTCTACTCTCTGGGGTCCAGGTCTTTACAGAGACATAGGACAGTGAGCCCTCCAGATTGTAGCCTTTGGGAGAGATCTATAACCGTATTACCTTAGAACCTTTTATGTAATCTCCCCACTTCTAAAAACTGCTGTAGAGCACAGCTTCTCAGTCCCCTGCGAGCTCCTGCTGCAGGAGATAAATGGAAGAATTAGGTCACGAGAGCTATTTTTGCCAATTTCCCCACGTTGGCTTTTGTATTAGTCTTTGGGTGTCCCACCCTGGACACGCTCTGATTCCAAAGAAAAAATATGGACTCCAGATGACCAAGAAACTTCTCTTGGTCCCTCAACCATCAGTTCTAGTTTTTGTTTTAGGCAGAAGCTTCATGAGCTTTACCCAAGCTCATCCTGGGTATCTCAAACCTTGACTTCAGTCAGCAAAGTGTGAATATACAGAATGCACAGTTTCTTACAAGCAGTGTTAGCACAGGAGGCAATGCTAGCCAGATCCTGTAACGATGACCTTACATGGTCTTGTTTTGAACATTTCCAGAGGATGTTCACTTTGCTTTGCTGTCTGATCCTCGAAAACACATGAACTATCACTCAGACTTTATAGATAAGGACACAACTTCCTTTGTACAGGAGGAGTATAGATTTCAAACTGGAGTTATAGCAAAGGAGAGTGCATCTGTGGAACACACCATGTGTGGAAACATGTCCTAAGTATTTTATGTATAATTACTCCACTGGCACTCACGGCCCATGGACAAGTGTCACTATTACCTCAATGTGCAGATGAGGAAAATGAGCCACAGAAAAGTTCTTTTTTTTTTTTTTTTTTTGCATGAAGTGCTTGGAATATAGTAGAGTTTGGATTTGAGTCCAGGTCATCTGACTTTAGAGCTCGTATTTTACACTGCTGTGCCTTGCCCTTCCGAACATAGCTCCTAGTCTTTAAAAGACCCCCAGATACAGTCTAGAAACCAGGCCTTAGCACGAAGGCTGTGCAGTTGTCAGAGATCCTAAGCACTACCGAAACCAGGGTGGAGAGCGAGGCTAATGCCAGTTAGTAGTAGAACTCACTAGAATCTAAGGAAAGCTGACCAGGGTGCAGAAGAAAGACATTTCTAGAGTATGAGGTTATTTTAGTGGTGAAGCCCTGGATAAATCAGGATGGTTGGACGCCCATCTGGGCATGTCTCATCCTTCCCTTGATGCCAACTGTCCCCACTGGCCCTGAGGGTAAAATGTGGAAAGGAAGTTAGGAGATGTGCACGTGGTAGAAACATAATCCCCGAAGAAGCAGCAAAGAAAGGGCCCCAAGGGCTGGAGCCATGTTGGCCTGGGTGTGAAGGGCAGAGGAGTGTTACAGAAGCCTGGTGGTGCCAGTCTGAAAGGGCTTTGGGTTGAAGGACCTGACGCTTGTCCGGAGCTGGGGAAGCTCTTTGGTGGTGGAATGAATGGCTACAGGGTTTCTTGGCAGTGTGTCCTTCAGTCCCTCCTGCTGTCCCTGTGCCGTGCTTGGGCTCTTCCCCGGGGAGGCCGGTGCTGTCGGCAGGATGCTTGGAGTCTGAATGTTGTCTTCGAAGCTCGAGCAGGTCACTCATTCACGTTCTCTGCCTCCCCGCAGATGACTGCCTACGGGGCTTTCCTGCACAAGGGCTCTTTCTGCCGAAACTACTTCAATATCCTGGACCTGCTGGTGGTTAGCGTGTCCCTCATCTCCTTCGGCATCCAGTGAGTCCCTCTACCCAAGATGGAGCAAGCAGCTAGGAATGGGTGTCAATGAAGTCAGCACAGTCGGGAGGGGGGTTTCTTTCTGTGACTATGATTGGAATGGGGTGGGGCCGAAAATAGCCTACGATGTTTGTTTGATTCTTCCTCCTCCTCCCCATCCTCCTCCTCTTCTCCTTCCTCCTTCTCTTCCTCTTCTTCTCATTTCTCTCCTTCTTCCTCCTCCTTTCCTTGTGGTACTTGGGATTGAACACAGGGTCTGACTTGCTAGGCAGGTGCTCTGGCAGAAAACAGCGGCCACAGCTCTTTTTACTTTCATTTGGCACAGTTCACACTAAGTTGCCAGGGCTGGCCTTGAACTTATGATGTTCCTGCTTTAGCCTCCCACATAGCTAGGCTTATAGGCCTGCACACCAGGTCTTATGTAATTTCTTTTATCTATCTCTTCCATGATCTGACACTTGAAGTATATTGATCCACAAGAATTTGTTTAAATGTCTATATTATTGTTGTAGCAGGTACAGGCCCCATTATAAAGAAACAGTTGTCTGGATTCCCTTTCTCTGCCTGAGTCTCTCTCTCACTGTCTTAAGTCCTATGGCTGCCCTACAGCTGCCCAAACCTGCCATTGCCATGACTACCCTGGCCTAGCTCAGCCTCTTTCCATGATTTCCCCCTCCTCTGTCCTCAGTCAAAGCACACACACACACACACACACACACACACACGCATGCACACACAGGCACACACATAGGCACACACACAGGCACACATACACACGCATACACAGAATGGGGGATTGTACACACTTGTGTTATAGAAAGAAAAAGGAATAGAGAGGGTGGGGAATATTGATTCTTAATCTTAGCTGTACAGAGGAGCCTGCTGGGTGAGTTAAAAAGAAGCTCTACCCTTGGAGGTTTTGATGGACTTATACAAGCCATGAGCTCTAAAACTCTCTAGCCCAATTCCTTCTAAGGTCAATTGTCAAACCTTGCACAGACCTAAAAGAAATTTGACTCTGAGGTTTTTTTCTATTTTAACAGCTGTGCTTATTAATCGTACACTTTGAGTTTTAAAACATTTTCACATATGTATTCTTCCATGGTGTACACACACACACACACACACACACACACACACACACACACCTACCTCTAAGGTGGTCAAGGAAATACTATTATAAAATGTTATTATAAAATTTGGTGTTCAGGATATTGGGAGATTTATCCAAAGCTATATATACCCAACAGAGAAAGGCTTATATCCCTAGCAGCTTGGGTCTTCCTTCCCAGAGTTGGGTCATGGTTAATCTCCACATGGGGAGCATGGGGGACAGTAAGATTGAGTGTCTGTTCTCTGATCATCAATTATATCACCCAGAATTTCTCTCGGACCTACACATCTAGATTCCCATCTCAGCACCCCCACAAGTCACCATGTCACTTTGAACCAAACCTCTTGGTTGTTTTGATTTTTGTTTTGTTTTTCCATCTGTCTCTTAAGCTCCTTCCACTGTGATTCAGTGCAAACTCTCTGCCTCCTGGTGATGCTTTGGGAACAGTGATAGATAAGAATGTCCTTTGTGTCTTTTGAAATAAACATCCATGAACCAGAGAAACTGGATTTTCGCACCAGCTCCCTCTTAACCCGGGAAGAATAAAATCAGCACTTGCTTGCCCATCAGATTCCTTTTGGGTCCCAGGCAAATTTGAGTCCTCAAGTGCTCGAGAAAATACTTTAATTAGCACCTCAGGTCAGAGAACACTGCAGAGGCCTGCCAACCACCGAGTGTAACCAAGTGAGTTCTGCTTGGGTGGGACCTACAGAAACCATCTAGCTGCCTTCCAGAAGGGCTTATGGGAGTGTCTGTCACCATTCCCCACCAGAAAGAAGCCATAGGCTAAGGCTCCCATATGCTCTGCTGTGACCTTGGCACTCCATGTTTCTTGGGACTCCACTGTTTCTTGGGAGCCTGAGCGTGTCCTGAACCATGGTAGAATGATTATACCGTAGTGGGCGATGGCCTGGGTATTGTGTTTGGAAATATCCCAGAATTCCTTGCACATACCTACCAGCTCCAACCACAAGGCCTGGAGTTCATTCGGTATGTAGTGTAGTGATGTTGGGGCAGGAGAGCACACACACCATTTTACTTAGTACTCTTACAGTATGTGGCCAGACCCTTCTCTCTCATCTCCATAAATCCTCCTTCACCCTGGAAACAATCCTAATTACTGACCCCTTCTCCAGATGAAAAACTAGGGCACAGAAAATTAAGAACTGTGTCCTGAGTGGTTCGGCTGGTAGGTGAGAGCAATGGGGACTGAATTCAAGTCTGGCTTCTTTTCCTTGTTCTTTTTTGACACTTCTCCTTTTGTATCTTTACGACCAGGACTGTCCCAGGGTCACAAAGAGGCCCCTGATTCTTAGCAGTGAAGGATGGAAGTTCTCAGTCCCCGAGACAGATTCTGCATTTGATTTTAGTCTAAGATATCTGAATAGCATCGCCACATGTCATTCTCTGCTCTAACCCAGGTTATGGGAACTTACCACCTGCCCTGTTTCTCTCCCAGGTCCAGCGCAATCAATGTTGTGAAGATTTTACGAGTGCTGCGAGTCCTCAGGCCCCTGAGGGCCATCAACAGGGCCAAGGGGCTAAAGGTGAACTAAGAGGGCCTGGGAGGGAAAGCCATCCATGCAGTAAACATTAGCTATCCCTCTGCCTGGAGCAAGCTGAGGCGGAGGATAGGCTCCAGGATGGAGAGAAAAAGTGTCTGCCACAATAGAGTCCTCTCTTAAGCAAAATTTTTCAACGGGTAACATCCCACAAATACAAGTCAGTCTTTGTGTACCTGACTCTTGGTAAGATGGGCACTGGATCCGGGGTCCCAGAATCACTAGTTTGTATCAAGATGGCATAAGCAAAGAATTTCACTGACTTGATATAGACATAAAGGGGCTAGGACTAGGAAGTTGTTGGCCTTACCTTGCCACTGTCTAGAGTTTATATAGCATTCAGTGGTTCTCCCAGCTGGCTCCTGGGAGGTGTCTACAACGTGGTTAAGGGGCTGCCTCCACGGAGTAGCCTTCTGGGCAATTTCCTTCATTTGTTCCTTAACCCAGGTGAGCAGACAGATGCCACGGAGCACACATAGGACTCCTCCACTTAGGTAACATCCGTGTAGGTAGGACCAAGGCAAAAGAGAAGTTACTTTTTGAGTTAACCAACATATTTTTTGGTCTTCCAATCCTTCGTCAAGGAAATAAATAAATAAATAAATAAATAAAGCAAAACAAACAAACCCACAAATTTTCCCTGAAGGAGACTAAGAGGTAGTTTATTTTGGAGTCAAATATGAGTGATCACACTTAGGTATTCCAAATACCATGTTTCTGTTGTTGTTTTAATTCCTCGTTCATTTATTATTCTAGTTGGCTCACAGCACAGTGGGTTTTCTCCTTATGGAATTTGCATATTTCATTCTGATTGGTTATCTTCTGTCTGCTCACTTCTCCCAACACACCCGCCCCTCTCCCTGCTGTATCCTTTCACCCCCATATTCCCTCTTCCTTTTTCCTATCTCATGTGCTCTGCTGCCCTTCCCAGCTCTTTCCTTGAAGCCTCTGTCTTCCCATCTCGTTGTCTCCTCTCCTGTTTCCTGGAGATTAGCCACGTTTGCTTCCACCTAAATACACACACTTAATTAAAAGCCAGGGTGCAAACGAGAGAACTAGCAATTAATGTCCTTGCGTGCCTGGGTCACCTTGCATAATAAAGTGTTCTCCAGTTCCATTCATTTTCCCTCAGATTTCATTAACTTGTCCTTATGACTGAAAAAAGAAACTCCACTGTGTATATGTTTTCCACTCATCTACAAAGTCCATGTCTTCATGTGCTACCAGTTGTTTAATTTTGAAAATTGTATACATGTCTACAATGCATCTCAGCCCTGTTTATCCCCACCCCTTTCCTTCGGGTCTTCCAACCCACTACTCACCACCCATATCAGCATCTCCCGTCTCTCTCCCAACTTCTCTTCTTCTTCTTAAATTACTCCCAAAATAAGCCCCATTGCTGTTATTCATACATACATGGGGGGAGGGTATCTACTGGGCCATGGGCACTCTATAAATGGCCAGCCCCCACCCTTCAATGAAAAGCGACTCTCTCAGAAGCCATCAGTTACCATTAGCTCCTCAGCAAGGTCAGGTGTCAGGAGCCCCTCCCCTTCCATGACAGAACTCTTTTGATAAAACTAATGGGATTCATAAGACCTCTTCATATGTCCTTAATTTTGATTAAACCACTTACCGTGCCTGATTTTTGCAACCTCCATGCCCCACCTCCATTTAAACCTTTAGCTCTCAGTATCTTCCATGACGCCGTTCCTTCATATGTGTTCTTCTCTCCCATTTTATTATAATGTTTGCCTTGGTTGTGAGGTCAGAGTTCCCACGTGACCTCTTCATGCACTTTGCTTAACCCTTTCCCCTCCCCTTGTTTCCTCAGCTCCCATCACTTCCGTGCCTGCTTCACCATGTCTGTCATCAGGATCTCCGTCCTCTACTTTCATCTATCCTCCTATAATTGATCTCCTCTTCCTAAGTGTGTTCCATACCCACTAGCCCGTTGATGGTTCCCAGACTTCCATATCTACTGCAGGATAAATACATGAGACACGAGAGCTAACAGCCAACGTAGAAGAGAAAACATGTAATGTTTGTCCTTCTGAGTTGGGGTTACCTCATTTAATATAATACTCTCCAGATCCATCTGTTTCTCTGCAGATTTTATAATTCCATTTTCTTTACAGTATATATCTCTTTATGACAAATATGTGTTTTAGTCAGGTTTCTGTTGCTGTGGTGAGCACCATAACCAAAGGCAACTTGGAGAAGAAATCATTTATTTCCGTTTTATTTAGCCCATTATGAGGAGAAGTTCGGATAGAAACCCAAGGCAGGAGCTGGAGCAGAGACCATGGAGGAGCGCTGCCCACTGGCTTGTTCCCCATGACTTGCTCAACCTGCTTCCTTATTCAGCTGAGGACTACTGTTCAGGGGTGGGAGCACCTCCCTGTGCTGTGCCCTTCCACATCAATCCAATCAAAAACATATCGCATGCACTGGCCTACAGAACTCTGATGGAGGCATTTCTCAACTGAGATTCTCTTCCCAGAAAGCTCCACTTGGTGTCAAGTTAACAAACTACCAAAGACAACTGTCCCCCTGTTAATCTGACACACAAGCATATCACTATTAAACTGTAAAGCTTTCCTTCTTGTTTGTCCCCAGGATGTCACGTTAATATTAGTATCATATTGTAAAACATAGTATAACTTTATAAGTCCCATGGTCTTTAAAAGTTTTTTTCAACACTTAAAAGTTCAAAGTCCCTTTAAAAATCCAATGCTTCTTTAAAAGCTCCGTCTCTTAACTGTGGGCTATACTGCAAAGTTAGTTAAATGCTTTCATATTCCAAAAGGGAAGAACCCAGGCACAATCACAATCAAATAAAAGCAAAACCAAAATTAATCAGCATAAGGAGTTCAGTGCCTGACATCTGGGCCTCACTCGGGATCTTCTGAGTTCCAAATGGCCGGGACAGCTTCATTTCCCCAGCCCATCTCACAGGCCTTGGTAGTCAGTCCATGGCGCTGCAATCTCCAAAAACTTGGGGTTCACTTCAACTGAAGCAACACTTTTACCAATGGACTCTCCAGATCGCTCTTTAAGGACTCTAACCCATCAACCCAGGGCCAAGCCTTAGCTAGGCTCCAGGACCCCTTTATGCCTACCAAACCAGGTCCACCCTTAGCTGCCAGCCTGAGAAGTAATGTCAACATTCTTTGGACCACAGCTTCTGTGTGCTGACCCTGAGAAAATACTACCAGAACATTCACCTCAGTGATGCTGATCTGTTCTTAATCACTGCTGATTTCTTAGCTCCAGCACTGACTGCCCCCACCAAATTGAAGGTTGCACCTCAATGGTGCTGGCCTCATGTTAATCACAGCTGATTCTTCAGCTCCACCTGTCCAGACCACACATCCTTCATTCAAAATATCCCTAAAACATCCCTAGTAATCAAGTCAAGTCTCCATTGCCTACTGTCTGTAATCAAAGCTCCTATAACAGCCTAGTAAAGCTATGAGCACTCAATGATTTTTTCCAGCCCAAAGTTTCAAAGTCCTTCTACAGTCTCACCAAAAACAGCATGCTCAGGTCTGTAACAGCAATAGTTCACAAACCTGGTATAAATTTTTGTACTTGGTTCCTATCGCTATGATAAACACTATGATTGTATTAGTCAGGGTTCTCTAACAGGAAGTGGTAGAATTATATATATGGGATTTATTAGAGTACCTTATGGTCCAAAAATATGGGTCTTACAGTGGGAAGGCCAAGGATTCTGTAGTTGCTCAGTCCAGGAGACTGGGTGTTTTAACAGTCCCAGTCTCATACTGGATTCCCAAGAAAGTCCGGGAGGGCTACTGGTTTTCATTCTACATTAGAATCCCAAAGAAGTAGATTCTATCACCAGCAAAGGGATGCCACAGATAGACAAACTTGCCAACAAGAGAGAGTAAAAAGTAAAAGCTTCCCTTTCCCTATCCTTTTCTGTAGGCTACCACCAGAAGGTGTAGCCCAGATTTAGAGAGATCTTCCCACCTCAAATGATCCAGTCAAGAAAATCCTTCATAGGCATGTCTAGTTACGTTGGTTTTAATTGATGCCAGATATAACCAAGTGACAACCAAGATTAGCTTTTCCAATGACCAAAACAACTTGGGGGAAAAAAGGGTTTACTAGTACTTACGGTTATAGTCCATCATCCGTGGAAATCAAGGCAGGATCCAGAAGGCAGGAGCCGAAGCAGATGGCCTGAAGGAGAGCTGCTGATTGGCTGTTCGTGGCTTGCTAAGCCTGCTTTTTTATACAACTCAGGACTGTCTGCCTAAAGCGGCACTTCCCCCAGTGGCCTGAGCCATCCCACAGAAATCCTTCACCCAACATTATAGGCAATCTGATGGAAGCTTCTTCTCAGTTGAGCTTTCCAGAGAAGTCTAGCTTTGGTCAAGATAAGAGAAAGAAAGAAAGAGAGAGAGAGAGAGAGAGAGAGAGAGAGAGAGAGAGAGAGAGAGAGAGAGAGAGAAAGAAAACAGAATAGGGTGGTTCATTGATTTACCTTTTAATGGAACACCCAATACTTTTTGAATAGAGATAATTAAGGAATGTTTTTCAAGAGACATAAGTAGATTTTAGATTTCAAAGAGCCAACAAGAATGTCATAGGCTAAGGAGGCAAAGGCTCTTGCTATTTTGGCAGCTAGTGCAACCAATAGAAGACAGAAGATCACAGGCAGAGGGATGGAATTTTGTACAACAGGTCAAACTTTTAAAATAGATTTAAATATTGTCAGTTACAATAGGTTTTGTAATTGTTACATGATTTAACAGGTACGTCCCTGAGTACGCATAATTTTTGCTTAAAGAATTTCTCCTACTATTGAGGTGGTGGCCAGCCAGCTAAAGAAGGCTTTCCCCCATTGGTAAACACACAATGTCAGCATTTTAGCATTTGGATGAAATTTAATCATCAAATTTTAAATGGTTTATTTGATAAAAGGATAAAATAGAATATCCTTGTTTTCTGGGCCTTTCCTTCTTTTAATTCTCCTCAGGCATCAGTTTTATCTCAGGGTACCGAGTTTTGACCTTAAGAATTTATAATAACCTTTCATTATAGCCATTTTAGTCATACTGATGTCATCTCTTTTTCTTTAAGTTTTAAGCTTTACAGCCGTTTTATTGAAAATATTTTAATAATATTTTTATTAATTTTTGAGAATCTCATACAGTCTTTGTACCTATTCATCCCCACTCTCATTGTTCCTCCCAGGTCCACTCCCACCTCCCTCACCCCCACCTCCCTCACCCCCACCTCCCTCACCCCCACAACTGCATGTCCTCTTTTTTTAACCCATTCAGTCTAATGAGTGCTGCCCAAATATTTTTGAGTGTGAGGCCATCCCCTGGACTGTGGTTGATTGACAGGAGTCACACTCTTTAAAAAAAGAACTGACTTCCCAATAGCTATCACTTGACAATAGTTCCTCAGCTAGAGGGAGGACTGTGTGCCAGCCTCTCTCCTTCGTGCTGGAGGTTTTATGACTTGAGCTGTGCAGGCCGTGGGCCTGTTGGTGCAACTGCTGCAAGTTAGGATGTACAGCTTCCCTGTCGTGTCATGCAACCATTTTATCGCAGGCCTACACTGCAGTGCCCTCACTCTGGCAATCCTCCTGCCTTGAGCCTTGGGAGAAGGAGATGTACTATAGGAACAGGAATGAATAATGAGGTAGGGGATATTTTGGTGGGGTAGGAACACATTGGCAAGGTAGAAAAGGGATCACTAGCACTATCACCCTTTTGAAAAAGTCACATGGAAACCATTACTGTAGACGAGTCCTCAAATATATAATATAAACATATAAAATAGTTTCAATGAGTTACTCTAAACCAGGGGTAGGAGCAAGCCCATACTGGACACCATGGGACAGCAAATCCCAGGAACCAGAGTCCAGGAACAGAAATGGGTTACCTCCTTCAGACTTGTTGGGGTACCATGAACCCCCAGACATTATAGACTATTGCTATTATTCCTGGCCATCCTCTAGAACTTGATGGTAAGAGCCTACTGTTGGAGGGACCGCATACTTGAGTCCTAGAACATGGAGAAATCAAGCTGACCTGAACCCTGGCAGGATTATCCCACTGCTGCAAATGATGGCATGGTGTCATTGGAATAACCAGCCAGCCAAAACCAAAACAACCTGTCACCTTTGGCCTCTGCACAGATAGAAACACTGCTAATCTCTCGGTGTCACGATGTGTAACCAGGCCCCCTCTGAATATTAAGTAAATCCTTTTGGAAAACTCCAAGAGATCCCAAACTTTTAGCAACTGATGGCTAAAAATGCCATCCCCCGACATCAAAGGCCTATGATAGAAATTTCCCACTTTGCTGTACCCTACCTAGGTCTTGTTTTCCACCACTGTACTTGAAAACACAGGAAGCTGAAACACAAAATATGAAAAGTTCTGGAGACACTTTCTTCAACAAATTTAAATTATTTGTTAAGAATTTTTATTATAATAATAATGCTTACTATATAAAGTAAATATATATGTCTTATGTATAATATAGTATATATACTTATCTATAATATATAATATACTTCCATATATAATAAGTCTTATATAATGTTTTAATATATAAAGTAAGCCTGATTATAATAAGCATTTAGAAATTGTCTCAGTTCAAGCAGCAATGGCTTGCCTTTTATGTCTACATGGCAACTGGAAGGCGAATCATTTTGTCTCTAATCCTTTTTGTCACCTTTACTTTGGGGTCATCTATTTACCTTTACAGTATAAAGATTTTAATCACTTAACAAGTGTTTTATTTAAAGTATTTTCTCCTTTTTTAGTTTTCTCCTTCTTTAAACCAGAAGACCCAGTATGTTATTGCTCCAAGCACAATACCAAAGAAAAATTTTATTTATGTTGTAAGGGAACATGTTAGGATCATCTGAAAATTGTAAGATGCCATTATCTGCCTTTAAGTAGGATAATCAGTTTCCAAAAAGAGAAGTTTTTTTTTCTTTCCTTGTTTTCATCTTGTCTTGTCCGTCTAGTCTTGACTAGATACAGATCTTGAAAATGTGTTTCATCAAGAGTCAGTAACAGTTAAAAATAATCTTTAAAATGTTCACATTTATATACATGCATATAAGTCTTAAAACTAAGCATATCCCAGGAATGGCACCTGATAGCTTCTTAAAAGACATATAAATAAAATGGTCACAGATTTTGATGTTCAGCTCTTTTTTAGGTTACAAAGTGACACATACAGATAATTTCATGAAAGTAATTATCATAAACAGACAGGACACAACCAGAAACAAGTAGAAAACAAGTAGGAAATTTATATCTCAAAGATACAGAGTTTCACTTAAACACTGAGAAGGGCACAGTGAAGGGGATAATGAATAGTGAATTCTATATTGCTTAGATTAATGGAAGTAGGCCAGTCAATGTTCATAAGAAATGTTCAAATGATAGGGGATAGTTTCATTTATTGAATTTTTCATGTGATATTTCCAGGCAAATGTGTGAGAGCGTGCATCTGGGCAGTGAGCCTGAGCATTTAGCGAGAGCTCTGCTTCAGATCAGAGGGACAGGAAGTTAGATAGGAAGGTGAAAGGTCACAGGAAGAGGCCAGAGCAGGAGGTGAGACTGCAGGCATGGCTGGTGGTTGCAAGCTGAGAAAAGCCATATTGTACCATTAGTGGCCAAAAATTTGGTCTGGGAGTGAATATAAGGTCTTGGGTCTAAGTCAGAAAACGCAGGATTAGAGTATCAGATGTTAGAAGGAGGGAAATTCATCATCCTGGGGAAAATGAGAGTCTGGATTCCTGTAGGTCTCGCAGATCAGAAATTCTGACCAGGAAGGAAAACTGCAGGCACAAATGTCAACACCTTAGCCACGTGTTCTGCATCCTCATGCTCTGAGAAGAGAAGACAGCCCAAAGGGGGAGTCTTTAGGGGACTCAGTTAAGCATTTCCCATGGTAACCCCCAGGGTGTCTTAGCTGCTTTTCCTGTATCTCAATAAAATAAACACTCTGACAAAAGTTTATTGAGGAAGAAATGATTTACTTCACGATCCAAGGGCACAGTAGATAACAGCAGAAAGTCAACCAGTGGGAGCTTGAGGCAGCTGGTCACATCCCACGATTGGAAACCAGAGTTAGGAATGCCTGTGTTCAGCTTGCCTTCTCTTTTTTATGCAGCCCAGGACCCAAGCCCAACAAACGTGGCTCCCCAAATTTTAGTGTAGGCTTTCCCACCTCAATTAACCCAACCAACATAGCCTCTCACCGGTGTGCCCGGAAGTTAAAGAATCCCTCATAAATGTGTCTGCAAGATGCCTCCTAGGTGGTTCCAGATCCTGTCAAGTGATAACATTAACCATCACATAGAGGGAATAAAAATGGTGATGAGGATTGAAAGGGAGTGAGGAAAACAAAGGGGACACTTTCACCAACACCCCAAGGAGAGGGGCAAACCCTTGCTGGTAAATGAAGACCAGAGAGGGGTGTCCCTAGTCCATCAGAGGCTTCTTGAAATGGAACACTCCATCCCTGAAAAGATTCTCCGAGCTGCCTCTGACAAGCTGGAAGAATCCATAGGCCCTGAACTAGGGCACACCAAGTGAAAGACGAAAAGACACTTACATTCGAAACACTGAACTCTTCCTCTCCCATCAACACAGTCAGAGCCTTCCCCTAGAATATCCCTTTCTAACTTACAGTATACCTGGAGGAGGGTCACCAGCAACCAGGTGCTCCACGGAAGTGTGGTAGCATTCAGAATACAGAGAAAGAATAGTAAGAGGGAATAGGAAAATAAATACACAGGTTGGGGGAAGTCCTAGGAGATTCCCAGAAAAAAAAGAGAAAGTAGCTCCTAACTCATCGTGGCTATAGTGAGCTGTTCTTTTTCTTACCCCACTGAAGAATAGCTTTCATTACAGTCCGTCCATCCATTGCAAACCTCCGTGGGAGCCGAAAGGACTGCCGCGGCAGAATCACACACCCTGCAGGCCTTCGGATATCGCGAAAGAGTAGCCCCAGCCATAGATCTTCAGTTGTCCACAGGACCCGCCAGCTACTATAAACTCCAGAGTGAAAGGGGATCAAGGAAAACAAAGCAGGGGTCCTTATTTAGGCCTCCATAACATTAGGTGGAAACCACAGCCAAGATCATAGACTGCAAAGATTTCCACCAAGATCGCAGAAGCCAAGAATTGTATTCATTCATGTATTTCTCTGAGAAAGGGGTTGGCACTCTTTTCCAGGGGCTAGGATGTATGTAGGGATGTATACAGTTGGTTCCCAGGAGGTGTCTACATGGCAGTTACAGGGCTGGCTCCAAGGACTGGACTTCGGGGCAATTAAATTCCCCTTATTTGGTCCTTACCCGGCTCAGCAGATGTCACAGAGCACACATGGTACTTTTGCACTTAGGTAAGATGCAAAGGCAGGGTTCTGGCAAGGGAGGAGCTACTTTTGAGTTAATACTGTCTTGACCACTCAGATAAGAGTGTAGACGGGCTTATATCTCTGTCATCACTCAGAGGCCAAGGAGCCCTTGGCATCCCATGAATTCCATCAGTGCAGCTCTGGAAAGGTTTCCAGGCCCCTGGGAGCCTGATTTCTCCCACTTGGAGCATAGGATCTGCCTGCCCTGGGTTTGGAGGAGCCCGGGGATTGGTTCACGGATGCTCAGGCTGAAAACCGTATCCCCTTCCTGTCCCTTCTTCCCACTGCAGCATGTGGTTCAGTGCGTGTTTGTGGCCATCCGGACCATTGGGAACATTGTAATTGTCACCACCCTGCTGCAGTTCATGTTCGCCTGCATTGGGGTCCAGCTCTTCAAGGTAAAGTCCCGACTCCCTCCTCTCGCCAGCATTCCCAAGGAAAGGAGCCAATGAATCCAAAAGGGAACGGCAGTCTGAGTCAGATGTACAGAATGGTGGAGCCTCTCACCATAACCTTCTTGAACCTTCCAGACCAAGAAAGTAGAGGGAAGTTAGCCCCACCTCTCCCAACTAAAGACCAGTGTGCTCTCTGCTGTGTCACCCTTCAATTGGCTACTCTTCTTTCTAGAGGACTTTCACCCTCTGGTGCCTATGTGTCAGCCCTTGGCTTAAAATCCACAGCAGTTGTTAGCAACAGTATCATGTCCACAATATCCCATCCAGCCTGAGGCCTAATTGGTTTCTTCTTTTCTGCCTCCATCTCTTTAGTTCTTCTGGTCTTTCCCATGAAGCACTCTTTCTCTGTCCCCCTCACCCCTACTGTACAAATTTCCCCCTGACTTCCTCCCATAAACTCTCTCTGGGCCCAGTTCCCCTTTCATCTTCCTTCCAAGACCTTCCCAAAGAGCAGAGCCTTCCAAGGTCGGTGCTCCCTCCTGGCTACACTCTCAGCTCTGAATGTGAGTCATGTTCTCGGCATCTGGACTCTGTTTGTCCTGCTCATGTTATCCTCAAAGCTCGAACTCAGGACTGCGCTACAGACGTGCTCATTGGCTGTCTTCTGCTGAGTCCGTCCCTTGAGAAGCATCTCTAATCACTTCATTCTTCTCTTCTAGGGAAAGCTCTATACCTGCTCGGACAGTTCTAAACAGACGGAGGCAGAATGCAAGTGAGTTTACCCTAACAAGCTCCTGGACCCAGGGCTGTTAACTGGGCAGGGGCAGCAGGCAGTGACTTGGTTAGAGGCGAGTGAAGACTGTCCTCTGGCCCATCCCACTCCCTGACCTCATTTTTGTGAGATTTGACTTCATCTCTCCCTCAACATTCTGTCCACTGACTCTTCTGATGGGTGGGTAGTTTGGTTACATCCCACCCACCATGCTAGGAATCATTGGTGGTAGAAATATAGGACACCACATGATTGCCGCTTTCTCTTGCTTTCTCAGGGGTAACTATATCACATACAAAGACGGAGAGGTTGATCACCCCATCATCCAGCCTCGAAGCTGGGAGAACAGCAAGTTTGACTTTGACAATGTCCTGGCAGCCATGATGGCCCTCTTCACCGTCTCCACCTTCGAAGGGTGGCCAGAGTGAGTACGAACGTTAGGGCTCACAAGGTCGAGAACTTGGCTGTCTGGTTATTACCCAGGGTCTTATTAATTCCATGGATTCTTCCCAGAGGTCAGACTTTGTCCCCAGGCAGGGAGGTTCTTTCGAGAACTGTAAAATACGATCACTGCAGAAACATATAGACTTTTAGCTGGCCATGGTGGGGCATGCCTTTGATCCCAGCACTAAGGAGGCACAGGCAGGCAGATCCCTGAGACAGGTGGATTTCTGTCACTTTGAGACTTAGCCTAGTGAGCTCCAAGCCAGCCAAAGCTATATAGTAAGATTCTATCTCAAAAACAAAAACATACTCTTAGAAAATATTTTATTGGGAGTCAGGCGTGCTGAGTATTTCACTGAGGACTTTGTGTATGTTGTACTCAGTATACCTCTGGCATTTTAGGAACTCCAACCCAAAATGGAGACCTTTTAACTCCTTTTCCCAGGCTCAATATGAGGCAGAAGATTAGGAGTCTGCCTTATATATATGCCATTTCAGAGTCAAGTACAGAAAATTTCTCTGGTGTTAACCTTTGATCATCACTGAGTTCCATATATAGGTGACAAGGATAAAGGTAGATGAGATATCTCTGTCTAATTAGACTCTGTACCAGCCTCCACAGAGAAAGCCTTGTCTACATTAACAGTATCAAGTAAGAAAGAGGCAAAAGCCAGGGGTCCAATCCCTCTGCAAATGTGATACTTTCTCTCCTGGACCGGCTCAGTGGTCTTTACACAGCATTGCTGGTAGCGGGCAGTTGTTTATGTGCTGCTCTTTGAATCTTTGTTTAAATACCCATGTCCCCATCTAGCAGTGCATGGATGGAGTTTGCCATCATATGGCGAGATATAAGTGAAACTCAGAGAATAGCCATGTACTAGGGTGATTACAAAGGAAGAAAGGGAGATCATCCTGGTCCATGAAAAACAAGCTCAACTGGTCCATAGCCCAGACTGAAATGAATGGCAAACACAGGCATGCACGCGCACACACACACAAACACGGACACACCACATAAGCATACTCTAAACTCCTGTGGATGATGTGAATAATTTTATTATATCTAAATGAATTTCTGTCTCAGATTTGCTCTTTCTTTGGCCTCACCTCCTTTGATCTGTGCCAGTTTACAAAGCTGTTTCAATATTTACCGATATTTCTGTTCTTGAAATTGGGGTCAGTGATGAATGTTACAGTTCAATAGCTCTTGATGGTTTCAAAGCACTGTGTGTATATTATATCAGCTGCCCTGCAAGTTAGGAAAGTAGGAAATTATCATTGCTACTTGACAGTTCTAAACTCGGTGCCAAAGAGAATCAGTGGTTTGCCTGGACGGGGCTTGAGCCCAGACCCTGTGGCCCCAGCCTGGAGCTGTTTCCTTTGATTGCAGGGACCCCTGGGAGCAGTGGTGCCATCATCTTATGGAGGTGACACTGCTTCTCCAGGTCACTCTGTGAGCCTATCTCCTCCTGTAGGCTGCTGTACCGCTCCATTGACTCCCACACAGAAGACAAGGGCCCCATCTACAACTACCGTGTGGAAATCTCTATCTTCTTCATCATCTACATCATCATCATTGCCTTCTTCATGATGAACATCTTCGTGGGTTTCGTCATTGTCACCTTCCAGGAGCAGGGAGAGCAAGAGTACAAGAACTGTGAACTGGACAAGAACCAGGTAGCCTTCTGAGAAGGAGAGGAGGGAAGCCGGGCCCACCTAAGGATGGTCAGGATATGGTCACCCAGGACCCACTCAGAAGTGTGGCTAGGGCCTTTGGAGGGACGTGTGTGGATACCAAGGTCCTCTGTCCCACCATCTGACAGAACAGGGTCTTTGTGCCAAGTTCCTACAGATCTTGTATTTCTCAGACCTGACAGACATTAAATCCTCAAAAATCCCATATCTGGAAAATGTGTTCAACTATCAAATATCTGTTAAGGTTCCACTTAGCAACACTTTGTTTCAGGCAATGTGGAAGAAAGAAATTTGTGTCTTATCTAGAGATTGGGATGTTATACTATGCTCAAGTGTTTTGGTACCATTGACAATGGAGAAAGAAACTAGAACAATGAAGGACAGAGAGCTATCGGTGGGCAGGAGAACAGTTTTAGGAAGCCACTTAGATGGCTTCTCAAGCAAACCAAACGTCTGAGAAGGGAGCATGAAAAGAGAGTCTTAAATGAGTGTCACAGTGACACCGAGGACTGTAATATGTTCTGGTAGCTCATAGGATGGGCTAGCAACTCCCCAGGGGAGTGATGTGCTGTTAGGATTGGACACATATATGGAATCCAAGAAAACCACTGTAATCCATGGGTTCCCAGTGGAACCCATGTGGAAACATGTCCTGAATCAAGCCAGCTCACGAGGACACAACCCAGTATGCCCATCCCCATGCATGCTGGGAAAGCTGGACCCTTTGTGGGCCTGGATGTCTGCTACTTGGATTTAGATTCAGTGTTTGGGCTACTGTGTAGACTTAGTGTTGAAAGAAAGACAAGGACGGAAGCCAATTGGAAAGTGTAGACGAGGCATGTTGAGAGCCTGACCTAACATCAGTTAATTGTAGTAAAGATGTAAAAGCAGGAGGCCGGGGTGGCAAGACTTGGGGATTAGGCATGGAGGCCAAGGGTCAAGCAGACTGGAGTTGCTTTCTGCTTTCTGCTTTGGGGATTTGGGTATTGTGCACTGTCAAAATTGACTGACATTTTCTGTTTTCCCAAGATTCTAGTTAGAACAAGAATTCCTCTCCTAACAGTTCTGGGTCCTCTGATTTTGTAGGTACTAAACAATAAGGAAAAAGCATGCAAGGAGGAAATGACAAATTAGGCGAGAGATACTCCATGGAGAATCTATGGTGTGAGGCATAACTAAAAAGAATAGTTATGAGCCAATCAGTATTTATCAGGCACCAGACACTGGCTGAGCAATGCTCCGATCATTACCGGTTAGAGGAAAGGAGCTGAGCTCCTTACTTGCAGTCTAGATAGGATTTGATGGTAAGGGAAGCCAGAGAAGTCAACAGCATGCTTCACATTAATGTCACAGCTATGAGCTAGAGCCCAAGACTCCCTCCCCAGGTCGTGGTTTAATGAACATCCTACTTTTGACTGTCACGCATCCTTCACAACCCCCACTCTCTCTTCATGGACTTTTATTCTCCTTTGTTCCTTCCAGAGACAATGTGTGGAATATGCCCTTAAGGCCCGACCCTTGCGAAGGTACATCCCCAAGAACCAGCATCAGTACAAAGTGTGGTACGTGGTCAACTCTACCTACTTCGAGTATCTGATGTTCGTCCTCATCCTGCTCAACACCATCTGCCTGGCCATGCAGGTCAGTCAACGGTGGGGCTAGCCCAGGGAAAAGGCTGAGGAAGGATGTGGTAAAAGGAGTTACAAGGCCAGAACAACTGGCTAACTGCCTGCAACTGGGAAAGTAAAAGCGACAGAATAGGGGCGGCGGGGGTATTGCTTCCCCGGGAAGAAGGTCCTCTGTAACCATATGAAAGAATCCCTGGGGCCCTGGATTGATAACAGAGAATAGACACCCAAGAGAGTAAGCTTGGAGTCAAAATCACAAGCATGGGACATGGAGGTAGATTCAGTACCTACCCCTACTACAGGAAAGTCAGTGTGCCAGGGCTCTCAAGCACCAGAAACCCCCAGAGGTCAACATGGAATTGTCAGAAATTCAGATCTTTCCCACCCCTGTTACCAGACAGGGTAGGAAAGGCAAGAGCTTACAGTCTCCAGATTCCACTTGGATGCCCTGAGGATGGCTCAGGGAAGATCTCTGTAGCAATGGGGGCATCTGAGAAGGCTGGACAGAAATGAGGACGGGCCCAAGGATGTCGGGTTCTTGTTGGCTCTTGTTCATGGGCTTCCCCTTCCCTCCGCTTAGCACTATGGCCAGAGCTGCCTCTTCAAAATTGCCATGAATATACTCAACATGCTTTTCACCGGCCTCTTCACGGTGGAGATGATCCTGAAACTCATTGCCTTCAAACCCAAGGTAGGCCTCTGAGAGAAAGCTGTCTGCCAGGATGGGGTGGGCATGTGTCCACTGGGCGAGGGAGGTAAAGGGAGACCTTCCCAGCGAAGGGACATCCCTTCTCTGAAGAGTGCTCTAAAAGCTACCGTGGCCAAGAGGAGAACCAGGCCAACTCCTTAAAACAGCCATGACTGGGACATACAAGAAGCAGATTCCTCCATGAGCTGAACTACTGTCTTTCTATGAACTAAGCCCCAAACTTTCTCCTTCCATTTTCTACAACTGGCAAGCCAAACTTCTCCTAACCCAGCCCCCCAGATCTAGGAAGGTCCCCAATTTACCCCTCTCCCATTTCATTAGCTGGGCAGAATGAATGCTTGTGGGAAGTCCAGTCCTCGCTTTGTCTGCCCCGGGCGCAGGGCTCCTGCCATGGGCTCCTCCCGACATACTGCCGTTGCCTCCTCTGTCCTCCAGCACAGGAAGCGCAGTCACCTGCAGATCACATTTTGCAAGCAGCGCCTCTTCGAAGAGAGGAGGCTGGCACTGTCTGAATGAGACGAGGCTGACAAGGTTGACTACCTGTCACTCAGCCTCAGTAATCCTGCCCACTGTCCCAGGTGATGTGTACTGTCCCTGACCTCCCTAGACAGGCCAGAACCTCTGTCATTCATGGCTACTTCAGAGGGCAGCTGTAACACCAACTGTAGCTGCCCTAACACTTCCTGGAGAGTAGTGAAAGGCTGGAGGATCACACTTGGAGACTTGAAACATTAACCCGTTTTCCAAGAGTCCTCTCCCCCTCCTTCATATGCTTTACCAGATGCGACAGGAGGCAAAAAGCCAGGTCCCCAACTCTATCCTGTTTATTTGTTTGACTTGGCTGAGGATTAACTGGCTGTAGGATTCCTCCTGGCCTGTTAGCATCCCTGCTGTAAGGAAGAAGGACATGACATACCCACAGTCTTAATACACAAGTGTTAAGAGAGGGGGCTGTGATGTTCTCTGTCACATGGAGCTGTTTAAAAGGGTGCATCCATGGAAAGGACTCTGCTGGGTACTTTTCAGAAAGAGTGGAGACAACCTTTGAAGCACTTAAAGATAGTGCATACAGACTCACAAACTCTGCGTCTTCCTTGCCACACAGCAGGACACCTTGGGATCTTTATGAATCAATCTCAATTGGTATGATGATAATATAATGAATATATATATATCCAAGTTCAGACCATTAGGGGATAAACTGTGCCCTGGCCTGGGGAAGACCAAGTTGTCTTCTGTGAGACCCACAAGCATCGCCCCCCCACACACACACATGTTGCCCTAATCCAGGTTCCTTGCCTGAGAACACAGAAGCATCATCCATAAGATCCTGAGCCAGGCCATCAGAGTGGGGCTGCTAGGCTTCAGTTCCCAACCTCTAGAGAGCTGTCTTCACTTTCAGTGGAGTCAGGCATGTTCCTGGTATCTGAGGCAATCTCCAGAACCTGCAGTCTCTAGCATACACAGTGTATCAAGTCACCTGCTCTGGGAAGCCCATAAGATTGACATTGGCCTGAAACACACATCCGATGTATCCTACAGATGAAGGAGCAAACCAATTCCTAAGGCATGACCAATTAGGTTTCCTCTTGTCTTCAATGCCTGTTTTTCTGTCCTAAGAAGACAGGGTAGAATATGAGTGATTTTTCCTGGGTGCAAAAGAGAGCCATCTCACACAGCCAGATAATGGCAAGAGGATCTCTTCTATGAATTCCTCAAAAGGAAGCCCAACAATAGAGGAGTGAAGACTATTAGTGTGGGTGGCCAGAGACAGTTGACTAGTTAACTGAGGAGAAGATGAAGGGAGCCTGGTCGCCTACACCCTCATTAGCTGTATTCTTCACTGATAAACAAGCTAGAGAATGTGCCCTTGAATTTTCAGGCAGCACACCAAACAGAAATCCTCAGCACTGTGGTAGAAATGCCTACGTAGAGTTTTCCCAAGAACCATGACATGAGTGGCTTCTCACAGACCTGAAAGACTCATGGCTTCTGGACTTTGACCTTCCCTAGTCGTGTGGTGTTGAGTGAGTTCCCTGTGAAAGGGCAGTCAGCAGGAACAGAGAAGGCAGATGTGTTAGTCAGCCTGGCGTTATAACTACAGAGTGCCTGGAGCAACTTGCTTACAGCACAGTTTTGGAGGCTTGAGTGGAGGATGCTCCCATCAGCACATTGCAGGGAGAGTGGTAGATGGTGGCAGGGCTGTTTATAGGAGCAGTTTGCAGTTGCATCTGTAACCAGGGATCAGAGCAATGGAGCAGGCTGGAATCCTACGATTCTCAAAGAACAGGCTTTCAGTGATCTACTTTTTCTTACCTTCTTCCCCGTCTTCTTCCCCTTCCCCTTCCCCTTCCCCTCCCCTTCCCCTTTCCCTTCCCCTTCCCTTCTTCCCTCCCTCCCTCCCTCCTTCTTTCCTTTTCACTAGGCTCCATTCCTTTCTCTTACCTTACCTTCCCCTTCCTCTCCACTGCCCCTCCCCTTCCCCTTCCCTCCCTCCTTCCCTCTCTCCTTCCTTCCTTCCTTCCTTCCTTCCTTCCTTCCTTCCTTCCTTCCTTCTTTCTCTCCTTCCTTTCGCTAGGCTCCATTTTCTGGAGATTCCACTCTCCTCCAGTAGCGCCTCCCTGGGGACCAAGCTTTTAACACATGGTCCTTTGATGGACACTTAACATCCAAACCCCAGCCACTGGCATTACTCATAGTTTGGACTCTGTCCTCTGGAGGGATCCCTGATTTGATTTTCCTTGCTGTGCCCTCTTCATATCTGACTGGTTGATGGGTTGATCTATCGCCCCTGCTTCGTTCTTCCATTTCCTCTACAGTGATTGATGCTGGTGATCTTTATTCATTCATGTCTGTTTTTCTCACTACTCTATGTAAAATGAATTTACTCAAGAAAATCTCTGCCCTGAATCCAGCTGCCCAACTCCATAAATACATATTTTGTTCATACCAAATGAAAACCTATAAAAAAGATGAGATGTTAGTATACACAAACTTAAAGACCCTCTGCCTCCCAGAACAGCTCGGAGGATGCATGGGTGACCCTAAGAAAAGGTTGGTGACGTGAACACCTCACAGGATGCCAAAGGAGTGCTGTCCTTAGATGTAGGAAAAAGAGGCAGAGAAACCTTGCCTGATATTTAATTCTGCATGAATATGCAGGTGCAGGTTGGAGAAAAGGTTTGTTTGGAACAGTTAAAAGGTAATTAAGTCGCTGTTTAATTAGATTATATTCCTATCGTGACCTGAAATGTCAAAAATGACAGAAAATTAAGATCATTTTTATCTTAATTTTTACGATAAACACTGAAAAAAGTCCAGTGTCTTAAAATATAACAGAAAGAAAACTAAAATTTTATAGCAACGATTAAACAAAAATTAATAACACAAGAGAAGTGTTCCCACACTGGAAAACTCAATTGCTGAAACATTATTTCCCTGCAACTTTTATCTATAAATTCAAGACAATCCCAATTAAAATTCCAAAGGAGCCCCTACTGTATTGAGAAAAGCAGAAGAGAGGGATACACACAGACCAGGGGGTCGTTAGGCCTTCAGGTTCAAGGTTTCTGCCTGTGTGGGCAGCTCTGACCTGACTATGGAGGACAGTGTATCCACAGACATTCCAGTCTTAGCAACAGGACTGTGTGCCAGGAGATGATGTTGTCAATTTTGCTACTGATAAAGTTTCAGCAAGGACAACAATTCAAGACAGAGTCTTGAGTTGATGAGTTAGTGAACCCAGGGCTGCAGCACAGTAGGTCTAGGATGGCCTGAGTGTCCCTAATGGGAGGCTTTTAACCACTCTGCTTCTATAAGGTTCTCAGCAGGACTGCTAGTCCTGAAACTCACTCTGCCCTCCATGGCTAGAGGCAGGGGGCTGTTGTCTTCTAAGAAGTCCCTGGGGCACCAACTAGGGGATTTAGAGACCAGTGTGTAGAAGAGGAGGTGCTGTCTACCAGAGCCTCCTGGAAACTTAGCAGTCGAGAATAATGATGGCATTGTGCTGACATCTTCTGATGATGAATCAGCCGAAAGGACAAAGAGAAGGAAAGAAAGGTGGCTGCAAGCTCCCTGACTTTCCCCTCAGGCACTGGGCCAGTACAACAGTTCATTGACATTAAGACCAGGGAGAGGCCTGCCTGAAGAGGCTGCGGAGATGGGTTGGGTTTTAAAAGCTATTCAAATCTGGAACAGGCAGTCTGGACAGCAGATCTGTTTTAGTAGTCAGTACTACATATGGCCCTCCTAAGTAGACGCTTCCAGAGAGCTGCTCTGGACTCTCCTCACATCCCAGAGAGGATGTGCGTGATGAGCTAACAGTTGGGAGGCTGGGGAGAAGGAAATGGGTAGAGGACATCTGGAGACCAAGAGCTAGGATGGCCAAAACAAGAGACCAAGACGAACCACTGTGTCTCAGGCTGGAGGGCTGTGTGAGGGACGCCAGCTACAGAGAAGAACGGGAGGGTGAACAGAGACCGGAGCTTGCACTGCCTGTCCTGAGGACAGGGGGGACCCTAGATGTTCAAGTCCCCGTACTCTGTGAGAGTTCAGAGGACTGTTTCCTCAGAGTCACCTTGACCTAGAAAATTTAGTTTAAACAACTTCAGGAGTAAGGAAAATATTTCGTTTAATACTTGCATCATCCTCTATTGTAGATGAACGGTCTTAAACCCTTTCTGGACTTCCAGTTTGAATGTCCTGATAAACAGTCTGTCATTTATATTCTGTAATTTTAATTCCCAGACATTCAACATAAAATGCAAAAAGTCAGGCTTTCCTAGCCATAATGTAAATGAAAAGGGTGTGTTTAGTAAAAGATTCATTCCCCACAGAAATTGAAGACAACAGACGACCAAAGGTGTGAACCTTAGAGTAAAAGGCCAGTTTAATGTGTGCATGGTATGTGTCTTTCAGAAGACATGAGGCTACATCGCACTTAAGACACAGCTGCCCCACACAGCGGGATTTGTGGCATCCCTAAATCTGCAAAGTTGGCTTGGCCACCCGGACCAAGTAGCTCTACCCAGTTCCACACTGCCCCCTGGAGGCCAACCAGTGGAACAAAGAGCAAGGAACTTCATAGAGCCTCTTAACTGAATGTAGCTGAAATCTGTTTACCTCCGCTACTAAGAATCCCAGTGTCTTTCGCTGTCAGTGAAACCCATGGGACCACAGACTGGCCGCACATGTCACTTAAAGAAATAGGAATGGAAAAGAGGAGGGAGGAGGGCACTGGCTAGAACCTGCCACAACCCCTTCTGCTCCTTCTGGCCTCATTAGGAGAGCCCAGTGGCTTGTGGGTATGCAGCCAGCTCCGGCTTGCGTTTTAGCAGCTGATTGGTAAGGAGGCATTCCCCTGATTATTGTTTATTTTTGGTGTGCCCACGGACACCTGATGTGCACAGTGCCCGGCAGACAGGCACAAATGGGCTCCTCAGGAGGGGCCTCCTCGCCACAGCTCTTGTACCCAGAGATTTGCATATTGTTGCAACATTGTGACAGGTTTCTTTCCTACATGGTGCTTTTACCATGAATGATAAAAAAAAATAATTATATGACTTACATAAAGCCATAGTGTGGGAAGGGACGTATTAGCTATTACACTTAATTATTTAATGTGGAAACGTATTCACACTGTGTAAAAGCCCAGTGGGAAGGTACACTGTGGCTCTCTGTCTCTGATCCTGCCACTGGAAAAGAAACTGAAGGCGCGAGAGGAGGAATTCCCAAACCCAGAGGGTGCTGAGGCAGGAACTCACACACCCACGCAAAACAGTGGCCCTGACAGTGTGCCTGCGGAGAACTGGGCCACTGGGCAGGAGGGGCCCTCTGTGAAGCAGGAGCCATCAGGAACTGAGGCAGTGGCAGCAGCAACAGTGGGCACTGAGCACTGCCTCAGAGGCAGGCCTGGCGGTTCTTACCATACCTGATGCTGCACGAACTTCCAGCACCCACAGAGGCATGCGCAGTCATTACCGCCACGTCCTGTGTATCTGAGCTGAGGCACTGGGAGGTTAGAAAGCTTGCTCTCAGCTCTCAAGACTCATATCTGGAAGTGAAAGCAGCCCACCGTTCCGCTTGTGTCTTATTACAAAGGTGGCGCTGGTGGCTGGATCTAATGATCTTCACAGCATCAGGCCTTTGGAGTCAGGCACACATGGGGCCTGAGAGCAGGAGATGATCAGACAGGGATTGGGGGAAGCTGATGAAGGGTGGTAAGCAGGAAGGAGCGTGTCTTGTCTGGGTTTTGAAGGCTTCCCCAGAGCCTGTGCTATCTCAGTGATTAGAGATCTGCGGCAGGAACAAGCCTTTTCCCACTCAGACAGGGCAGCCTGCCTCTTACTCATAGACTGTAGTGCAGTGTGGGCTTGAGCCTGAACTTTGCCATGGCTGGCTCCAGGGATACAGCCTTCAGCACAGAAGAGTCTTTTGCATAAATGTGCTCATTTATTCTAGCATGGGTAGGGAGAAGCAGCTATGCGATCCTTCACTCTACCCAGGTACAACTAAGGGGGGACGCTCCTGATTCCCCCAAAAGGAGATTAGCCCATAGCCCCCAATTCCATCTGTTCCAGTGGGCAGACCGCCAGCTTTGGGGGTCAGTGTCAGGTCTATGGGCTCCATCCTTGCAAAGTTGGAGGTTCTTGGCAGCCCACATCATGTGTGGCGAGATGAATGTATCAATGCCTTCCAATTTTTCCAATGGAACTCCAGGACAGGTGTCTATGAAGAGCACACATCCCCAAGTCTATGAACTCCTCAGACCATCCTCGGAGTACCCCATCCCTATCCCAGCCAGTGCCCCCTCAAAGCAAGGACCCAACCTTGGCCTGCTCTTGCCAACTGTCCTACAGTAACCAGCTTTGGGTGCGGGAAGCTGTCCAGAGCGTCTGAATTAGCACACCGCAGGATGAGCCTGATGGGGACACAGGAGTCTTCGCTGCCTCGCAGGCTGCAGGCCACGAGCAGCTGTGTGCTTGGTTATGCCTTCTCCATTAGACGCCGCTAATCTCCATGATTAGTTATGTCTAAGTGGCACCCTGATGTAATGCGATTTATATTATCTCTGCTTGGTGTCAGCTAACCGTTGATTCCATGATATTCTATAAAATCAGCCCTTCACAGACACACTGAGGCTTTGCCATCGTCACTGCAGTTTCAGGCTGGATTCGGCACCTCTCCCCAGTTTATCAAGTGTCCTGCCTCTCAGTTCTGCAGCCCAGGACCCAGAAAAACCACTGGTTCTAGGAACAAGGCTCAGCCTGCCGTTAAGCCTGTGTCCGCAACACCACCTCGCAGCGTGGCCTGTACAGCAGTCCTTCACAGCTTTCTCCAAACACTTGTTCCCGCCAAGCCGGGAGCCTCCATTCTCTGTTGGGACCCCAGGTTGGGTGTAGGCCATCTTTGTCCCTCTCATTTTAAACCTGGCTTTGCAAGGAGGGTTCGGCCATACCTTCGAATCTCATGTTGACTGGTGTTTCTTTTCCCTGTCAGGGCTCTGTGGTCATTCCAGAGCCCTGGAATTCAACTTTGAGCACTTCATATTCAGCCCCACTACCAGCCTCTCTCTCCTCCTCTTCTTTTTCTTCCTTTTCTCTCTCATTTTCTGTCTTTTTTTTTTCATCATTTCCTTGTTCTCGGTCTCCCTATCTCCTATAGAACACCCATGTGTTCTGTGTCGCCCCATGCTACGCAGTCCCCCTGTTTCCCACTGGCCTTAAGTGGCCTTTTCCACCACCGCCAGGCCCAGCTCTTGCTTCTCACATAATTGCTGTGATTTCTGAATGTGTTTGTGGTCCGCATCTCATGGCACCGAGTCTTCCCTCGCCTGTTTTGTTTTTAACTTCTCTTTCTGTCAGCATCACACGTCTAGCCTCAGCTCAGATCTCCCAAGCTTTCCCGGGTGGGCTTTTGAGGCCTGGGAGGGAACAGTCGTGGGCCAGTCCACATCAGGTACCAGGAAGGTCTTTGCTTGGCTTTGCCAGACCTGTATAAGATGATGACGGTGGGCAGAAAGGGATATAAAAGAGAAGGTGTAACAAATAGCAGGGAGGAGCTGATTTTTACCTTAAAGTTTCTATGAATAAGTATCATAAGCTTGGCATAGCAATGAAAGTGTGCCCAGAGGGTTTTGTGGCTTTTTTGCGTTACCATCATCTGTTATGAGGTTTGTGCCTGTCCTGATAGAGGAGGCTTCTAGTCTGGGCAGAGGAGGAGCAGAATCCAGAATTCTGCAGTGTTGTAGATCTACAACCTCTCCTGCAGTAATCTTTCTCTCTGTATCAGAGACGGAGCCCCCCACCCCCTAGAAGCCCAGCACTTTCTCCACAAACTTCTAGCCCAAGAAAGACCACATCTCCTCTGGCTTGAACGGTTGTTTCCTAAGAACTTGGCAGTGTACTCTCTGTATGAACTTGAGTGTAATAAGATGAAGCCGTGACAGCTTGCACGCTGTCACAGTGTCAACACTGCCAGCCTGACTGCTCTTAAGAGCATCTCAAGAAGAGTAACCAGGTAGATGGTGAGCAGAAAGGGCTTCGGCCAGCCCACAAGCCTTCCGCTTCTTCCTGTTCCTTCTGCATGCATTGCTCCTAGATGCCTGGTTTTGATTTCCCTTTGTCTCAGCCCCACATGGAAAGCTGAGCCTGTGGATGCTACTTAGCAATGAGACAGGCAGGTTGACTCCAGCTAATGATGACGAAACTAATACGAATTTAGAACTCCCTCCAGACTAGGTACTGGTCTGAGTGCTTTGTGTGTGTGGTATCTTTTAAAGATCACCTTAACGCTATGGTCAGCTGTAGGGAAAATGGGCGGGCCCGGCCTGTGTACCTGTAAAGGCAAGGCGGGCGCCCATGTACCTACGGAGGGAGGCTGCCTGGCTAGAGGGGAAGGTCCTTGCCCAGAATGTGGGGCCGTTCTGGTGCGGGCCCCATGTACCTGTGGAGGAAGCCTGGCCAGGCGGGGAAGTCCTGAGTCCTTTCTGGTGGCTGGAGATGCTGAGGCCTGTTCCATTTCTCCTACAGGGCGGGTTTTGATAAGAAGAGGCAGTTCATAGTTTTAAAGCTTTATTATAGAAAAGTAAGAAAAGGAAAAGTTAGAGAAGTAAAGAGAGAAAGAAAAGATAGGGGGTGAGAGCTGGCCGTGACCATGTGGGAAGAGGGGAGAATAATGGGGAGAGAGGGGGAACAGGGGGACAAGAGACAAGAGATAGCATAAGGGAAAGAGAGCTAGGAGGGGCCAAGAAGCCCCCTCTTATAGTGGACTGGGTTAACTGGCTGTTGCCAGGTAACTGTGGGGCGGGGAAAACCTTGTGGGGGTGGAGTCTAGCCAGAAGACTGGGCCTGGCCCTAGATGACCGATGGCTGCAGGATTATGGAGTTGAGGAGTCAGGGATATGGAGTTGGTGTCAGGAGCCTTAGTATCTGGGAGCATGGCTCATGTTCTGTCCCTTGTAGAATATTCTACTGGGTCTCTGGAATAAGCCTCGCTCAACCAGGCCACAGACTGCTTTTCACAGTCCCACAGTCAGCCCCATTTTCTACATAGGAAAACAGACACAGAGAGTTTAAGCTATTTGCTCACTCTTGATGCTACAGTTTGGATCTTGACTCTGTTGAGATGCAGTTGGACCTTTAGAAGTAGAGCCCTAGTGGGAGGATTTAGGTCCTTCGAAGAGTGTCTTTCAAGTATAGAGAGGCCCTTTCTCTTTCCTTTTCTTGACCACCATGAGATAAACAGACCTGTTCTACCACTGTGAACTGCCTCACAGGGACCCAAAGCAGCAGAGACAACACCGCGCAGTAAAACCATGAGCCCAAGTCACCTTCCTCTCTCTCTGATTCCCACACGCACTTCATCATGGTCATAGGAATCTGACATACACAGCTGCCCAGTCAGGAAGTGGCAGCATAGGATTTAAGCCAGCTGTCTCCAAAGACCATTTTGTTAGGAACACTGCCTGTGTCAACAGAGTAGGGCTCACATGACATCATTGAATCGAGGTACAACTAATCCAAAAAAAAAAGAAGAAGAAGAAGAAGAAGAAGAAGAAGAAGAAGAAGAAGAAGAAGAAGAAGAAAATACAAAATCCTTGTGCATATAAAATGTGAAACTTTTAAAGTCATGTTTCCTTCCTGAAAATGACTTGCAAATGCTAATTAGCTGTCCATTACTCAGAAGCTCTGCCCAGTGGGAGGAGGCTAAAAAGCAATGATCAGGTTTTGACAATGGGGGCCATGCCCAACTTTCCCTAGCTAGGCCAGAAGGGAGACCCCATATTCTGTTCTCATGCAGAGATGCTGGTAATTTGAAAAGGGGAGCCACTCAGCGTGTAGGATGTTGTGGGCGTCAAGAGAAGGCGTCTGGCTATAAACCCACACCACCTTCTCTGCATGCGTCTCTCTTCACTGGCTCTGAGGAGCTGGGAAGTCAGAGGTTTGGTTTGCCACTTCTAAAAGAGCCAGCACGATGTTCTCTCGCCCTGATGTTGCAACCACATGGAGCCAATATAAGCTGGTCCTGGTTAAAGCGATTATATAAAATAAAGGATCTGTGTCCCCCCCACTCTCCTCTCTGTTCTACTCCCGAGCCCCAAAACTCAAGGGTAGGGGAAATGGGCGTGCATTCATGCATCTGCGTGCATACAAAAAGAAAACACGTAGCTCTTTCACACCAGCGCATATGGAAGAAATGTTCTTCCAGGCCCCTCCTATAAGGACTTGGCCAGGTGTCTCCCTTGGACAACCTATTTATTACCAAACTGGTGGGTGTGGGCTTTGTTTCTGGAACTGGTGTGGGGCGAGTAGGAGGTAATGGCTCTGGAACAGTGGGAAGAAGAAAGCAACGAAAGGCGGAGACCTTGATGCTGGATCTGAGAAGACAAAGGATAAAGGGATGGGAATGTGGGTCTGTAGGTCAGGGTGAAAAGCTGCCTCTTAAAGGGACGGAGCTGACCCCTCTGCATTCCAGCTGTGCGTGTGAGTGCCAGGACTGGGTATCCACCAGAGCCTTTGGCAACAAGGGAACTCGGTTTCCACACTCAGTGATTGCCACAAGGAAATTTGCTAGAGGACCGCGAAGTCTACCAAAAGCCTGGGACGGGCAACCAGGAGGTGGGATTAGTCCCAACAGGCCTAGCCAGTCCAGTGCTGTGCAGCTACGGCCAGGGGAGGGTGATAACTGAGGGTCATTTCTTTCTCTGTGCACATAAAAAAATCAATCCAAGAGAAAGGGAAAACAGAAATGCACATCTGGAGGTTGACGGTTCCTTTAAGTCTCGGCCCCTTCCCCTGGAATGTACTAGCAGATCAACTGTGTGCTTTTCACCACGGAGCCCAGGAGCCCACGCTGCCTTCCTCCTTCTCTCTCCCCGCTCGCTCGGAGGTATTGCAGACCATGGCCAGTTTACCCATTTGTTGCAGGTCTTCGGTGGATGGAAAGATCCCAGCTCCTCTGCATTGTTTGAACAGAGGCTCCCGCCCTCCTCTCTCCTCCTATTCCCTACCCCAATAACATTGGCTTGCCGTGTTTTCTAGGTTGGTGCCGAACATCCTATAGTTTTACTTTTGGTCCTGTTTCTCTCCCTTCTCTTCTTTGACCTCTCTTCCGTTTTCCTTCTGAAGTAGCTCTAGTCCCAAACAAATGACTCACATTTACCCACAGTCCCCGGCAGTTTTTCAAGATCCAGTTTTGAAGCATACACACATGTAGAGTTCACTTGGGAGAACCACCCCTACCCACCCTCTCCCAGATTAATGTTCCTGAGCAGTGTGTAAGAGCCCAGGAGTGCACTAGTTATTTCCTGCTTAGAGCATATGACGTAACTGGAAGAGAGAAGTCCCTGATTCAGGCTGACCCTCATCTGGCCTGTAACCTGGGCAGCCTCAGCCCCAGTCCAGCTGCCCAAAGCCTCCTGGGACAATGTAGGTTTTCTTTGGGCAGAAATGCCTGGGAACTTAGAGTCCCCTTTCCCTGTGACCTGACCTCCACTTCTAAGAATAATAGCCCCAGGACAGCCTGTCTTGTAGTTTACTCTAGGAGACGGCTGGTAAGCCAGACAACTTAGGAAGCTGGATAAAGCCAGAAGGATGCAAGAACATAGGCTTAGCGCTTAGGAGTAAAAAATACAAAAGAGAGCTGGTAGCCTTTGGGAGCAAAGAGCTAACACACACACACACACACACACACACACACACACACACACACACACACACGAGTACTCTTCCTGCTTCCAAAGCCTCCAAGAGCCCAGCTGAGCAAGCGCTGATTTGCCCCTTTGGAGTGTTTTCTCTGGAAAACGAAGAGGGCAAATGTCATTGTTAAAAGAAGGCAGGTCTCCTTGTCCTCGGTTCTCTACATTCCACCAAGGGCACCGAGGCTCTGTGCGCCGAGACAAGGCCCTTTAAGCTGCCGCAGCTCCCACAGGGGCAATAATCAAGACTTGAGAATGACACTTGTGCTTTCCAATGTCCCGACGGAACGTCGCTGAAACCCAGACAGGCGACTATAGTAAAGTTGGGACCCTGGTCTTTCCCTCCATGCCTGACTCCTCTCCAGGCAGCAGCCCACCCACCAACCAGCCCCCCCTCCCCCAGCCTGTGCCCAGGGAAGTCTTCAATAGCTCCCATCCCTTTGGGCAGCATTCTCCTCTTACTGAGACTTTATATCAAGCAGCCTGGATGGCACTTACAAGGCACCCCTGAGGGTTCTGTCTAGAGAGACTTCTAGATCAAGAGACATTTCTATCCCATCAGGAAAGCCAAACTTGCCCTGAGGCATACAGACATGACCAGTGCAGGAAAGAGGCTAAACCTGATTGCACCTACACAGAGTCCAGCTTACTGTGGACACTGCTTCAGTGATCTGGTCCTTTGATTATCTCTGAGCTTTGATTCCAGACTTATCAACCACAGGATGATGTCTCTCCCTCCTGACATCTCCTTCTAGTAGACTGAACTGAAGGTATAGGTCATATATGACATACAATAGACTATATGCTATATACAATATAGTATATATGATATACTATATACTAGGCTATAGGAGATGACACATAATCAGTGTAGTCCAGCCACACCCTACACACACACACACACACACACACATACACACACACACACAGTCTCACTCACACTCCCTATGCCTATGGCTACTTCTGCCCTGAGGAAGTAGAAGGGTCCTCTGTGGAGGAGGCGGAGAGGATGTGGACCATGTGACCCATGAAAGGCAGGGCAGGAGGGTTGAACTGAGTGCCTCCCTGCTGCTCCTAACCCAACCAGGCTCCTGGCCGGATGCTGGTGTTTGGAACTCCCCACAGCAACACTCAGGTGCCAGGACAGTGATTCTAATAGTGATGTTGCTCTGTTCTTGTCTGTCTAATATTCCTTTTTAATCCCCGTCCTGCCTGCCCCTCCCTCATGTAGGGTTACTTTAGTGATCCCTGGAATGTTTTTGACTTCCTCATCGTCATTGGGAGCATAATTGATGTCATTCTCAGTGAAACTAATGTGAGTATCGCTCTGCCCTCCCCAGGGGCCCTGGTCCTTCCACCTCTCCTGCCTCCTCCACTCCTCCCTCTCTCTTTCTCTCTCTCTCTCTCTCACTCACTCTCTTTGTTTACCTCTTTTTATGTTTTTTGTTTTAATTTCTGATTTTACCCACCTCCAGTCATGCTTTTTATTGAACCTGCCGTCGTCTTGTGAGGGGGAAAAAAAGCAGAAATCTATTCTCCTTTTTTTCCCACGTGCCCTGGCTACGCTGGGGCCCAAGGGCGCAGAGCTGAGCAGAGGGCCCAGGCTGCAGACTGGTTGGGCCAGCCCTGGCTGCCTTCCGGGGTGGCTGTCACCCACCCAACCTCGGAACTAACCTAGCTTTTGTCAGGCCTCTCCATCCTGCGAAAACCAGGTTGCCCAGGTTTGAGCCAGCAGCATGTAGAGTGGTAAGAGTTTCTAATACACCGCGTAACCTCTTTCTTCTCTCATTTTTTCTCTTCTCTCCTTTCTTTCATGCCTCCTTTGTTTTTTGTTTTGTTGTTTTCATTTTCCTCCTCCCTGTGTTTTTTTTTGTTTTTTTGTTTTTGTTTTTGTTTTTTTGTTTTCTCCTCTTTTGTTGGTTTGTCCTCTTCTCTCTTTCCTGGCTTCTCTGCCCCATGCAGCACTATTTCTGTGATGCATGGAATACCTTTGACGCCTTGATTGTTGTGGGTAGCATTGTTGATATAGCAATCACCGAGGTACACGTAAGTACATGGCGTCTGTGACCCAGCCGACCCCGCCTGCTTAACATCCATCCGTTCCCCCTGCTTTAATTTTTGTCTCTCATCTTTACCTCCTGCGCCCACCGCCTTATTCCTATTTCATTTTTTATTCATTTAAATTGGCTCAACTTGTTTTTTGTTTTGTTTACTTTGTTTAGAGATCTCTCTTTTTTAAGTTGTTCTGTTAATCTTTGGAACGCACTAAGACTTCTTTTAAATGTTGGTTGCTGCATCTTTTTCTCTCAGCCTGGCATGACTCACTCCGTATAGGAGGGTGCAGCTATGTGAATTATGGAGGGAGGGAAAAAAAATGAAGGGTTCTTTACAAGTTCTGGGCAACCACTGGAGCTGGGACCCAAGCCTTTTCTAACCCCACATCATCTCCAGACCCCGCCTCACCTCCTCTTGATTGTCCATCCTCATAACATCCTACAAAGATGTGCTCTCAAACAGAACTCCCAGAGTTGAGGCTAGGACTATGCCTGCATTGTCAGCCATGACCTTCCCTCTCCCGAGAGCTAGCGGGTGGTCTTCCCACTGAGCAGACTCTGTCTGCTTTGGCTAAACTCCACTAGCTGTGTTTGAGATTTGTTTGTCCTCCCTTTCCTGGAAACAGTAAAGAGCCTGGTGGACGGGTGATTTACTGAAGGCATTTTGGATGGGTTTCCTCTTCTCATTGTCATGGACACAGGATCCATGTGAGAGCCTCGTGCCCATGTGAACTCCCCATAGAGCATGAACTGTGCACCACCTGCTCTCCTTCCCCTTCGCCCTTCATAAGCTGCCCCTGGCTCTCGGGCCTCGGGCAGACCCCACAGCCACCGCCCTGTTGCCCTCTCCTCCCCAGAGCTGCCTCCTTCTATACACTTCTCGCACATGTCTTCTTGTCACCTGGCATGTTGGCGCATCCTCTATCCATAAGCAAGTCCTCTTGCTGTCATTCCTTAACATGTCTTGTTTAGTTTTTGTCATTATTTTTCCGTAAGTAAGAGACTTGATGATGTTTGCATAAGCCTTTGATGGATAGAACCATTAAACGAGAGCGCAGAGCACCTGAATCTGTAATTCGATCTTAGATGTTTGGAATTCCCTTGCTGTCCTCCACACATCCCACCCCCTCCATGCAGCCTGGCCCATTCCCAAGAGTTTGAATGGACATATTCTCCCACTGGTTTGGTTCTCATCTGTGTAGCCACATAGCCGAGGAAGGACGATTTTACTTTCTCCATACAGTCCTTTCTTTGCCCCTTGCTGATACCCTTTGCTTACCCTATAGCTCCAGCCTCAACCGCCCCTCTGTCTCTGAGACCTTGTGTGTGTGTGTGTGCGTGTGCGTGTGCGTGTGCGTGTGCGTGTGCGTGTGCGTGTGTGTGTGTGTGTGTGTGTGTGTGTGTGTAAGTAAATTATAGGATAAGAAAGTGAAGAGTTCCTTACAAGGTCTGGACAACCACTGGAGCTGGAACCCAAGCCTTTCCTGATCATCTCCAGACACTGCCTCTCCTTCTGTTGGTTTTCTATCCTCACAACATCTTACAAAAATGTGCTCTCCAAACAGAGCACCCAGGGTGTGCAGCTATGTGTGTGTACACATGTGTGTGTACTCACATGCCTATATACATGCATGTAAACCCTGGGGCTTGCCTCCCTCCAGTAAATTCCCAGATAAACAATAACAGAACTAGTCTTTCACAACTGCTGCTGGCCTCCTTTCTGAGTAGATGCCTAGCATGCAGTCTGTGTGACCCCTAAGTTATATTCTAGTTGTTATTTAAGTCCCAGAACTTAAAGGCTAGACTCTGTGCTTAGCGCAGATGCCACGCAGTGCTGCCCTGAGGGTCCTGCAGGGGAAACAGCAAAAAGACAGACAAGCTATGGGCTCTGCAATCTGTATGCAGACAGTACTACAGATTCATACAGAAGTCAGTGCACAGATATGCAGTAGGAAAGCCTGGGAAGGACAGCTGGCCGCTTCCCACGATGGCAGAAGACCCACTGCACCCCAGGAGTTCTGCTGGGGTTCATTTACAGCTGGCAAAGCCCATAGCTCTCATCCTGCTATGACATCTCTATTTCTGTTTTCAATTTTAAAAAGGCAAAGCAAATAAACCATTCTCCATATAAAAATGTAGACAGGGGTATATGTGTATGCTCACAGAACAGTAGCTACTCAAAAGCCTTATGCCAGCTGTAAAGATCTATGGAGTACAAACTACAAACTAAGCAAATCATACTCTCTCAAAATCCCTGATCTTACTAGACCGCCTCCTTGGCGTGCTCATAACTTAGAGCCCACATGTACCAAGGGAAGCCCTTTTCCCAGCTGCTGTTAATTAGACTCACGGAGGTGACCAGAAGGTGCAGCCCATCAGAGAAAATACGGGTCATCAACAGCCACAGGACCAGAGTCTTGAAGGACCTGTGGCCACAAGTCTCATCCTAAAAGCCTGCACTGGGCCAATAGCCAGTAGGACATAAGAACACCCGGTGCACATTTCTCTGTCTTCAGGTGAGCTGCTCCAAGCCTGGTGCCAGGCTTTTCTTAGGATCACAGTAAAATCCAGGAAATCCCACATCCCTAGCCCCTGCTCCAAGCCTTCCCAGACTTCTCTACACACATATTATCATCACAGGCATAGATTTCCCCAGACCCACGTTCTCTCCAGAAGCTACCCACAATGGCTTTTCAGCTGTGAGCCGCTCATGCTCCTCTGGGGCGTGGCCGTCATCCTTTCACTGCGTCTTGTATTCAACCTTCCTTCCTCCTCCTTCCCTCCCTCCCTTCTTGCCTTCCTTCCCTCCAAGTGTTTTGCATGTTTAAATCCATCTACCTTTCCCCGGGTACTTGTCATCAATGCTGGGGTCAGTCCACACTCATCTTGGTATACCCGCTCACAGTCTCCGTCTATGAGGAGACGCTTCTTCAGCCACTTGGTATATATTAATGTCAAGGGGACCCAGTATTCACGGGTTTGCATTCCAGCAAGGAAGCGGTAAGTACAGAGAGTAAAGACAAGAACGTGCAGAGAGGGCCGGTGAGGGGCACGTGGCATGAACAAGTGGGACTTTTATATTCAGAGCAACCTTGGAGTTCCATTCCTTTTTATCCTAAATTGTGAACTCTGGAGATTCAGAACGGGCTCCTCCAGCCACATCTGCAGGCTGTCTCCACGTGCCCCTTCACCCTCCACTCTGCCTTGTCAGGCTGCCTCAAACCCAGGTCTCTGCCCTCCTTCCTAGCACTTCACCTCATCTACGTCTGTCCCGTTCTCCCAGTGTGAGCTCTGTAGTGTCAAAGTGTTGTGCTGCTCCACTTTAGTAGGGCCTTGCGTCTTCTCCAGTCCTGGAGTAGGAATCACACTTCCTAGAGATGTTCCATGGTTGTTCGTAGAAGTTCTGGCAGCATCCCCTTCGGAGCACTCCCTGATATCCCAAATGGGAATCAGTTTGAGGATGTGACCAGTAGCCTTTCTGAGCCTCTTCACTGTGCCTCTGAAAGGATATTTAATGTTAGAAAGTTCTAGAAGATCTTGTTTCTACATTATAGGTGTGGAGAACCATTAATTGCACATTATGAAGCCATGGTTATGTTTCTAGCCTAGGCCCCAGGAAGCCAGTGTCTTGGGATAGTTAGCTCAGGTCCCTAGGCCTCCGTGTGTCTGAGTGTGGTAGGAGTTGGATGGAGAGGCCTGAGAGAGTCTTGCAGCTCCTGGCCTTTGTGATCCAGCATGGTGAGGTAAGAGTTCCCTGCTACATTTCTAGGACTCACAGGTCCACACTGTGCTCCCCTCCACCTGGGCTCCCATGTGGCTCATTTGGGGATTGTATGGAGGCAGGGACAGGAGAGAGCATTCCAGGAAAGCTGCAGGCACTGGGATAGTACCTGGAAAAGACCACCAACCCTTGGAGGCTTCTAGGTAAATTTAGGGGAAGAAACATGGAAGAAGGGCTAAATACAAGGTGTTGGGCCACAGAAAAGACCAGAGCGTGAAAATAAACTAAGAAACTATGGCATTTGCTGTGACCTTGGCTGATTGGAAGGGAGAGGAAATAGGGACAGCATGAGACCTAGGCCTTGACTATGTCCATCATCAAAACAACTCCATGACTCATGTGATTGAGTCAAGACCAAGAACCCCCTGCACATATGAAATCTAGGCCCAGGCAAGGCGAGCACCTACCTGCCCAGAGTCTTATAGCTAATTGATGATACGCCTACGATTCAAGCCATTTCTATCAGTCAACTCTTACATGCCCACAGAGCAACAGCCATGAACTGAGATGGCGTCAGCACAGCATCACTGAAAGTAGGGATTGGTGGCTTCTGCCACTCATGGGCCTTCATCTGGTGCCTTCCTGCAGCCGGCCTACACAGACCCGCTTACCAACCTCCCTGTGCTGATACTCAGCCAACGGATGCTTGCTACAACATGCTCACATAAAGCATTGTGTAGGGACAGGAGAGAGACTCCAGAGGGAGCAGGCCAGGAGATGGAATGCATGTCACACCCATTGGCCAGATCCATGGAGGCAAGAGACAAGGAGAGAGAGCAAGAGAAGGATAGAGAACTACGGGACTGAAAGGAGGACTGGTGTCATCTTCAGGAAAGGATGGGTTGAAGTCCTAGCTCCAGGACCCCTCAGTACCATCTCTGGTGCTGCCTTTTCCCCACAGCATCTTCCCACCACAAACCCACAGTTGTGACTCCCAGTTCCCAGCTGATCCTCACTGGCTTCCTGATACTGAAGCCTGTTGGCTCTTTCCCTGGCTCCAGTCCCTGCCTACGTTGGGGAACAGCGGGGGTATGGAGACTGCTGCCTGCTCTGGATCCACCCCTGCACATAGGAGGGGCTCAGAGAGTAGCAAGCGAGACAGACATGACCATAGGCTTCAACTGCTTAGCGTGGGGGCACTGTCGCCATCCAATGCCAAGGGCTCCAGTGCCCCTGTAAAGTGCAGCAAGGTGTCTTCCCCGCAGCTAGGAAGATACTAAAGACCTTGATGGTCACATGAGGTTGTCTAAGGGACACCATCGGGCCTGCCTAGGCTTCTTCCCACGCAGAATTCACTCAGTGATTACATCCTGACTCTGTTGCGAATGGTGCTTCTGAGACCGTGTAAGCACAGCATGTGGGGGATGCGAAGGAGATGCTACTCCAGCCAAGCAAAGCTTTCTGTGTAATACGGCTTTAAGGCTCAAGAAAGAGTTACCCTACACTGTCTCAGCTTTCTTTGCGAAGTTATCATCTTCTGGGCTGGGGAGCCTACGACACAGGTCTCAGAGAACCCTCATCCCCAGCTGCTCTGAAATCTCCTGTCCTGCTGCAAAGATATGACTTAAGGACTATCAAGCTAGGGCGTGATACTAAAAGAATAAAACACCAGAGAGGTAATCAAGCCTAAGCCTGAGTTTTGAAGTAAAATATAACTTAAGTAGATGATATCTTAATCCAGGCAACAAAAAGCTAAAAAAGAAAGCATCAGGATGGATGATAACCATGGTGAATGAAGGACCCCCACTGTCTGAGTGGTAAAAATAAACTGCTTTATTTCTTTGTGATAGGCAGAGGCTGGTTTGGTGGGACCAGTTGAGCCGGTGAATTTCTTGAATTGCCTCCCTCTTATTTAAGATGAGGTTGACCCAGAAGTCCTTTAAGGGCTTACCCAAGGTCCTTGGAAGTGATGGGCAGATAGGAGGACATTAGGGTGTTCCTAGAAGCAAAGCAACACCCCAGAACGATTGCCCTGCAGAACCCTGGCATGTCTACTGAGCAGATGGCCTCTGTGCGGCTCTCGAGTTCCACTGCTGAATCCCCAGAGACACAGAACCCTTTATCTAGCAATCCGTGAGCAAAATCACTGAACAAGCCAGGGTTGGAGGGGGTGTGAATATGACAAAGAAAATATACTTGGAGACATAGGCTTGACCATCCTGACGGCTGCCTCATGCCAGCGGAAGAGGGGCTTGGGTGCTTGGACAAGAAATGTCCTGTGCGTGTGAGTGTGTATGCGTGTGAGTGTGTATGTGTGTGAGTGTGTATGTGTGTGAGTGTGTATGCGTGTGAGTGTGTATGTGTGTGAGAGTGTATGTGTGTGAGAGTGTATATGTCTGTTTGTCTGTTTCTGTGTTCTCTATCCACCCAGTAGCTAGAGCCTACTGACCCTTCCCCTCCAGACATGCAGCCTGGCAATCAGAATAGCACTGACATAGACTGCGTGCCATCATGCCTAGAAAAGGCCCTTCCGCCCCCTTCCTCACTCTCTCTGCCATCCCCAAAACAATCAAAACCAGCTCTCTATGGGGAAAAAATAGGTTTTTTTTTAAGTCAATTGCTATGAAATATGTTACCAAGAACTATTTTTCAGACTGCAAGAAAATATCTAACTATGAACCGTTCTTTCCTTCAAAAACCCTTCTTTGTGTTGCCTTGTGTGTATCTTAAAAACAAACGCAGGGGTAACATCTGAAAGTAGAAGGCACGGGCCTAGGCCACAGCGCCAACGGGTGAGATCGGTCAGGGATGATTGCTGTATACCAGAGCCCAGGGGTCTCTCCACGGGGAGATTACCAGGCAGACTGTGGCAGGAGGGGCCTAGGGGTCACCAAGCAAGCTCAGCCACCTAGCCCAGGAAAACAACTTCTTTGGGCGCTATTGGCATTATCCTGAATTGTGTACAAAGCCCCGGAGACTAAAAGGCAGTTCAGCATCCTTCCATGCCAGTGGCCAAGGGTCTCCATCTCCGAGCTGAGCTCTCGGCAAGGCCAGGCCCAGCCTGAGCCTGATCTTTTGGAAAAAGTTCCTTCTGGAGAGGATTGAGGACTGCCTCCCTAGATCGTCTCCTAGACGTAATTGGGATTCAGGCTTCTCTAGCCTGAGGAGCTGTCTCTGGACAGCTCCCTTGCTTAGCTGTGGGTGGACGACCGTGGGTGGACGACGGTGGGTGGACGACGGTGGGCACACATAAGCCAGGGCCTGTCCTCAGCCCGTACTTCATAGAGCAAGCTGAAGTGTGGAAAGGGGGAGTCCTAACAGGTTAGCCTGAAACAGGCTGAGAACAAAAAAAAAAAAAATTGAGTTCCCTCCACAAATCTGGATGACCTCACTTCCTCCTCTATGTTGGGGCTGAGTTGTTTCACACACAGCCGGAAGTGGTCACTGCATAGAACAGGAGAATCTTGTGGGTCCTTGTTGGCCATGTGGCCCAGTGACCACCTCCCCATCCATGTTCTTATTGGCGCTCCTCACCCTGCCAGGCCCACGCTTGTATATTTCTTTCACCTGTTTCCTTATGCCCTGTCCTACCACTGTGTTGTTCCTCTGTTAGCCAAGACCTAGAATACCAGGCTCTTCGTTGGAGACTCATTACAGCTTATCTCTGTCTGCCTTTCTTTAAAGCCAGCTGAACATACCCAATGCTCTCCCTCTATGGTAAGAACAACCCTCCAGACCACATTTCCAGCTTCTGTGGCCCCCCTCTAGCCACCCACGTCTTATCCACCCCAATTTCCAGAGCCCTGGGAACCCAGCCCAGCTCCCCACTGCATGTGGCCACCGTGTCTGTTGTGTGCCTTACCTGCCTGTGCTCACGTGAGCTGTGCAAGGGTGTGTGTACAGTGGTGTTCCTCTACTTCCCCAAGCTTCCTTTGGGTGGCGAGTCACCGTGATCCCCAGGGAGAGAACTGGACCCATGCTATTTCCTGTTAAACATCCCAAGGACGATGTGTTTCATCTAGTGCAGGGATTTGTGAGGGATGCTTTTGAGAACTGTGACTAGGGCTCCAGGGAGAAGCCAGAAGCAGGGGTGGGGCCCAGCTAGAAGGAAAGGCAATTCTATAGATTGGTTCTATATTGATCAGCCTACCCCTGAGCTTCGTGTGGAAGGCTGTGAGATACACGAGCTGGGATTTGCTATGACACTAGGGTTGGCCCTGTAGACTCTCTACTGTCACCCTGAGCCTTCGTCTTACATCTTTCTAAGTTCCTCGAGTTCATTACATGTGCACTAGCGTCATTTTTCTGTAACATATGGGAAGCAGGAAAACAAGCCATCCGAACCACCCCTGAGAGAGGAATGCCCATTTCTTTTGGCTGAGCGGTAGCTGTGCCTCACCACACGACCTTGAAGTCTCCTTGGAATGGCTTTCCCTACGAGCTCTACCACAGCTTTCAAACCAGGCTGATGGTTCCCCAAACCCCTGACAGCTAGATTAAGAGATGGAATAGTGGTCCCCATAGTGGCCCACACTGGCCAAAAAGCTGCCTAGGAAATTTGGGGGTTTGGTTTTTTTTTTTTTAAACTCATCAGACTTAGGTGTTCCAGTGGCCCCAGCTTTACAAAGACTTTGCACCCACACCTGAAGTCCCCCACCTTAAGCCTGTTTTGTGTTTTCTTGTGGGTGGTTTTTTCCCCCTTTCTTAAACTTGGCAGAACTGACAGTCAAAGCTCTGAGCTCCCTGTACGCTGCTCTGAGGAGCAAGCCTCCCTCTGAGGACAGAACATAGAGCTTAGAGGAGCCAAAGACTTCCTGGGGACGGCCAGCAGCCCGCATTGCTGGGTCTTAGGAGGTCCCAACACCTGTGAGTCTGTCCACTGCCTGGCAATTGGGGTGACTCCAGTTTTAAAATATAAGAAATGTTCTGACCCTTGTCCTATCTGGAGGGTCTGAAAACCAGGACCCTCTGGCTTAGTTTCTTCAGAGCCCTCCCAGTGTGAAGGGTGGAGCTGATTTGGAAAATCTGTCCCAAACTATCCTGCCTCCTTTGGGGGTGGGGATAATTAACATGGAGGTTGAATATGTCATCACTCCAACCTGTTGCCCCTTGCATATTTCTGAAGTTCATTACATATACCCCTCCGGACAGACTTGAGATAAAGTCATCTGGACGTCAGGGAAGGAGCAGAAGGCCATAGAAGAACTGAAAGGGCTTGCAGAGCCTCAGGCTTTATCACTAAGGAATATTCCAGGGTAACTACAGGCACAGTGCTATGAGGGAGGGCCTGATCTAGAAACACTGCCAAGCATAGGAAGAGGACAAGTTAAAGAGACAGGACAGGACGGGAGTACAAAAGTCTTCAGACCCCTCCTCCGAGGGGTGCCTGGGATGGGAGCCATAACAGGAAATTCTAGGGTCCTCTCTCTCCTGATGCTGCTGCCAGCAGGGCCGGGGAGGCTGCACTAGCCTCAGGGAAGGCATAAGGGCTCCGAGCAGCTCTCAGGGCTTTGGAACACAGCCTGTTGCTCACATGAGCAGGGGGGACCAGAGCATAATCAGTTGTGCCCCAGAGACCTGGCTAGGCCTGTGTCTGTACCCACAAGCTCCTTCGGACTAAGACACCAGTCGTGAACCTTTGGCCATAGATTCCAAGCAGCCCAGAAATTCTAACCCCTCCTCAGTTCCCCTTCTTCCTCGCTGCCTCCATCTTTTTTTCCTCTACCCATGACCACACAGCAGATACCCTGAGCGGCACTCCATGGGAGTCATGCACCAGGCTCAGCCTTTCCTGGGACTCAGTACACAGATCCCTTTCCTGCCTTTGTCCTGAGGGCATGCATCACCAGGCTTCCAGACTGTGGTCCCCTAGGGAAGGTCCCAGCCTCTGAGGGTTAGCAACTCCAGAGGCTGTAATGAGGTCTGGAACTGTGGCCCTCCCCTTATAATGCAGCAGCCCACTACCACCATTTCCCAGCAACCATTTGGGCCAGGACCCTGGGAAATAGAAAGCAGAGAATGGGAGAAATGAGACTTGAGTGGCCGGGGCGTGCTCAGAGCCTCTGTCAGACCGCTGTGTGGGAAGTCACCACCATCTAGCCTCCCGACAGAGTCAAGTTCCACTCGCAAGGCATGACTGAGAAGACAAGAACTTCTGGGTTGCTTTCTCCCAACACAGGAGGGCAGGAGCATCTGGGGCAGTAGCTCTGGGCTCAGATTCCAAGCTTATAATATTTGAAGAACTTGGAATTATGGGAAAGAGGAGGATAGAGAAAACAAAGTCCTGGACTCGGGGCTGTGACTTAGCATAGGTCTTAGGGATGGGCTGCTGACCTGGAATGGAGGGTGCTGGCCTCCCACCTCACAGAGCTTTGAGGCCTAAGGAAGAGTCTAGTGCAGCTGGCCCCACCCTGGCCTGCCTCCTCTCAACCAATGGCTGTTTCTCAGAGGACCCCTTCCCGCCCCACCTTCTTGCTGTGTTAACTGCACCCCCTGTTGCCAACGGGTTCTAGAGTGCAGAGGAGAACTCCCGCATCTCCATCACCTTCTTCCGCCTCTTCCGGGTCATGCGCCTGGTGAAGCTGCTCAGCCGTGGGGAAGGCATCCGGACCCTGCTCTGGACCTTCATCAAGTCCTTCCAGGTAACCGCGTCCCCTCCCCCGCCTTGTAAAGCTGCTAGGGAGACAACCTCCACTGAGGCTCCTCCAGCAGGGCCAGACCAGGAAAGAAACAGCTCCTCCAGCACAGCCAGCAGGGCCCAGGGCTGGCTCTCCCTCTCTTCGAAATGGCTGTGAGTGTGTGATAGCACCTGGGTTTCCTTGTTTGGAAGGGAGGGGGAATGGGAGTAAACCTGAGATTCCAAAAGCCAGGGCTCAACACATTCCGCAGACCTTACTGGAAAGGGGGGATTGTAAGGCCAGTTCTGAGGAGTGCTTTGTAAGAGAAAAGCTCATGAGGAGCGAAGCTGTTAGGGCACGTGGACTCCTGGGAGAGGACTGTGCTTCCCGGATACCACAAAAGCCAGCCTCTGCCCCACACATCCACTCAGACTGCCAGAGACCCTGAACCTAGGGGCTTTGTGTCCCCTGCACTGGACAGAACAAGCTCAACCAGGACATGGAGCCTGCCCCCTATCCAGATGGGCTCAAGGGTGTGTTGCACCCAGAAGACCGTGGGTGTCTTGTGGGTCCTTGCCTGCCCGGCTTGTTGCCCCTTCCAAACTCAGCTCTGTGGGCGGTGCCATCCACAGCACTCCGAGAAATGACCTCAAGGTCCAGCCCAGCTGCAGAAAGAGCCACTGTTCTTCTAGCTATGGCCCACCCTGCTGGCCCCTTGACCCCTAATGAGAACCTGGGGCTCCCCACCCAAGACCCTTCACAGGTCAAGGTAAAGGGAGTTTCTAAGGATTTGGATCCTTGACCCTAATGGGATCAAGACAGGAGGCTGATCCTAATAGAGGCCCCCGAAACACCCCAACATTTCTTTATAATGAGGAGTGGCTGGAGTGACCTTGAAGACTGGAACTGGATCAGAGAACCCACCATACACTAAAAGAGTTTTGTGATCTCTCAGTGCCATCTAGTGGTGTATGGGCAACATAGTCCTAAGCCGAAGGCCAGGTTCCCAGGATCCCACAAGCCACAGTGGCCATGGCACTGTCTCAGGGGTATACCCAGTGACTAAAACGTGTTGGGCCAAATCATGAGTAGGCTGGTGAGTTGTGTTTAACAAGCCTCAAACCATTTAAATGGCAAACCCCCCTGCTAAATTAGCATTACCGTTTCCCATATTCAGATCAGGAAACAGGTCCAGAGATGTTAAGTAATATGTCCAGAGTTAGAAAGTGGGGGAAACAAGATGCATTTCTCCTCATTAGATGTCTTCATGGCAATAGTGCTGACTGCCCATTTCTATGGAAGTAATTGGATAAAGATGGGCTGTAAGCTGCCTCATCTCCACTGCTCCCTGGTGACTACAGTCATCCTGTTGTGTAACCTCCATCACCCCCTCCTTCTCTGTGCAAATATCTAACTGTAGTCTAAGGAAGGCTGCTCTTTGATTATTCTCAATAAACAGTACAGGGCTGCCTCCATTACTCCTAAGCCTGATTTTAAAACAAACAAAACCACTGTGGACTAGGACCAGAGCTCAGTGGTGGAGGCCCTTAGCTCCATTCCCAGAAGATGGGTAGGTGGATGGATGGATGATAGATACATATATAACATACATACATACATACATACACACACACACACACACACACACACACACACACACACACACACAATAGATAGACTCCTGAACTGGACTCCTGAACTGGAAAGGCAGAGCCAACCTCAGGTTCTCGTCTTGGTCCTCAGTCCTTCTTAGCCAAGCAGCAGTTGGCTGCCATGGACCAGGAAGTGCAATGCTTTCTGGGAAAGGATCCTGCTGGCCTGTACTGCTGGGTCTCATAGTCCCTCCTTGCTTCCTTCTAGGCTCTGCCCTATGTGGCCCTTTTGATCGTGATGCTGTTCTTTATCTATGCAGTGATTGGGATGCAGGTATGAGACACACTGCCTCCTCGGTCCCCCAGGACCATAGACTCTCTCCTTTCCTCCCTCACTCCTGGCTTGTGTTCCTCCCTGTCACCCAATGTCCAAAGAGCTGGAGCGTCCCCCAGTAGGATGCGGTATAAGCCATGGGCAAGAGACAGCACAGGGTTCCTCCCATCTTACAGAACCAGGCTTGGGTTCTGCACTCATGGGAAAACACTCGTGAATTAAGCAGTGAGCTTCAGGAGAGAACAGCCTCATCTGAGAGGCAGCAGGAAGTGGGTGTGTCCCACCAGTGGGGCCCCCCCTGCTTTGTCCACATCTGATGTATGTTCATGACTTGAGGAGGGGAGAGAAGAGAAGTCACCGCCCATCAAACATGCAGTCCTTTTCAGGAGCCCCCTTCCCAGGGTCCTGCTGTACTTTCTCTGTTCCCTCAGTCAGAGTTCCCCTAGCCCTTCAGGACTCCAGCTGAGTCTTTTCAGGTTCTGTGAGGCAGCACCTCCATAGCTATGCCTGTAACACAGCCAAGATCTTCCCTTAGCAGCTCCCTATTTTAAATCTCTGAAAGTTGTGGGGAGTGTGGTAGGAGCATTTGTGCTTTAAAAGACAAAAAGAGCTACCTTGACATCACAGAGCAGGAAATAGCACAAACAGGCCTCTAATGTCAAAGGTGAGTCGAGCTTGCCCAAGCTCTGGACGACCCATTCTGTATCACTGCAAAATCCAAGAATCATTGTGCCTTTGAGTACCTGGAGATGCAAAGGCTAAAAGGCAGTGGGCCCCGGTCCTACACTGAGTATCCTGATCTCAGAATCTACTTTCTATGCCCAATCCCAGCGTCCCCCGGGCTGAGGGACCTTTCCCGAGTGACAGCTGAAGGCATGTTTCCTCCTAAAGTTGTCCATGCTGAAGCTGGAGTCCAGGGATCATGGAACAGCAGGTGTCTTCTAGGTCACATCGGAGACTGATTGACCAGCTAGTCCCAGAGTTACTGGGACCAGATAGACTATTAGACAGTGGCTGGAGGTGTGCATGCTCTCCTTCTCTGGTCCCTCAATTCCTCTTTCTTCAGGTGTTTGGGAAGATTGCCCTGAATGACACCACAGAGATCAATCGGAACAACAACTTCCAGACGTTCCCCCAGGCTGTGCTACTGCTCTTCAGGTGCGTCTCAGATGATGTGTGTGTCTGTGTGTGTGTCTGTGTGTGTCTGTGTGTGTGTCAGACACACACAGACACACACAGGGCTACTGCTCTTCAGGTGGGTCTCAGATAACGAGTGTGTGTCACACACACACACACACACACACACACACACACGGCTACTGCTCTTCAGATGGGTCTTTGATGACATCGGTGCACATAGGAACACTTACAGGATGGTGGCCCATTCCTGGGAGAACCAAGGGCGCAGGAAAAGAAGAGCCTCTTCTTCCTCCCTGGCCAGGAAGTCTCATTACCATTCACACCAACTTTCCGTGTGCAGCCACAAGATACCACACACATCTTCTGGAAGTCCTCTGCCCACAACCTTAGGGAGCCCAAGATAAACACTAAGAGCCCTGAGGCTTGGCATCTTACCTGGCACCTAGGATGGACCTGAGTCCATCTCTCATACAGCGTCCTCTCTTGGCTCACCATGATGTACCTATTTGCTGCCATCTTCTTCTCTCCTCCCTGCTTTGTGTGGAGTCGCACTCTAAGCTCCATCTAGTCCCAGGCTGGAAGGTGAAACAATTTCTCTTCTCTCCAAAAGAAGTGCTTGCCAGGTCCTTGAGGCCCTTTTCCAGAGCATATGGGGAAAAGGGCTGCCAGGTGATGCCACCTCAAACCATCTCCTACAGGACCTGGTCCCACGCTCAAGATTATTACCAATCAAAATGCAGTTATCAAAATGATGGCTGTCCTAAGTGTCAGCCTGGCATCAGCACCTCCCAGATCACACGAGCGATCCAGAACACAGAGCTATCCAGAACACAGAGCGATCCAGAACACAGAGCTATCCAGAACACAGAGCGATCCAGAACACAGAGCTGTCTAGAGTGAGCTGACATTTCACAATGGCAAGCTGATGCCACATTTAAATGCAGGAGTTGGTCGGTCGCAGACCTCAGACTGGCCACCGGGCTGGTCTCTCCCTCTTTTCTAAAGTTCCTCATGGCAGCAAGTGTCTTTTCCAAAGAGCAACTGATGCTGCTGAGGATGGAAAAGAAAACGGTGAGAGAGGGCTCCAGGTGAACCAGAAGTGCTGAGGAACTTCTAAATGATGACATTCAGATCTGAAAGGATGAGACTCGGGAGGAGCACACGTTCGGACAGTTTGAGACCATGGAGGGTGAGGCAGCAGCCAGGGGCATCTCCAGCCTGAGTGTCAACAGATTCAGGGACAGGAGCGACCTGGGCACTAGATGAGCTGATCCTCCAGGATTTATAATCTGGGGGAGCTCTGCTATAGTCAACAGCATTTGCCATTACACCCCGGGGCTTTGAGATAGGAAAGACCCAGCAGAGCGTCCCCCTGAGAGAAGCTACCCACCAGACACCTCACCACATCTTGCCTTTGGTCTGGGATCCCCAGGGAGCTCCCATAATAAGAACTTTATTCAAAGACCTGGGTTCTCAGTCCCAAAGAGCAAGTGACAATAATCCCAAAAATCTAAGGAACTTCAGAGAGGAGAGGTGTCTGTGTCACGCTCAATTTACAAATAAAGGAACACACAGGGAGAAGGGAGAGAACAGACCCAAAAGATTTAAAATTAAACACAAATTAACACATTGTGAGGGTGACTGAAGACTGTAATGCTTCTGTTAAATTGCTAAACAGAGGAAAGAAAGAAGAGAAAACACAATGGTTAAATATTTTTATTTCCTTTCTAAAGTATTTTTTAAGTAGATGAGATGTATAGCATAAAGGATACAGCTAAGAATGAATTGATGAGCTGAAAGATCAACGGGGGTTCATTTACTATATAACAGAAGTGCAGTGAAATATAAATTATAAAATAAAGAATAAGACAAAGAGAACAGAGATAGAAAAAATCCTACTGTGTGACAGACATTCCAGACAAGAACAGAAGAAATGAAGAGAGTAAAACAACAAGCTGATCAAATATCATTTCAAAAATAAGTATGTAAGCCTTCTAATTGAAATAGCCTACTGAGTGCAGAATAGTTAACGGGAAAACCTTTAACCCACCAGGGGTGGGGGCTCATGCCAACACCCTTAGAACTGGTGCAGGAGGAGCATGAGTTCAAAGCTAGTTTGGGTTATAAGACAATACCTTTTCCCAGTCTTCTTTTCAAATGCCTTAACTGTTTATGACTTAGAATGCTAACAATAAAAAAAAATCTTCAAAGTTTTCAAAGTTCAAAAACTCTTTTAAGACATTGATTTTTCTTGCCCAGGCTTCATGCCCAGAGCCTCTAGATATAACTCTTTTTTTTTTTTTTTTTTTTTTTTGGTTTATTTTGGATTTGGTTTTTTCGAGACAGGGTTTCTCTGTATAGCCCTGGCTGTCCTGGTACTCACTCTCTAGACCAGGCTGGCCTCGAACTCAGAAATCAGCCTGCCTCTGCCTCACAGAGTGCTGGGATTACAGGCGTGCGCCACCACCGCCCAGCTCTTTTAACGCATTGAAGAAGGGGAAACCCTTCCAAGTTGATTTTATTGTTGTTTTATTTTGTTTGTGATTTTTGTGGCTAGTGGTACAAAGACACTATATCCCTAATTAACATAAATACAACAATCCTCAACAGAATACTAGCAGACTTAATTGAACAGTATGTAAAAAAAAAAAATTCAGCATGTGCAGGATGGACTTAAACATGGAACGACAGGGTGGTTCCTCGTATGCAAATCAGGGATACAATACAGCACATTAACAGAAAGGTCGCAACCCAAGTGGCATCTCAGTAGCTGAGAGTAACTGTGTGACTCATCTGTGTGTCTAGGGGTAAAGGGCATGTAAACATTGCCCTTTAAATATTAAAAGTTAATATTTAACTTTGACTATTAAATATTGAGAGTCAGCAACCAGACATAGAAATCGAATGTGTACACTTCAAGGCACATGTAGCTCAGTGCGCGCTGCTTCTCTGACAAACCCAAGGTCGGGTTCTGAGCACTGCCTGAACCTAAACCACGAGCTCAAAAGATCAGACAAGGGAAACTCCAACAGTTTATCAAAAGAGAGGGCAAAGGTGGCACTTAAATACAGAAGAAAAACGGAGAATGAAGTAAAAGGGAGGGAGAAAGACAATACAAACAAAGACACTAAAAATTAAGCTTGTTAAATTTTTCCATTAAAACTCCAGCATTGCACTAGCAGCATGGCTCAGTGAGTACAGGTGCTTGCTGCCAGGGCTGACCAGCCGAGTCCAGCCCACCGGTCCCCGTGCACTAGAAGGCAGAGCGACTCCTGAAGTGGCCTCTGACCTCCACACAGGTGCCGTGACGCACCACACGCAAAATTAATTTTCAGGTACTTGATACCAATAAAAAGTTTAATAAACCAATAATATATAACTATGTAATATATAACATACAATAACATATAATATATAACATGATGTGTGTAATAATATATAATTATATATTAATACAATTGATTATTATAGTGAATATATTAATATATACTATATTATGTATAATTATATATAAATGTACTGGCTGGTTTTGTGTGTCAACTTGACACAGGCTGGAGTTATCACCGAGAAAGGAGCTTCAGTTGAGGAAATCCCTCCATGAGATCCAGCTGTGGGGCATTTTCTCAATTAGTGATCAAGGGGGGAGGGCCCATGGTGGGTGGTGCCATCCCTGGGCTGGTAGTCTTTGGTTCTATAAGAGAGCAGACTAAGCAAGCCAGGGGAAGCAAGCCAGTAAGTAACATCCCTCCATGGCCTCTGCATCAGCTCCTGCTTCCTGACCTGCTTGAGTTCCAGTCCTGACTTCCTTTGGTAATGAACAGCAGTGTGGAAGTGTACGCTAAATGAACCCTTTCCTCCCCAACTTGCTTCTTGGTCATGATGTTTGTGCAGGAATAGAAACCCTGACTAAGACTATATATACATATATATAGACTATATAAAGACTATATATATATGTAAATATATACATATATATAAGAAGTTATAGAACTTTTAAATTCCTTATGACCTAAATTGTGGGTACTATTGTGAATGTTCCTGAATGCTAAATAAGAATGTGCCTTTTTGCCATTTATTGAGGGCAGAAATAAATATAGTAGACAATTATTAACATGTTCACTACAATAATCAATTATATTAATATATAATTATATACTAATTGCTATATTATGTAATCTATAATACGTATTATATATAATAATTGCAAACAATAAAAGCTTAACAGTATATTGATTGGAAATGCATATAATAATAGAACACAAGGAGAAAATAAACACATATCGGAGTGACTGAATATACAGTTCATAAAAAAAATCATAGTTTGGGATTTAGCACGCCTGCACAATGGGTGCGTAGGCCGCCCTTCCCTGGCAGGCGACTCTCAACTCTGTGTTCCAGCCCTGGAAGGCAGCTAGGGAAGGGTTCCCAGCCCCACCCCCACCCCGGAACCTTTGTTCCCAGCTCATAGTTTCCCCACCAATGGACCTTCAAAACCTACTGCTGCAACTACGGAGCTAGGCAGTCACTGGCTCAGCTCTATGATATCCGTTCTTCCCTGAGCGACTGAGGTCTGCCAACAGGGCTGCTCATGAAAGACAATTAAAACCAGGGGACTGGAAATAAAATGCTCTGAGCGCCCTGGGTTAGGCCCACCAATGCTGTACAGATTCCTGCCAGGAGTTACATTCATTACTCTAAGCTCAAGTCACATCTCTGGTAAAATACTCTGCCAATGAAGAGAATGTGACCGTCTCCCTCTGCTGTGAACATGTGCTCAGAGCTGATGAAGCTGATTCTCTGTGTACTTGTAGCATTCTGTGTCATAAAGAAGATCTTCAAAGTGGACATTCGAGATGTACTTCCTGGAAGGAATTCTCAAGTTTCATGAACTGGCCCATTCCTGCCTTTCCGTACTTCCTGGACGACTTGATTATCTCCTATGTCCTATCCTATCTTCAGCCTGCTGTGGCTCTTCTCTTCTCGAATTTTAGCATTATAGCAACAGCTCTTCCATTCAGGATAGTGCTGAAGACAGACTGTTCCCTAAGAGACAACTGTACATCGAAGGGGTGGACTTTCAGCGAAGTCCAGTGGAACACCACAGCCAGAGATTTTAGTCACATCCATTTCGGCTTGAGCCACGTTCTGATTATAATTCAGTGTTTTGTTTTGTTTTGTTTTCATCAATGGCTAATCCTGAAGGAGGGTACACAGCTCACGGAGAGCATCTTCAGACAGAATAGCAAGCTTTATTTCTTTGGCATTGTTTTTAACGGGCTGACCCTGGTCCATCAGAGCAGTAACCATGATCAGATTCAGAGCTGTGGGGTTTTTTATGGCCACAGTGCATTTTCAGTAGCCCTTATTTTCATGGCTACCTTCAGTGGATTTTATCTTGAAATTCTTAGATAACATGCTTCATGTTTTGATGGCCCAGGCAACAACTGTCATCACCACAACAGTGTCCATCCTGGTCTTTGACCTCAGGCTCTCCCTGGATTTTTTCCTAGAGGCCCCGTCAGTCCTCCTCTCCATTTTTCTTTATAATGCTAGCAAGCCTCAAAATCTAGTATGTGCACCTAGGGGCAAGGAGGATCCGAGATCTAAGAGGCAGTCTTTGGGAGCATTCCAGTGGGCATGGGAAAGAGCTGGAAAGACTTACCAAAACCAAGAGTGGTGACTCAGATGACGACACTTTGTAATCATACCTGGTTGGTGGACAACTCCCACAAAGTGTGTTTGCACATTTTCAACATTTGTGGCAATTGTCTTTTCTGATAAACTGATGATGTTTGAAAGTATAACATTCATTGCACGTCTCTAACCCCTGAATAAACAGCTCCATCCAGGGCCTATAGCAGCCACAGGGGGGCAGAGTTCTGAGATAGAAACATAGGCCTGTGCATAACTGAATACCTGACAAGTCAACAGGACGTGTATGCAGGTTGTTTTCCTCAGCCTCCAGGTTCCAGAAATCATGTTAATTTGACCCTACAGATACACAAATGGAGACCGCTTGCCAGATACTAATCATTGTGTCATAGCATCCGACTGCCAAGGTCACCTGTCTCTGTCATTGTTATATTGTCTAGGTTGTCCCTCAGATTTCGGGGCCTTAACAATAGTCATTTTGCTTTTATTAAAGCAATAAGACTCTAAAAATTTTGGTTGAAAGACCTAAGTGGCTGGCTGTGCCATAGATTTTAAATAGCATCCTTTTTATTTCAGAAATAAAATTTCAAATTTTTGGTTTTTATTTTTGGAACTTATAAGATATTGTATTCTTAGTAATCTTTTTTTTTTTTTTTTTTGCTAAAGCTTTTTTTACATGAAAGTTGGTTGCCGCGTTATCATTGTTAGCACTCGTGTTTTAAATCACCTAAGCCGTTGTGGAGTTGTTTGTTTGCTCCATCCTCGGTTTGCACATTTACAGAATCTTGACATCATTACCTTTTGAGGTTGAGTTACCGTGCTAGGAATTCGGTTGTTGTATTTTTAGTTATTAATTGAACTGTGTAACTGTTACCTATCTTTGAATAATAGCCTATTCTAAAAGTCAAGACTCTGGCTTTAGGATACCTTTGTAAGAATCCTTTTGTGAAAACAATAATGAATTTTAATGAGATAGAGTAGTGTCACTCCAAGAGGGCCAGTAATCAGTAAGTCACCTCTCAACCACACTTCCTACTTATAAATGCACGGCATTTCTCGAGACAGGTTTGCATGCAGCCAGTTGACTCTTCATTGGTAGAGCAGTCTTGTGACAGATAATTAAAATGTAAGAAAATAGTGATTTGTCCCAGGTCTTATAGATGAATGGTAGTAGAAAAGGCTTCAAGCCTGTGTGTTTACAAACTCCTATACTGTAAATGTGAATTATAAACTACCCTGCAGTTTGCACATTCCTTCTTCAAGTTTCCATGTATTTATATATGTTGTTACTATTGTTATAAGCCACCTCTCTACCCGGAATAATATAACTGGCAATCGTTGCTAAAACCTTTTAATTAAAATAATTACTAAACGCAAGAAAAAGTCATAGTTTGACACAGGTGAAAGGCCATCTGAATAACACAATTAAGAGGTATCGTCCTTAGATCTGCCCTCAATAAATGGCAAAAAAGACATTTTCTCATTTAGCACTCAGGAACATCCACAAAAGTACCCACAATTTAGGTCATGGGGAATTTAACAAGTTCTAAAACTTCCTCAACATTAATACAGCAAAGCTAGAAACTATGCATGGAAATAACCCCTTTAAAATCTATCCGCTTAGAATATTAAGTCACTCTACTGTTCAGCTGGAAGTTGAAAGAACAGCAATGGGAGCAGGAGCCAGCATGGGAAATGCTAAAGAAAACCAGAGCCCAAGCACCCGTATATAGGAGATTGTATTAAATAAACAAGGCAAATGAACATCAGAATAATCCCAAATTATAAAGGAATTCACCCATGAAAATGAAAGTTGACAAAATAAATTTAAAAAAGACTTTTTAGCAATAGTCCTTAGAAGGTGACTTTGAAAATACCAGTAAGCAAATATGCATTTATGAAATATAAACACTAATAAGACAGAAGCATAGCAGCAAGCGTGGGATCGTAGCGTCATCATGGATGTGGAAATGATCGTTTGATTGGCAAGCAAATGCCTCATCTCTGAGATGATCAGCTACCTCAGAGTAAAGCTGTACCTCTATCTGGCCCCTGGCTGCCAGAAACTCTTTAAAGCAGACAATGAACACAAGCGCTGTACCTTCTACAAAAAGGGTGTGGCACTGAAGTGGCCCGGGGCAGGCGCTGAGGTGAAGGCTGCGAGGGTTGTGTGGGCTGGAGCAGGGCTGCTGTCCTGTCTGCTCTGGACCGGTGTGCATTGGAGTAAAGCTCTGCACACCCTATGCCAGGTTGCCTTGTGTCTTTGCTTTTGGTGATTTCGGGGTTGGGGGTGGGGGGAGGTAGAAAGATATTCCTGATTGTCTAGTGCTGGTGTGTCTCATTACCTGGACCCTGCCAAAGCCGACAAGAACCACAAACATTTCAATCTCTGACAGAGAGATTAGCATTCAGCAATATTTTGTGAGAAGGGCCACGGGTGAAGAATGTAAGATACACGGAGCCAGAGCACCCAGGCCTCCAGATCCCGCATCCATGCGGGATTCTGTAACACGAACACTGGAATGATGCTCTGGGGGAAATAATATCCTTTAAAAAGAAGAAGAAGAAGAAGAAGAAGAAGAAGAAGAAGAAGAGGAGGAGGAGGAGGAGGAGGAGGAGGAGGAGGAGGAGGAGGAGGAGGAGGAGGAGGAGGAGGAGGAGGAGGAGGAGGAGGGGGAGGAGGAGGGGGAGGAGGAGGAGGAGGAAGAGGAGGAGAAGGAGGAGGAGGAGGAGGAGGAGGGGAGGAGGAGGAAGAAGAAGAAGAAGAAGAAGAAGAAGAAGAAGAAGAAGAAGAAGAAGAAGAAGAAGAAGAAGAGACCAAAATACCCTAGAAAATGAGTGAGGCCAAGGAAGCCATGAACCCGCTGTCAGGAGATGCAACGCTTCTCTCAGACCACCCACCTCTCCACCGCTGATCAAGGCCAGCCATGGAGGGTTTTCAAAATAAGAACAGGCTGTTTAAAAGACGCAAACAAACAACAATAAAAGTAAAACAACAGAAAGAAAGTATTAGCCGGGCGTGGTGGCGCATGCCTGTAATCCCAGCACTTGGGAGGCAGAGGCAGGCGGATTTCTAAGTTAGAGGCCAGCCTGGTCTACAGAGTGAGTTCCAGGACAGCCAGGACTACACAGAAAAACCCTGTCTTGAAAAACCAAAAAAAAAAAAAAAAAAAAAAAAAAAGAGAGAGAGAGAGAGAAAAGAAAAAAGAAAAAAGAAAAAAAAAGAAAGTCTTATGAACAAATTAATGCCAATCTAGGAATCTAAATGAAGTACTTTGTCATTATTGTTATTGTTGTCGTTGTCATTATTATTACTGTTACTACTACTACTACTATTATTATTATTATTATTATTATTATTATTTTAAGGCAGGGTGTCTACCCATTCCTGGCTAGCCTGGAACTCAGTTATGTAAATTAGACTGGCCTCAGACTCACAGAGATCTCCCTCCCTCTGCCTCTGTCTCCAGAGTGCTGAGATTAAAAGCATGTACACCACACCCAGCTGAAGTACATGCTTTTATCTAGGAAATATGAATTACACAAATCTTATTCAGAAGAAAAGTTTTGTTCCAGGATAAGGCCACACATCCAAGAATATTTGGGCAGCAATAAATTGATCTTGATAGGCCTATTTTTTAAAAAAAAAAAAAAAGATTAACTAGAAAAGCATTGATAAATCAAGAAACTACAGATGTAGAGAACAAATTATTTGAAAATTTTTCCATGAGCGTAGATTTCTGGACTGCCACTAATCACATAAATCAAAGTGAGAAGAGCCATTTAGCTCAAGCTTATCAGAGGGAGCAGCCTTTCCTGTGAGGGGCAGATTAGTGCTAATTTTAACACTGAAATGCTCTCAGTAAATAAGTAGCATTAACTACAATAGATACTGAAAAGGTTGTCAAAATCCCAGCCCTTTACAAGGCCCATGATGGTGCATTTTCATCTGTGACTGAGGAATAAATCATCCCCAGTCATGCAAACTCAGTAATAGAAAGAGGCAGGAACCTCCCCACTCAGCCTAGAAGATGAGCTAGTACCGATGTTTAAAAACAGAAGCAAGGAGTTATAAACACTAGAATGTGGGGCACAGCCCTTCGAAGACAAAGGACAGAGGCAAGTGTGGGAAACAAATCAAATGTTGGTAAGCAAATCAACTTCATGAAGAGTGGGTAGGATCTGTGAGCTGCGAGAGCTTGGGCTAACCAGTTAGTAACGACATTAGGCAAGATAGTGTGCCCTCTCACTTTTTCGGGTCAATATTTTGTTGAAAGTTCTATCCAGTGCAATAATGTAAGAAAGATGGGCTGGGGCGACGGCTCAGGGGGTAAAGTCCCTGTCTTGTGAGCACAGGGACCTGAGTTTAGAGCCTTGGATGCTATGGTGGCACTCTAGACAGGGTGTGTGTGTGTGTGTGTGTGTGTGTGTGTGTGTGTGTGTGTGATTTGAATGTATTACAATTAAAATAAAGCTATAGAGACAAGCCACATGCTGGAGTGAGACACTTTTAGTGCATGTAACTAACAGGAATTATTGTGGAAATATCAAGGAACCTTCAAATGAACAAGGAGATAACAAAGCCCACGACTCTAATGAGCCAAAGCACGAGCGTGCAGTCAAGAGGAGGAAAAACCCAAAACTCTCAACCTGACAATCATTTTAAAGGCAATTTTTTAGAAAGGTATTTCTTTTATTTCTTTTCAAGACAGGATGGCCTAGAAAAGCCAAATTTAAATAGCAGTGGGAAAACATTCCACACCATCACCTAAGGAGTGTCCTTTAAAATTCACTAACACCAAGAGCTGATTGGTCAGCAGTGGCGCCGACGACACTGGTCTGAACGGGACAAGTGCCTGCCGGACACAATGAAGACACGAAGCATCCCCACTTGGTAGACCCATCCCCAGGCAGACACGGAGACATGGACCCGCGTGCTTACTGCCGTGTCGGCCGTGACAGCAAGGGCACCCTTCCTGAGAAACCCACTCCCGTAGCAAGGGTAGAGTTTTAATACACTCATAAAGAGTGCACCTGTGCAGCAGTGAAAATAAACATCTATGTGTCTACATACATAGCCACATCTAAAAAAGTCATACAGATAAAAGACCAAGTTTTCAGAAACTTACTGTGTGTCTAGAGTTTTGAAGCATTTAAAATAAGGCTTCATGTCCCCATAGTGATGAACAGGATCGGCGTTCAGTGGATGACAGACAGATGCTCAGTTCCTTTTAGGAATTCATCCTGGGAGGTGAGGCCGAGGGGGCCTTGCCTGCACGGGAGAGAGGGGTCAGCTGAGGTCGGACGCTCTCGCCTCTCTTTGTAGGTGTGCCACTGGGGAGGCCTGGCAGGACATCATGCTGGCCTGCATGCCGGGCAAGAAGTGTGCTCCAGAGTCTGAGCCCAGCAACAGCACGGAAGGGGAGACCCCCTGCGGCAGCAGCTTCGCCGTCTTCTACTTCATCAGCTTCTACATGCTCTGTGCCTTCCTGGTAAGCTGAAGTAGGCCTCGACAACACAGAGAGGGGGACAGTGCCGGGGCAGCGTGGGGTCAGGACAATCCCAGCACAAGAGTTGGGAAGAATGAATTAGTTAGTAGAGATGCCTCAGCCCCAAAAAGAGCTAGAAGCCTTGGCCCAAAGCAACTCAGCTAGATTCTGCATCCACTGTGGCTCTTGTTATGGTAGTGTTGTTGTAGCAAGACAAAGATGTGTGGAAGCTTGGCATGAACTTGTATGTCTCTGGTACTTTGCTCAGGAGTAAGGGAAAGATGACCAGACAGAGCTTCTCTCTGTCTCTGACTTCTTGGTAGAAAAGAAGCTGTTCTGTCTACATGAAGGGTTCATCCCTCACAGTGTTCAAGGGAACAGTGTTGAGTTCATGGCCAGGGAACCCGAATTCTAGCAATTGGCATCCTAGATGCCAGCACAGTGCTTATACTTGAAAACATCACCTTCTGACTTCCGGGACACTAGCTGGTGGAATGGGCTTAGGCAGCAAATGTGTAAGAGTCTTGACAAGCGCCTCAGTGTGCCACCTGTTCCCTGCAGATCATCAACCTCTTCGTAGCTGTTATCATGGACAACTTTGACTACCTGACTAGGGATTGGTCTATCCTTGGTCCCCATCACCTGGATGAATTCAAGAGAATCTGGGCGGAGTATGACCCTGAAGCCAAGTAAGCTTCCAGAGGGAACCGTGGCTCCCCGCGCTGAGAGAGGGGGCTGAGTGGCCTGTAGAAGAGAATGGAGAGGGGTCAGCACTGGGTATGCTAACTGAGATAATCCGAAAGCCAGCCAGATGAGGTCAAGTACCCTTCACTGGGCTGGGGAACATATCAGTTGAATGGAAGAGTAAAAAACTCTAGTGTCAGACAAACTAGACAAACGACAAACATACATTGGGTCATTGAGGGACAGGTAGACTTTAGCTCCATCTCAACCTCTGGTTTAGGGAAGCTCTTATTTTCCCATAACTGTTGACTGACCATCCCTAAATCCCTTCTGGACAAACGGTTAGTTGACTAAGCAACAAAACATACTGGGATTTAATTGCACCACGAATGTCCCTTCTTCCTGGAATACAATGCTAGCAGACGTCTGAGATGAACTCTAACAGGTGTGCTCAGTTTCTAGTTCCATCCAGCGTCTCTCTACTGTTCAGAGCCTGCAGGCAGCCCTGGGGAAACGCCCCTGCATCTGGCCCCACCCCAGTATGTGCATGCTGGCCTTCTGACCACCCTTCCTCTGTCCTTCCTTCTCTAGGGGTCGGATCAAACACCTGGATGTGGTGACCCTCCTCCGTCGAATTCAGCCCCCACTGGGTTTTGGGAAGTTGTGTCCTCACCGTGTGGCCTGCAAAGTAAGAAATGATTGTCCCTGAAGGAAAGGACAAATATGGGAGGCTGGCTCCCTGTTTGCCTTTGTTGTTATTAAGGGAATAAAGATATTGTAGGTATTTAAAGAAACCAATGTGAGCAAGACTTAAGGACCCTTCCATATCTACATTCCCAAAGCTATAAAGGAACAGCGGTCCCAGCGAATGCCTTGTGCCCCAGTGAGGGAAATAGATATCCTGTCTGACTAAAGGATTGCTTCAGCCCAGGGGGCTGCACCACCCAGGCATCCAGGTGACCCAGGGTGATGGGTTAGGAATTTTTTACCTGAAATCAGAGAACCAATTAGAGAGGCCACTAGTGTTCTGTCGCCTCACTAAAATGCAAACTTTACCCGGACAGATATCTGCCGGCTTTTTATCAAGTTCTAAGTGAGTCTATGATCCAAAGCCAATTGGGACAAACATGTGGGGCTCTGATAATATATAAGCACAGCCTCTGATGGAACTCGAGAGTAAAATACCCGTAAATCTGCTCTAGATCCTGCCATGTGGCCCAGTAACTCCTGAGGGCCATCCCCTCGTTCCATTACCATTCCTCGCCCATCCTCCGAGTCTGTGTTTCCAGTGAGAATCCTGATCAGAAAGAGGTGGGGGAAATGATAGCAGAGAGCCAAGCTGGGCACAGGAAGAGACACCAACGGCCCAGTGATTGATCTCCCTGGATCATCATTCATGAGTAACAGAGTTGAAGAATCATAGAACATATTCTTATGCTCTGTGGTTAACATAGTTTCCTAGCCGGTATCCCCACTCTATTCCATAAAAACTTCTGGAAGCTTCCAAGGGTCCAGAGCATATGAGAAATGGGAGCCTTAAAAAAAAGAGAGAGAGAGAGTTTCTTTGGTTCACAGTTTTGCAGGCCTCAGTCTGCATCACTCAGGCCAATGACTTGGGTCTGAGCAGCTCTTAGGACACTATGATTAGAGTGTTTGGAAGAGACCCGCTCAACGTGGGGCCTCTTTACCTCAGGAACAGAGAGGGAGAAAGAGAGAGACCTAGATCCTAGTACCCTCCTCAAGGAATGGCTCCCAGTAACTTCTTCCCACTAGACTCCACCTCCTGAAGGTTCTACCACTTCCCAAGAGAACTGAGACTGGGAACTGTATGACATGGCCTTTGGGTGACATTTAGGAGTTGAGCTGTAAGAATTCCAAATCAAATGTAAGACTAAGCAGGCTAGAGGGACCTGAAGTGTGCAGGTCATGACCTCCAGGTGGGCCTGGAAGGCTGAGAGCTGGGACTGAACTATCTGAGAGACTCAAAATGATGGGTTCACGCAGGGAAAATACAACCCTTAGCAAACTATGCATAGGAAGACCCCATGTGGTGTAAGAGGTGACATCGATGCCATTCATAGTGGGCGTTCTGCTCTTTCTCCCGATGACCCCTGTGTGTGCTGCCAAGGCAGCAGGACACCAAAGCAGCATGTTTTGGGGTTGGAGAACAACCCCAAGGGCCCCTTAGGAACTAATTCTATTGGAGTGAGCGAATTTGGAATCAGGTTTGAAGTCGGGGTAGGTGTGTTTATATTCAGAGCCTTCTCATATTCCCACTCCATGGGAGTATGGATACTTCTGTCTGGCAGGCAAGCAGTGCCTAGAAAATGCCTGGCACGTGGTTGTTCTTGCTGCAAGTAGGTAGCACAACAGTATCTGTAGGTCTGAGCACAGAGCAGGAACGAACCCTTAGAGGATGCAAGGGTCTGAGCAATGTGGAGGTACAAGAGCCTTTAACCACAAAACCCAGGTTCTCCCTGGAGAAGCTTTATAAACACTGTGGGGAGCCCCTGCATCCCACTCCCATCCCCATCCAAGTGTCTAGGAACCTCCCAACCCTCCTGCCACATGGTTGTACAGAGCCTTTAAGAACTGCCTGCCGCTGTCACTGACTCAGCCTCCTTCCCCCTCCAGCGCCTGGTGTCCATGAACATGCCTCTGAACAGCGATGGGACAGTCATGTTCAATGCTACCCTGTTTGCCCTCGTCAGGACAGCCCTGAGGATCAAAACAGAAGGTAATAATAGCTCTTGCGGACTACCGGCAGGAGGATGCGCAGGAAGGTCTGGCATCCCCACCAGAAGGATGCTCTTGCCCGCATCCTTGCACCAGTGCGGACGACACTGACAGCCTGCACGCTGACTGAGAGCTACTGCTTGCTTGCATTTCCCTTAGTTCCTAAGGGGCCCTTGGCCACGGCCTATTTATTTTGAACTTTTCTTTTTCCATCAGACCCTACAAACGGCCTCGTAACCTTCTGAGGACTGAGGGTTTAGTGCAAAACGAAGAAGAGGCAGTTGTTATGCAGAGCAGGACCAAGCCCCACACAACAGACTTATATTAGCAGCAGGTGCATCTCCCAAACACTCAACTCTCTTGAGATTTAAAGGCCCTATGTTGGAAAGGTGACCATGACAAACAGTGAATGTGGTAAACAGAAGTCACTGCATGCCATTTCTCAGGCTTAGGATGCCACGTGTGCTGACTACTCCCGGGCTGTTCCCCGGGCTGCTTACAATATGGGACCCTTCTAGTTTGCCCTAGAGGTTAGCAGCAGCCCTGGTGAAGGCATCTGCGGTCCATCTCACTGGTGGGTGCTCTGAACTGCTCGAGGATAGGCTACATGGACACACCCCAAAAAGATGCTTCTGCTCCCCAAGACACCCAACTTGGGTGCCTCCTAAGAGTGGTCAAAGAATAAAGGCGGTGAGCTGCTAAAAAGGGTGCTTGCCTCTGAGCAGCATCTGGAGCTGTGAACCCCCGTGTCTGAGGGGAGCCTGGGAGCCTGCATTTACAGCTCATGCACAGACACCCCGTGGATGAACTAGAGTTTGACATCACTGTTGCAACCTGAGAGGCCCAGGCTTCCAGCCGTGTCCTCGGTGCAACAGGAAGTCACTGGGCATCACACACATGAGGACACGGCGTGCCGCAACTACTCCCCGCCTTGCTTCAGTTTCCGTATTGTGAAATGATGCAAGGCAGAGGCATCCGTCCTTCCCTTCCCCGTCCTTCCCTTCCCCGGGCCACCCAGAGGGCTGGCCTCTTCGGTTGTGTTCTTCCAGAAGTTAACAGACGTGAGGGAACCAAGAACCAATCCTGCAAGACAGGTCAGGATAATGAGCCAACCCTTCAAAAATAAAAATGGGTCAGATTCTCCTGGTAAACTAAAATGAAAGCAAAAACAACACCAAAAACATTGGCATTATTAGTTAGTTCAGAACTTCAGTCTGAGGTAGGTATAAATAGGCCTGTTGCTGATGAAGAGAATTCAGGGCACACTTAATTCGAGCGTGTAGATAACAAATAACAGGAAGGATGCCTGCTGATATATTAATATTGAATACCACTGAGCAGTGTGTATCCACATGTCAGAGGGTGGATCAGAGCTGTTCTATCCAAATTTCTTACAGTGAATGTTAATTCCGTTCAGTTCCGAGGGAAGGGGCTCCTTCTCCAAGGAGAAGACAGAATGGTTGCTAGAAGGAACATGTTGTCATACTTAAAGTCTGGTGCGAATTAATAATGTAGGCTTTGGTTCCAGGAAGGAATAAAAAGCATTTGTGCAGAGAGGCCCAGAGTTAGCAATGCTGAAGATTCACTGCATAGGCCAACCAGATCACAGTGAACTGACGCCAGGACCCGAGGGCCACAGCCACACTGGGGCTGCCAAATTCTCAATCACGGACAACCACTGCTAGGAGGCGGGAGTTCCTGGGGAGAGAGGCCAGCTGGTGGGACATACAGTTAATTAAAGGTTAAAAAAAAACACTTAAACATAAAGGCCACCAAGGGCTTATACTCCCCCAGGACTCAAGACTGAGCTTCATCCAAACAGGCCTTCTATGAACCTGCCACGTAAGTCTGGGAGCCAGCACCGTGCTCACAAGAGACATGGGAGGAACACCATCATTTGTCAGGCTGACTTAGCCATCCCCACTCTCCCTTAAGGCATTTGTAAGTGTAAGTAATTAGAAAGAAATTAACGCGAACCTTGAGAACCAGAAGCCAAGCATCCCAAGCCAAGTATCAAGATGAACAGGATTGTTTTTATTGGAACACTGAAGGAGAAGAAGCTATTTAAAGATATTATAATTAGGCGTGGGGGATAGCTCAGGGTAGAATGGTGGCTCGCGTGCATAAGGCCCAAGTTCAGACCCCAGCACCGGAAGCTGACCGATAAACATATACGCAATGAACTGATAACTGGTGAAGTTCCACGGTTATGTGGGTTGCTATGGAAACAAATGGACATCTAAAAGCTGTGGAGGGTCCTTTGGGACGTACATCTGGGCCTTAGGTCTGAACAAATGATCTCGAATGTGGTTCTCCCAATTCAAGAGAGCAGACACCCAAAGTGAGGGGTTGGCAGGCCGGCTCTTTCCAGAGACCTTGGGAGAAATGACCTCCATCTCTGGCTTCAGTGGTCTCAAGTACCTGGCTCCATCCCTCGGTCTCTGCAGCTCTCTTCAGGGTGTGCCCAATCACATGGGCTGTGTGGTCCACAAAACACACCATTACTTCACCAGTTAGCTCTGTGAAGACCCTGTTTCTAGGTAAATTCACATTCTGAGGTTTCAGGGAGTCATGAGTTTGGGGTATTTTTTTAACCCAATGCAAAGTTCATTTGCACGTTGGTTTACTCAGGATTCTTTCACTGCGTGTATCAGAACCAACAAGTCCCGAAGGGTTGTACACACCTCTAATCCCAGCATTTGAAAGCCCGAAGCAGGAGGATCGTAAGTTTGAGGCAAATCACAGATACATAATAAACTCTTGTTTGAAACAAACAAACAAACAAAAGTCCTGGACCACCTTTAGCGAGGGTAACTGAGGCCCTGTTGGGATGCCCAGGAGGTGTTCCGGCTTCCGCTGCAGTGTGAATTTGATGCTCGAGGCACTCAGGAGCCGTTGCCCACCCCGCATGACTGCCTCTGCTTGCCTCCCGTGTACCAATCCAGAGCTGTGTGTGAACTCAGACCGCCTGACCCCCGAGCTCACACGGTCTGCCATCCCCTCCCGTATGATATCTGTAGCTACCAGCCATGTCCTCTTCCCATGGCTCGCCAGCAAAGCCCATAAAACCACACCCAGTTATTAGCTCACAGGTGTATCGGAAGTCCAGCCGCAGAGAAGTGGGGGGACTCTGCTCAGGGCCTCCCAAGACCAAACTCAGAACACTGATTAGGCCATGATCCCTCCTGGAGACTCAGGGGAAGATGCTACCTCCAAGCTCATTCGGGTCATGACTGGGATCCTTCTCCCATTGCTTTGTGGGGGATCTGCCTCTTTGTGGAGCCATGGTACTATGTCAGCTGGGGGTGTCTTAGCACCCAGAGACTACTTTCCTCCATACACAGTATTCATCCAGACCTCTCAGGGTCCGTGTGTCCTACCTGTCTGCTCCCAGCCAGAGAGGGCACTAGACTTCTTTTAAAATGAAATAATCTTTTTCAGTAAATATACAATGAGCAAAGTCTAAGCACATACACATACACTTATGAATTCTGAACGTTTAACAGGCTCCTGTGATTAATTCAGAGGCATCATTTCCCTTTGGCCAGGTAACAGGTGCTGTGTGACATGATCTAATCACAGGAATTCCATCTGTCATATCCTCACTCCAAGGGATTACACAGTGTGTGCACACTGGTGGCAAGGAACGGTATCCTTGGGAGGAGCGTGGAATCCTTCCTAGCCTATCCCCTCTTACAACTGTCTCTTAGCTTTGCTTCCCCACCAGTAGGAGGCTCGCGTCCCAGGCTGCGTGCATCCAAGGAAGCCTGTTTTACCAGTGGAGAGGAGAAAGAAGTCCAAACTACCAGAGCATAGGCCTTCTGGTTTCCTTCTCCACTGTTAGATTTCTTTACTTCCTTCCCTGGGGGACTCAGCAGAGTCTGTGGATGCATATGTGGCCCCTGTGTTGTGTGTTTATGTGGGGGGAGTGGACTTCCCTTCCCTCAAAAGGTCTCCATTTCCTGCAGCAGCACAAGGAGGTCACTATGAAATGTCACCATTGTGATGGGCCTTGATGCTGTCCTGCAAGGCAGGCAGTGTCATGTCTGAGACAGGAGTGTCTGCAGGCACCACAGGCTCTTTGGTGCTAACCGGGAGAGCAGCTTAGGGGTTGGGGAAGGACTTTGGGCTGGCTTGCTTGTAAGGAAGGAAGGAGAATGGCCTAGAACAAAGAAGAAAGTCACAAGGGGGATAAGATAGTAAGATAGAGGGGGAGGGGAGGAGAAGGAACTAGAAAATAAGAAGGCAAAGGAAACAATTGTGATGCATCAGGGCGATTTGTGGGGCTAAGGCCACCATTCATGGCTTCCCCACAGGGGAGGTTCTCACTGTGCACTTCCTTCTATCAGGGAACCTAGAGCAAGCCAATGAGGAGCTGCGGGCCATCATCAAGAAAATCTGGAAGAGGACCAGCATGAAGCTGTTGGACCAGGTGGTGCCCCCTGCCGGTGGTAAGTGTTCCCTGCATTTCCAGACCAGGGCTCTTTGCCTGCCTCGTGGGGTTTCTCCACCTTCCTGCCCTCCAGCTGAGCCATCATGAGCAGGGCAGACACAGCCCTGGAGACTTCCATGCTCGAGTCTCTAGTGCTTCTGGATCCTTCTATTCTGGGCCCTTCTGTGGGCTCAGAAGGCCTACCATGTTGCAGACATGGATGCAAACTGTCGGGTTAGAAATCTGCTGTAACCCCACATTCATCTGTGGGAAGAGGCAAGCCCTTCCTTGCTGCAGGTTTGGCAGGACTTTCATGGGTACGCTATAATACACGGATATATGTTTAGCCGAGGGCCACTAGAGTGATCGCTCTAGAGTTGCTCAGGAGTTCTGGAAGGAAAGTTGCCTGAGACTCATCATTTCTTTTCTAAAAACTCATTTTTTCCTAGAGTATCATTCCTCATGCCTACCAGGCCACAAGCCCCTTTTCCTAGCGAGTACTTCATACTGTCCCTGCTAAAATCCCAAGTTGAAATCATATGTCAGGCCAGGAAGTGGTGGCACACGCCTCTGATTCCAGCACTTGGGAGGCAGAGGCAGGTTGGATTTTTGAGTTCAAGGCCAGCCTGGTCTACAGAGTGAGTTCCAGGGCAGCCAGAGCTATACAGAGAAACCCTGTCTCAGAAAGAAAGAAAGAAAGAAAGAAAGAAAGAAAGAAAGAAAGAAAGAAAGAAAGAAAGAAAGAAAGAAAGAAAGAGGGAGGGAGGGAGGGAGGGAGGGAGGGAGGGAGGGAGGGAGGGAGGGAAGGAAGGAAGGAAGGAAGGAAGGAAGGAAGGAAGGAAGGAAGGAAGGAAGAAATTGTAGGTCACAAGCCTGCGCTTGTAATTTCTATAACACTAGTAGAATGCTTAAAGTAGGGTGTGTTAAAAGCCACTGCATCCAGTACACAAATGCATGATACACCTATACAAAAAGCTACAATGACTGATTGAGTACACACACACACACACACACACACACACACACACAGAGAGAGAGAGAGAGAGAGAGAGAGAGAGAGAGAGAGAGAGAGAGACTTAGAACTTGAAAGGAAACAACACAATGTGAGTATTGTCAACACTGTGTCATGTATATTTTATTAACATGTTAGTTAAACCCACACATTCTGGAAACATCTTTAGGAGGTGATTCTTCCTGTTTGGGTCCCATTTCCAAAAGGGAAAGCAGAGTAGGCTGGGAGTCACCGCGTGTCACCTCACGCTCTGCTGCATCGTTCTTGCTGCCCAAAGCATCTCTGTGAGGTTAACGCCAGGCACTGGTGTGCTTAGAAGCTCTGCGGGTTTTCCAGAGAATTCATTGTAGTCTTTGGCATCCAGCTCAGGCCTGAAGGAACCTAGGACTCCAAGTCCATTCCCAATTTCCCTCATCAGGGATATCCAGGGTTTTCTCTTCCATGTAGAACTTCTGTAGAGTTACTCAAGTTGGATACTCTCAAGGAACAGTGAGGATCAGGAAAGCCATCACAAGCTCTGAGGCTGGGCCCAACGATCTGTCTCTCTCACTGACATGGCAGGAGACAGGATGAAGGGGCCACTTGCTTGGCATGAAGCATTGTCCTGGGAGCTTACAGCTTCCCTACCATTTAGCTCACTCCTAAGATCCAGACTATGTCATGTGTAGTCTGGTGCACCCCACCTAGCAAGGACACTTGTCAAGCCAGTCTGCCTGGCTGGAAGGGAGATCACCAACCCTGTGTTGGCAGTTAGGAGACTCAACATTTCATGGTAAGTGGAATCAAACAAGACTTAGTTATGTCCATTTAGGAAGGGTGAAAAAATAAGATGAGAAGTAACCTTGACAATATCCTACCTTTTCTGTGAGAAAAAATGAAGGAAAAAAAAAAACATGTACAGACAGGAACATAGACTTCTGGTCTCAGCTACTCAGAAGGGAATGGGTCCCTTGATCCCAGGACTTGGAGGCCACCAGCACAAGATAAGGAGACCTTGTCTCAATTAAAAAGAAGGATAAGAACAAGCTTGCTTGTTTCTGGAAAGGTACTCAAGGAACTAATGTGACCGGCAGCCAAGAGGTAGTGAGGTAGCAGACGGGGTGCGGTGACTTCTCATCGTGCGCCTTTTTACATGCTTTCTTCAGGACTTAAACTAAAGCTAAGATCTTTTTAAAAAAGTAGTTTTAGATGCTGAAAACAAAATCAAGGTGGCCTGGTGGAATTACTCATCTTTTTCTCCTTTTTGCCCTAGATGACGAAGTCACAGTGGGCAAGTTCTACGCCACCTTCCTGATCCAAGAGTATTTCAGGAAATTCAAGAAGCGAAAAGAGCAGGGGCTGGTGGGCAAGCCCTCGCAGAGGAACGCACTGTCCCTCCAGGTGAGGGGCTGGAGGGGGTGCCCACACTCAAAGGTCCTGGTCACCTCCCCCTGACCCTAATGAGGGTCCGAGCCCCGCTAGCTACCTAGAGGCAAAGTCCCATCCCAAGAACACTTGTGAGCACTATAAGCGGCCATGGGAAGGCAGGGTGCTCTCAGTAGGGCTTCCCTCAGTAGCCCTGCTGGCTTTCCCAGCCCCTGGTTCTTACCCATCCTCTAATACACCTTCATTCCTCCTTAGATAGATGAATAGATTCTTCTGCTCTAGGATGATGGGGGCAGGAGTGTCCAGGGTGTGCCCATCCCTGGTGTGGAATCCCAGATGCCTGGCAGAGCAGAGAGGCGGGGACTTGGGGAGGAGCAACAAGGTCCTGGCCAACTAAAGATCAGTAGAAAGGGCTTGAGTCCTCACGGGTCCTTCTGGATTCCAGGCTGGCTTGCGCACCTTGCATGACATTGGACCTGAGATCCGGCGGGCCATCTCTGGGGATCTGACTGCTGAGGAGGAGTTGGACAAGGCTATGAAGGAGGCGGTGTCTGCTGCCTCCGAAGACGACATCTTCAGGGTAAGTGCCATGACTGGCGTCCTTCGTGAAGTTCGATCTGGGGCAACAGCGCACTAAGTCAGCGTTTTACCTGATCTCTCTGAGGAGTGTCCATGCTCCCTAATCAGCTAACTCTCCTGATCCCCTGCCCCCGCCCAAGCCCACACCATGCCACGCCATCCCCCTAGGACTCAGCAGCTCAAAATACAGCCAGCTCTCAGAGTACAGGAGGAACTGGTTTCTAGAAAGACATTTTCCTGGAGAAGTTTCTCATCAGAAGGTTTGGAATAGGAACTCCTGAGCCACATCTAATCTGAAAACCTGTTTTATTCACCAACATTTGAATATCTGGCATATCTAAGTAAAAATATAAACTTCTGGCTTTTCTTGAAGGTTAAGTGGTCATAAGTAGGTGTGGGTTGTCATGTGGCAGATAGACAAACAGCAGCTGCCCTGTCAAGATGGAGCCCGTGGTGCCCAGGTCACCATGGTACCTACCTTCCAGGCCTCCTCTTTTGCTGGAGTAGTATTAATGCAGTAGGAAAGATCTCACACTGCTGTGCCATACAACGACAGTCTCCCACTCCTGTTCTTTCTGCCAATCCCAGTCCCCAGATCCGTTTCCCAGACTATAAGCACATAGGGAACCAAGCCCAGCCCCCCTGCTGTGGCCAGCCTTTGCATCCTTACCGGCATCATTGAAATGTCCATCAATGAATGGCCTCAGAGATACAGAATACCACTCTCTAGACATCAAGACGTATCACCAGAACCCAAGGGCCTTCAGATATCAAGGATTAGACAAACCTTGCAAACCATCACTTCCCCCACCCCTTGCTCTGGGACAAAGTAGGAATATTGGAGAAAATCACTTATCCATGACTTCAAATCTTAGAGGATCCCCTACAGGAAAGGGAGCCACGATATAATGGATCCTGTAGACTCTTCGCTCTTAGTTTCAATCTGCCCAGCGCAGCTTCTAGCTCCACGGACCAGCTTTATTTCCACTAAAACAGTCTGGTTCGCACCCCCTTCCATCTCCCCGGCCCCTGGCACTCCCAGCAAGCCCCCCAAAGCTGAGCAGCCGGCTTCTGTGGAGGATGCCCTCTCAGACTTGACATTGAAGCCCAACCTCCATCTCCAGTGCTCTTTCGGGAACAAACTTCCAGGGAGGCTTCTAGACCAGCAACCTCCCACCTGTCCAGGCCCATGAGGACGTCCTGTCCCGGTGCTGTAGGGGAACTGTGGGACCTTGAGCATCTAAGTCCCTCCCTTACCTTGTGTCCAGAGTGCAGTAGAGGTCAAGCTTGCTGCCTGTGGCCTGTCCCTCTCAGCCACGGTCGTACGGGGGAGGCAGGATGAGTGGGAGGGGAGAGAGAGAGATGATGGAGAAGCCTCTCCACCTCTGTCTTGTCTACAGAGGGCTGGAGGCCTGTTCGGCAACCACGTCAGCTACTATCAGAGTGACAGCAGGAGCAACTTTCCTCAGACCTTCGCCACCCAGCGTCCCCTGCACATCAACAAGACAGGGAACAACCAAGCTGACACTGAGTCACCGTCCCATGAGAAGCTAGTGGACTCGACTTTCACCCCCAGCAGCTACTCATCCACGGGCTCCAATGCCAACATCAACAATGCCAACAACACTGCCCTGGGCCGCTTCCCCCATCCTGCGGGCTACTCCAGCACGGTCAGCACTGTGGAGGGCCACGGGCCTCCCTTGTCCCCTGCTGTCCGGGTACAGGAGGCAGCATGGAAGCTCAGCTCTAAGAGGTAAGCAGGCAGGTAGGCCCGGGTATGGGGGGTGCGGGGGGGGCTCCCATACCTTACCCAGATGGCGCCAGGAAAGATGGACTTAGCCCTTCAGCCTTCTGCTCAGCCTTTGAGCTCCAGTGGCGACCACAGCCCTGGGGTAGTGGTTGAAGCCAGCTTGCCGCCTACAGCTGTCCCTGCTCACACACGGTGACCACAATGAAGACAGCACTGTTCTGTTTCCCAGGTGTCTTCTAAGATACCATGCCTCTGACGGTCCTCCCTCCTCTCATCCACACCTCTGATGGTCCTCCCTCCTCTCATCCACACCTCTGACGGTCCTCCCTCCTCTCATCCATGCCTCTGACAGTCTTCCCTCCTCTCATCCTCTGATGGTCCTCCCTCCTCTCATCCAGGCCTCTGATGGTCCTCCCTTTCATCCACGCCTGATAGTCCTCCCTTCTCTCATCCACGCCTCTGACGGTCCTCACTCCTCTCATTCATGCCTCTGACGGTCCTCCCTCCTCTCATCCACACCTCTGATGATCCTCCCTCCTCTCATCCCTCCTCAGCAGGTTGAACTGTGACCCTTCAAGATATGTGCCTTGGGCTTATATAACAAAACCTCTGTCCTGTCCCAAATCCCTACGTTTATTTAGCCTTTCATGCAGCTGAGATCGGGCAGTGCATTCCCTTCTCTAGCAGTAGTGCACTGTGGTTCCGGGGGCCTTCCATGTCTCCTACCTCCGGGCTCGCCCTTTGTCCCCATTGCCCTGTGTTGTGGGACACAACACTAGGAGATGCAGGTGTTGTGGGCTCCGTAAGTTGCTCTAGGCCTTAAGGAGGATGGCCTGGGCCACTGCAGGTCCCCTCGTTATCTCCTTTATCAGACGTAGGTGTCCTGAGCCAGCGTGGCAAAGGACACCCTCTGTGTCTTATTACTTCACCCTTAACTAGCTGCCCTTGCAGCCAGCAGGCTGCACAGATCCTCAGCCCATGGGTTCTCGGCAAGACTGCCCTTTTCCTTGCCCTCTGGCCCAGAATACAATCAGGACTCTCAGGCGTATGTTCTGAATCCCAGATGGCCTGATCTGCTCTTTGAGGAGCAACATATCCTTGCTCACTGGTTTTCACACAATCCCATTCCCAAAGGACTGCAAGCCGGTCTCCACGCCCATGCCTTTGGATGGCTGAGTCCAGAAATGTTGCTATGGCATCCACCCAATCTACTAGTCACTCGGGGACACCAGCTGCTTTGACCGCTCAGCAGCAGTACTAGCTGTGCCTTTGTCCCCAGGACTCCACACACAGGGCCAGACTGTGTGCTGCTCTGACAGCTCACTCTTTGGGAGATTGTTAAGATGAAGCAGTTAGCCCTGCCATTTTCTGCAAACACTATACCTGCCCCACCGCCTTTGAGGATTCGGTCCTAGTACTAGCTATCATTCCCTTCTATGCCTTGTGAAAGTCTCTCTCTTTTTTAAGCTCTTATTTAATTTTTTCCTCAAAAGTTTCATACACACATATACATACATACATATATATATATATATATATATATATATATATACATATATATATTCCTATCCATCCCCCATCACCGTCTCTTATCTCCCCACCCCCCCAGCCCCACCACTTCCTACTTTCCTGCCTCTCCTTTTTGTGTGTGGCGTGGATAGGAGTGGGTGGAAGCTTACACCACTGAAGACCCTTATTCTCCTCCCTGAGCCAATCGCTCCTCACGGAGGGGTGGAGCCTCCTGAGCCACGCCCCCCACGAGGGCCCAGTCTTGTAAGAAGGCAGCAAATGGTGGGTTCATGGGACTCCTCCAGCCCTCCAGCTTCCTGCCCCCTCTCCTCAGATGTCCCTCAAGCCCTGGAAGGGCTGATGCGGATGTCTTGCTTAGGACTGAGCACCCGAGAGCAAGCTATCCTCAGCACATTGACCACAGGAGGCTCACTGCTGCCTTCAGCACCAAGAAGCATCTCTGAGCAAGGCTGAGAGGAGCACTAATGTGTGGGTTCAAATGTAAATACTTAGGGGGCATTTGACAGCATAGCCATGTAGTGGTCGGTTCCTGTAGGTAGGCCTAGGGCCCTGACAGGCTGGGTCCCTGCGAACAGAGCTGCAGCGAGGCACTGAGCCCCACACAGGCAAGAAGAGGAAGAACACCTGGCCAGGGCTTGGAAACGGATGTCCCAGAAAAGGACAGCATGTTCTTCAAAGGCACAGCCAGGCGTGAGGGGTTCTTTAGCTAAGGACGTACCGGGACTCAGAACAGATGCAAACTTATTCTGTCTGCTCAGACATGGCTTCTGTGTGGAGTCGCTGCTCTGGGCCATCCCTTCAGGGTCAGAACAGAGAGGTACTGAATAGGATTCCGACTTGTCAGCCGGGTCGAGCCGCCTCCTAAAGGCTACGCTGCCCACAGCTAGCCTGCGGTTTCTTTCTTTCTTTCTTTCTTTCTTTCTTTCTTTCTTTCTTTCTTTCTTTCTTCCTTTCCTTCCTTCCTTCCTTCTTTCTTTCTTTCTTTCATTCCTTTTTTGTGCTTATATTTTTTATTTATTGAATATTATCTTCATTTACATTGCCAATGATAAACCCTTTCCCAATTTCCCCCCTCCCCCAAAACCCCAACCCCTCCTCCCACCCCCTGCCTCCACATATAAGCCCCTCCACCCCACCCACTCCCACCTCCCCTCCCCTTGATTTCCCTTTGTTGGGGGCATCTATTGAGCCTTCACCTGACCGAGGACCACTCCTCCCACTGATACCCAACAAGGCATTCCTCTGCCACACTTTTGGCTGGAACCATGTGTACCCCTTGGTTGATGGTTTAGTCCCTGGGAGTCCTGGGGCGTCTGGGTTAGCCTGCAGATTCTTATATTGACTGCCCAGACCAGGATGCTGCTTGGAAACCAAGTGTCCACTTCTGTCTTTCCATGTTCAAGTTTGTGTAAGGCTTCATGTGCTTGTGTGTGCATGTGTGCAGAGACCAGGGATTGACATCCACTGTCTTCCTTGATTACTTTCCTTTGAGCTGGGATCACTCACTGAACCTGGGGCTCACCAATTTAGCTAGTTCCCAGCTTCTCCTCATGGATACTAGGGATTAAGTTCGGGTCCCCATGCTTTATATAACAGATGCATTACAACTAAACCCCGAGTCGGGCATGTTACTCTGTCTAGTATTATAGAAGAGAAAATTGCATGGACTGAGATAAAGGACTTGGGCCAAAGGGTAAGAGTTGGGAGCAGAATTCAGACTTCCTTGAGTCTCCCACACAGAGCCTTGACACAGCGTGTGGCATCTATGGCCCTGTGGCTTCATCCGAAGCTGTGGACCGTGTCTCTGTGTGTGCCCAGTGTTGTCGTCCTTGCTGGGAAGGAGGCCGAAGGCCTGATGGATTCTGATACTCTCCCCACCCTTGGACGCTGCAGGTGCCACTCCCGAGAGAGCCAGGGGGCCACGGCGAGTCAGGAGATGTTTCCGGACGAGACCCGCAGCGTGAGGATGGGTGAAGAGGCCGAGTACTGCAGCGAGCCCAGCCTGCTCTCCACAGATATGTAAGCCTCCTGCCCCCGTGATCCTAAGTGTAGAGCAGGGAGGGGACTGAGCAGTGCTGAGACCCTCCTCTAGGCCCGACAGTGGCATGTCTGTAACACCTACCCAGGATTCCCTCTGCAGCTTGGAGTGCCTCACTGCAGAACACTTCCAGGAAATCTTCTACAAAGCACTTTTGGAGGGGAGCTATGATCAAGGTGTCCCCAGTGCGAGTCGTTATATTTCCGAGTGCGAGAGTCAGTATACATATGTCCTGATGCTTAAATAAACCTGTGATTGAACAGCTTCTTCTAAGGTTGCCCTGAAGAAGCACAGGTGGCGCCCTCAGGGATGCTAGGTTAGTCCTCTTGGGAATATTTAGCTTCCATCGAGATCCACTGAGTGGCTGTAACGCCCATCTGGTAAGAAGTGGTGCTCTGAAGAGTCAGACCAGCATACAGTTTATAAATAACTAAACAAGAGGACCTCAAAGGTGCCGAACACAAAGTAAAGTTAAAAAAAACCCAAAATGGAGACATTCATTACATACAGTGCGTGCCTGCTTGACTATCTCAGTACACCGGGTAAATACTGTGCCATTACACAGTGCTGAATGGTCAGGGAACTTTACTGTTAAGGAAACGGGTATAACTCACTAGACTCAGTCATCACACATTATCTACTTACGCCAAATGGTCACACACCGTGCCTCATAAGTATGTGGTTAAATTAATACTGAGTGATACAAATAAATAAAACAGAATGACAACAGAAGGTGCTGGAACAGATCCTGTAAAAACGAATATTGTTTAAGAAGTATGTATTTAAGTACATGCCTTGCTAGGCTCCCTGTAAAACATTTATGACTACTGCAGATACTTCACGTGCCTGAAAGAGCTTTAGCGTGCACCAGCTTTTGAGGCCCTTAAAGTTTAAAAAAAAAAAAAAAAGTGGGGGGGGCCACAATGAAGAGATTCTTGTTCTTATTAAATACTTGCCTGACTCCGAATAATCTAGCTTTGAATACAGGAGATTTTTACTAACCAGGTGGAGCTAAGAAGAGGTGGAAATGTGGACCTTTTAACCAGCTACCCACAGAGCACTATTAGTGCGAGGGGCACAGACGTGCAAAACAAGTCCATCAGTGGGGTCGCTGGAGTTGTGTACCGGGGCCGAGCGGAAGTCAGGTCTGTGAGAGAGGGTAAAACTGAGGAAGAAGAAAACGCACGGGAGCGGATTTATCGAGCCGGTCAAGGAAGCAAGGCTGGGTAGCATCAGAATATGAAATCCTCGTGGCCCAAACTCCCCCGCAGATATATACATTCTCGGAATCAGTGCGCTTGATTGCAGGGCTGGATTAAAAGCAAACAGGCTGTACAGTGCCAGCCTTCAAGATGCAGAGTTGTGCGAGCATAGCTCGGTGGTAGAGCGTGTGCTTGGCATGCTTGTGGTCCTGTGTTCCGTCATCAATACTGCAGAAAAACAAAAAAAATCACCGCGAGCTTATTAGTGATAGCGCCATCTATGACCTAATCTCCACCGAGGGCTGGGATATATCTGGGCTTCTCAGACTGAAGACTGGTCAGTGGGGGGTCATGCAGGAACTTCAGCGGGTGATAGCCAACAGCCTTTGGGGAAAAAATATCAATTAAAGTAGTCCAGAAACAGAGAATGGGGTGCATGCAACTAGGGGAACGTCTTCTCTGGCGGGGGTGTCTGTGGTAGTGGGGATATGTATAATATGATTCTTATTATGATATAGCATCTAAACGTTTGGAAGTCACCAGCTAGACATCGTAAGGTCTGCCACTGTTCTGCGGTCTACATGACCACCTCAGGCAGTGGCTTGTGGGCTTTTGGTAGTGAAGGGATAGACAGAAGGGGTAGGGGATATTGTGGTAACACTGGGAATGGTCATAGTGAACAGTATAGACCTATGTAAAGTCAGGCATGTAACGTCCTTCTAGGAGAATGTTATATGGACCTAGAATTCTTTCGCCAACATTCTCTATACTCAAGAAAGGCTCCACTGGCTGGCATCAGAAAGGCAAGGAAGGCTGGGGTCTAGGATAGGAGCTCAGTGGTAGGTGCTTATGGACCATGCATGAGGCTTTGAATTCTAATCCTCAGCTTAGCGGGGGGAAAACAAACAAAAAATCAACTACAAGGCTCCTGCACTAGATGGATACCAAGAGCCAGGACCCCCAGCAAGCAGGTCTAGGAAACAACCACGATGCCTGAGAGCAGACGCAGATTTCCTAGCGTCTCCCGTACCTGCTGCCACACCATAATGCAGGCACGCTAATGGGCAATGCCTTCCCTAAGGACAGTAGAAACTGCTTTCTGGGGATAGCAGCTGCCCTGACAGGTGGCACCTCTGGGCCGGCCTTGAGGAACAAGCGTTAATGCCTCTCCGTTCCAGACTCTCCTACCAGGACGATGAAAACCGACAACTGACCTGTCCAGAGGAGGACAAGAGGGAGATCCAGCCATCTCCAAAGAGGAGTTTCCTTCGCTCTGCCTCCCTAGGTAAACTCACACCTTGCTCTGCAGATGTGGACAAGAGTCACCCCCAGGCTGGCAATGGCCAGACAGCAAATGACAACCGAGAAACTATTTGGGCCTCACTTAGACAACCTCTAGAGATGGCCTGGTAGACATGCAAAATGACAAGATAGCTCTCCAAAGACAGAGTCTGTTGGAACGGGACGTAGACATCGGCTACTCAGATGCCGCAGACATATGACAGAGCTTGGGGCTGACAGCGCTGGCCCTGGTACCTCAGCAGAGAGTGGGCCTCAGTCAGCCGCCGCTGTAATAAAACACGTGAGATGGTCAGCTTAAAGCTGAGAAAGACCGATTTGAGCCCACAGATTTGGGAGCTTGGCTCGTTACTTTGGGGCCTATGGCAAGGAGACCCTTCATGATGGGAAACGTGTCCTTTGCCTCCTGGCCTTGAACATAAATAAAGGAGGGAAAGAGACCAGTGCCCCCACGTTCACTTTCAAAGACAACATCCCCACCCCACCCCACCCCACCCACCCCCGGTAGAAAGCCTCCCATGAGGTTTAAATATTCAACCAGCCTTTCAACTGTACCAAACTGGAGACTGAGCCTTTAGTACATGGCCCCTGGCCGACACTGTGATGCAGACTGTAGCAGAGCTGTCTGTCCCGGGGTGGTACCATCACCCGTGTCCTGATTCCGGTTCTCCGGGAACTTTTGCAGGTCGAAGGGCCTCCTTCCATCTGGAATGTCTAAAGCGACAAAAGGATCAAGGGGGAGACATCTCTCAGAAGACAGCCCTGCCCTTGCATCTGGTTCATCATCAGGTATTAACATCTGGGCACAAGCCGCCGCTACACCCCCTAGGATGTCAATAGCTCCCCAGATACCCTTGTGTCTTCCCTTCTCAGACCTCTGTGCATCAGCCCCTGAGGAGGGCTGTCTGCTTCTCCACATGCAGACAGGTCCCTGTGAAACTCTAGTGAGAATTCCTTTTCTAACTGGAAGCTTCAGGACTTGTGAGCTTTCTCCTTACAATGCATAGATATCCTCCCCCCCCGCCCCCATACCTCCTCATACTGCATGCACCAACACGGACACCGTATAGCTAGGGGTTTATGGGACCTGGAACTTGAGCTTCAGAGCACTGTGTCCACTACAATGCGGAAGTGATGGCAGCACGTGTCAGCAACAGAGCTGAGAGTAGGAAATGCCTAGGCACGGTGTCGTGCTTACAATAGAGCATTCTAAGACTAAGACAAGAGGATAAGAGGGTTTCAGACTAGGCTAGACTGGCAGACAGAGAGAGAGGGAGGGAGGGAGGGAGGGAGAGAGAGAGAGAGAGAGAGAGAGAGAGAGAGAGAGAGAGAAGAAGGAGGAGGAAGAGGAAGGATGGAGGGAAGGAAGGAAGGAAGGAAGGAAGGAAGGAAGGAAGGAAGGAAGAAAAAAAGGAAGGAAGAAAAATTAGGAATTGTTTCCAAGGAGAAAAGACCCAGGAAGACTCATTATATAAAACTCATCCTGGCATGGCACAGCGGAGCATGGAAACACATCACACTCGCTCTGAGAACAGGAACAGTTCCTCTGAGGAAGAACTTCAGGCAGTTTATGACCTGCAGCAAATGCGCTCTCACCTAAGCACCCCAGGTTACTCCCTTTGGGGCCTGTGCTTTCAAGGGGTATGTGTGTGTATACCCTTGTGTGTATACATGTGTATGTGCATGTGCACACATATGTGTTTTCTAAACTGATAGCACTTCAGCTCAAAACCAAAGCACTCTCTACATAGGGATTATAGTCATACATTTCCCATCACAATGCACATAGCATTATGCCTCCCTTAGATTTCCAAGTACCCAGAAGCTGGGGACCCTCATGAGCTGCGAAGCAGGCTGGAGGGGCACTGTTGTGAGTGCTGTTTAGAAAGGTTTCTCCAGGTTGGTTTGCTCACCCATCCACATGCCCATAGGAAAGAAACTAGTTTCTGCCACCTCCAACCCGTCCTCCCTGTCTCCCAGAGATTGGCATTTCCACTACAGGGTGACATTCTTTTCAACAAACACATCACATCTCGGCAGAGCCAAGAGTCACAGTGACGGTGGGAATTCAGACCTACCCTCAGGAGTCCCAGGAGCATTCAGGGACGAAGGCCGGTGTGGAAATCCTTTAACCATGATGCAGTCCATTAGGAATAAAAGGAGTTCAAAACACACTCTGCTGAGAATGACAGCGTTGTCAACAGGCCTATGTCACTGTAAACGTTAAAATCATAACAACCGGTGTCCCTAGGTCTCCATGATGGACACCAGTTCTCAAAAGCCTTATTTCACTTGACATCACACTGATATAGGTTCATAGCGAGGGCGGCTCTGTGGACCCACACATCATCACTGGCCTCTCTGTTCTGGTGGGAAAGCCAGAGTGACCGAATCCAGATGCTACGGATGGTAGAGCCAGTCTAAATGTGGCACGATCCACGCTGTACTCGGTTGTAAGGTCCTGAAGCTAATGGGAACCGCTATTATGTCAGAAGGAAATCCTCATATAAATATATCTGGATGTTATTAAATATTACACCAGGTCTCCGTGAGGTAGACGGAATCTTGACTTCCAGAATCCTAAGCAGAACTCACTGGAAAAATAATAGCTTCAAAGTTACTCTGCGTGCAGGGGGGTAAAGCCTCCTAGTAACTCCAGTCTTTTATGTCCACAGGCATTGGCAGTGGCAGGCTTGAGCCCCCTCCTGCAGAGAAGCCATTCTCCAACCACCTTCCCCAGGCCGTGCCCCACGCCCCCTGTCACTCCAGGCAGCCGGGGCAGGCCCCTACAGCCCATCCCTACCCTAAGGCTGGAGGGGGCGGAGTCCAGCGAGAAACTCAACAGCAGCTTCCCGTCCATCCACTGCAGCTCCTGGTCTGAGGAGACTACAGGCTGTAGTGGGGGCAGCAGCATGGCCCGGAGAGCCCGGCCCGTCTCCCTCACCGTGCCCAGCCAGGCTGGTGCTCCGGGGAGACAGTTCCATGGCAGCGCCAGCAGCCTGGTGGAAGCGGTATGTGGGTTCAATATGGCTCCTGGGGGAGACAGGGGACCCAGAAAGCACTTCGGTGCAGAGAGGAGAGCCTGGGTCCTTCCTAACTAGATTGGGGGTCAAGTGTGTAAACTAGAGACATTCTGAGGGAGGGCATGGTCTGCAGGCAATTACCGCCATGACCTACAAGACCCTGGCCACTGGGTGTGAAGCAGAGGGAGAACGCCCTTGATAAAGCGGGGTTCCAGTGAACCCTAAGAAAAGCTCCACTGCGTCCCAGGCCACTCTCACTATGCCCAGCTCTGACAGCGCAGAACGCCCCAGAGCCTTGCCAAGGGAAACTGGCATTCTCAGGGCTTCCAGCGATTCTAATGCACCAGTGGCCATATTCAAGATGGCACCTTTTTTTCCCCTTCCTGAGCTTCTGTTCATCCTTTAGAGATACCTTCGTGCCACAGTCCTCTGCCCCAGCGCCACAGTTTAGAAGCTGTTGACAAACTGTAACAAACCCTAAGGAGCATGGTCCTTAGAAACCATCTCCCAGGTAACTGGGGGAGGGAAGACTTGGCAACAGAGCCCCCCCCCCAGCGCGGGGCCTGGAACGGAGTCCATCTCCATCACTGGACGGGTCAGGCAGAGGCCGCATCTGTCCTGTGGTCAGACAGACCTAAGAGTGGAGTTCACTGGAGTAACCCCTGCTCCTTTCCAGCTCTGAAATCCCAAGTCTTCATTTGAGCTCGGATGTCTTTTCAGAAATCTGAGACTTTTTCAAGGTGCAGAGGCTGTAGGTGGAGGAATGGGGGTCAGCTCTCAGGAGCACCCACTGTGTAAGCACGGTGTGGCCAGAACAGGCAGGGTGTCTGTAGAATGACCAGAATGAGCAGAATCCTGGGGCGTGAGGGGAGAGAGCACTGGGATTCCGCCATGTTCCTCAAGCCCATGGCTCAGAGACTTAATAATCTTCCCTCTAACTAGTCAGCAGGCAGGAAGAGTGGACATCTGCAGCCCTCCCAAACAACAGCAAACAGTGCATCTTAGGCCCGAGGCAGACAGCTGGCCAGTTGTGGGAGGCAGGGCTTAACACTCACCAAACCTAAGTGAAGACTTCTCGGACAGATAGGGCAACATGAAAGATGTCTTGGGGGCAAAAAGGAGAAAGAAAAGAAAGTGAATACTAAGATGTGCCTGTGAAAGAAAGCCCACAGCCCCTCTGCAAGTTTCTCCTTATTTGGTGATAGTGGCTGAATCCTCTGACCAGTGCATGCCCCCACTTCCTTCAGTTCCGCCCATACTCCATCTCTACTTTCCTATGAGTGTCTCTCTCAGCACACAAACACAGACACACAGACATGCATGCACACACCCGGCACACGTGCACGCATATATACAGCGTGCACACATACCCACATGCACACGCACATGCGCAGATGTGCTGCCTGAACACCAGCCTGCCACTTCTTCCCCAAAGAGCTTGGAATGCCAGTGACCACGCCCCTCTCCTCTCTTCTTGCCCCTCCTGTTCAGGTCTTGATTTCAGAAGGACTGGGACAGTTTGCTCAAGATCCCAAGTTCATCGAGGTTACCACCCAGGAGCTGGCCGACGCCTGCGACATGACAATAGAGGAGATGGAGAACGCTGCAGACAACATCCTCAGTGGGGGCGCCCAGCAGAGCCCCAACGGCACCCTCTTACCTTTTGTGAACTGCAGGGACCCAGGGCAGGACAGGGCTGTGGTCCCAGAGGACGAGAGCTGTGCATATGCCCTGGGGCGAGGCCGGAGCGAGGAGGCGCTCCCGGACAGCAGGTCCTACGTCAGCAACCTGTAGTCCGCAGGGCTGGCGAGACGCGGGTGTTTTTTATTCGTTTCAATGTTCCTAATGGGTTCGTTTCAGAAGTGCCTCACTGTTCTCGTGACCTGGAGGTAACCGGAACAGCGTCTTCATTCACTGCTGTCGGGATAAGCCTCAGAGCTGGGCGGTGTAAGGAGTCGGCTTTTCAGGGGAGAAGGCCAAGGCCGTGGTGCGGGGCTCCAGCACCTTCCCGCGGCAGCACCGCCCAAAGGACCCCACCCCTCCTAAGCAAAAGGGTGTTTTCCCCTTGCTTGTATAAACAGTCATTTGCACATGTTCTGTCTGAGCCTGGCCGTCTCTATGGAGCAGGGCCCCAGGGATCTATGGCAGGAATGGGCCAGCGCCCCCAGTAGGAGCCGGGAGGTGGCTGCAAGGCTCCCAGCAGGGCAGGTCTGGTCCCTATGGTCCCTTCAGGGATCCTTCCCCTGCAGGAGCTGAGATGCAGGTGGCAGGAGCCAGTGCAGACCACACCGCCCGCCAGGCCAGGGGGCGCAGGCTGCTGCCTGGTGCTCTGGGTTTCATGGTTTGATGGTTCTTGTCAGCATGTTGCGGTTTTCTGGGTTTTGATTTCTTTATTACTATTTGTTGTGTTTTCCCACGGGGAGGGGAGGAAGAAGAGCGTTTACCACGGCGCGGCCTCACTTCACTGTTCCCACATTTGCGTATTTAAGTCGGATTTGGTTTTATTGTATTCTTTAAATGGTGCGGTCCACCCCCACCCTCACCCCCCATTGGAGCAAGGGTTCAGTACCACCACAGGGAGGTTTTACCTGCTCTGTGTGTGCCCAGTAACTTGTTACAATTTCCTTAAGTAAAAGCAACTTTTTTTTCCTTTCGGGTTTGGTTGAGCGTCACAATCTGCCGGTTAACAGGCAGTTAGATAGGGTGGTGTGCACCCGGCCAGCTGAGAAGGGCTCCTTTCTGTGCTGGGCATATGGATTGGTTCAGGGGAGAAGAAATATGGGCATCCTTGTGTCACACGTGTGTCCATAGTGGGTCGTCTGTGTTTATGTGCACCCACACAGTATGTGTGCACCCCACCCCACCTCCGCACAAAAGTCTGTAGATCCCCGTTCGGGTTTGACTGCAGGGAGCTCTAAATCTGGGGCTGTTCGAAAGCAAGAACAAATCACTGTCTCTGCTTCTGCTTCTGAAACGAGAATCGGTAACTGCATTTTTTCTGTCCCACGAGATATGCAAAAGCAATGCAATAATATCCATTTTAAAATACGATTGTTGAGTTGTGTCAGCATTAAAATTCTATTTTAAAAAAAACACGAAATTTAAGGGAAAAACTCAAGAAGACATTTTGCTTCGATATATTCTGTGTAATGTTTTATTGCATTGATAATGTTTCTGTTCAAGAAACTGTTATACTTGAATTCAGGTCAGTTTCAGTATTTTTCAAATATTTTTTTAAAACTGAATTGCAATTGTGCCAAGCAGATATAACGACTTAAGTTTGTTTTAAAATTCACTTCTTGTATATTTTGCTGCATGTAAAGTAAATCATTTTGTATTTGGAGTGTGACAAGCTTTACCTTTGAGCTCTTAAGTGCTTTTTCTATCTGTGGTTGGGGGAAAGATGGTTTTTCTTTCATTTGCAAAGAGAGCAAAGGTGTCCCCCGTGTGAGTCCTCTCCGCAGGCAGGCTTGGGAGGTGCCAGCTTGCAGCCCTTGTGTTTTGTTTCCACATCCCTCAGTATTTCCAAAACCCGGTGGTAAGATTGCCCGTGCCACATCTTGCTTTGCAAGGTCAGGACGTGTTCCAGCCAAGTCTCCTGCCGCCGTCTGCTGTTCTCTGTGGATCCTTGGCCAAGATGCTCCAGCATCCGGTGGGGAGAGGTGGCTGGCTTTCCCAAGCACTCCCACAACACGCGTCTCAACTGCGAGGATGAGGTGATCATCAGACTGGGGCAGGGGTGAGATAGACTCACCTTTGACCCATGATGCACCCAAACACAGACAGCAAAGTTGGAGGCTGGCGAAGGGTGACTGGATGGACTGTCGTCCTTATCAATTCATCCTTCCCTTCTGAAGCAAGGGAGGCAGGGGAGCAAGGCATCCTGACCAGGGTGGGAGCACCAGGAGCTCACAGGGATGAGAGGAACAGATGTGTGGGGCTGTGATTTAGACCCTCTGTGTCTGCCTTCAACAACCCTTACAATTAGTGCTAGGTCCTTTTATTGTGTCTTAATAAGAATGGTTTAAAAGGAAGGGCTTTGAGGGAAATAAGATTGAACCATTCGCTCAGAGTTTGCCTACGGAGTAGTTTCCAGTCCCAGTGCCCTTCTAGCCTTTTGTGGAGACTTTGTGAGAATCTGCTAGAAATCCCAGCAAGGGTGTTCCTCAGCAGCAGCGAGTCTGCTCTCGTGAACTGTTCTGTGAAAAGACAGAGAGGTACCCAATGCTCACAGGGTCACCTGAGTCTAGAAACGGCCTTTTTCCTTGGATTCCCATGATGTGCTGTTGACCAAGCATGTATGCATCTTTTGTAGTAACCATAAGGGCTTCTAGAGATAATAATTAGATGGTGTCCTTTGTCTTGTTTCTGCTAAGTTCTGCACGGTGTTGATGAGACTTTAGTGGTTGGAAGGGGAGCCCTGCTGACTGTCTGTCTGGTTCTTGTTTGCACCTGACCCCCGCCCAGGGAAATAGGGTATCCTGATTGACGCTACAACATGCACACGCTGCAGACTCAGTCTCCTCACACTGCTTTTTGTTTTCCTTTGGACGCTTTGTTCCACATTGCCAGACTCCATTGACCAATGACAGAAGCTACAGGCTGAGTCCCTGCAGTCCCCACCAGAACTCTGCCCAGGGTCATTCCCAACCCACCCACCCCCCTTTTCACCAGCCATACCCACAGGCTGCTTTCTCCTTGTGGCCAAGGAAACTGGAGTAGCCTTTCACTCATACATAGACAATGGGGCCCTTGCCCTTTCTTGCTAGAAAGAAAGAAGGTTCAGTGGACAGTGGGTCTTTCAGACTTGGCTTCACAACCGCCTGAAGAAGATTCACACACGCTGCCTGTCACCAGGACAGCGGGGAACAGTGCCTAGGAAAGCCAGGGAACATCTACACCAGATTATCTATTCTTACTCAGCATGGACTTTTCCCAGTGACTGTTTTGAACATAATTATCAAACCTTCTGCAATCCTGACAGTTCCTGAAGTGGCAGGGGAATGAGCCTGCAGCTGGGGACCAAAGGAACTGGAAGGAGTGTAGATCGTGTGTTTTTATCTGCTCCATGACCGGCTCTGTCTCCTTTGTATCTGATCTTGTCATGTGTGTGGCCATGACACAGTCCAAGTAACAGACAAATCCAGCCAAGTTCCTTTCCGCCTGGTACTAGGTTCTTCATATCTTCAGATGAAAAAGAGAGAGATTTTCTTAGGCCTTGTTTGAATCATAAAATTTTTTCTATTAGTTAGGGTTCTGATCTTCTGAATCTGACTAGGAACCCAAGGCCCAACTGTGTCCTCTGCCCTCCTCTGGTGCCTTGTTCCAAATTCTGGACTTTGTATGAAGAGAAGGTCTATGTTCCTTTCTCGTAGTTCTCAACCATCCAGAGCTCTGGAGAAACCCAACTGAACACAGTAGACAGCCCTCCCTTTGCCAAAGTCAGCACATTCCTGGAACAGCCTGGAAGGCAGGAAAAGGGACATGGCTAGTGTACAGGGGCTGGGTGACACGCCCCTACTCCTCCTAAATGGAGACCAAGAGAACAAGGTCAAGTATGAAGTAAACTCTGGTCATTGGGGGTTTTAGGCTTATCATACCACTTTCAGGACATCTCCAAGGAGAAGGATGGCCCTCCATCCCAGAGTGACTGAAATGTCCTCAATCATGCCCTGTTCCCCTCTGGGTCATCTCAGTGTATGGAAAACTCTTCTGTGTGGTCACTCTGATGCCAGCCTTGGCAAAGGCTGGTGGCTCCACAATCTGCTTTGGAAGTTATGGGGGAAAAAATCCTACCCTAGGTGTTTTTCCAGCCAAATCAACCTAACTAGAGAAAGTTGATCCTTGTGGGGCCATGCGCCGCCCCTCCTCTGTGTCTTCCAAAGAATTTGCCAGTGGGGAAGTAGTTGGGAGAAGCAGTGGGCTCTCACACACTAAAGTCTGTGTTCTACAGCAGCGGCCGTGGGAAAAGGCATCCTGGAAGCTGTGAGGGAAAAGCCCCCTACCTATGATGTCAGTAAGAGGCACCTTCCCCTCCCCGTGCATTTCACCATTCCTACCCTTCCTCTTCCCCTTCTCCCCCTCCCTCTCCTCCTCTTCTTCCTCCTCATCTGCCTCCTCCTCCCTTTCTCCTTATCTCTCCTTCCTCCTCTCTTTCACCTGGCCTCCTACTTTCCCTTTTCTACAAACCTAGTGAAGAGAACGGAGGTTAAAGGAACCCATTGGATGTTCTTACAATGTTTTTTGGCTGTTTGTTTGTTTGTTTGTTTGCTTAGTATGCCATATTGTCACCTTGCTAGAGAGAGTCAGTTGAATCATACACACACACACACACACACACACACACACACACACACTAAGGTATAAGTGCTGGAGGTGATGGACACAGTTTTCTACAGAAGAGGAGGGCTGTGGTCGACATGTTCAACCTGTTTAATCTGTGGCTTTGTGTCCCAGAACAGCTATGAATGTGACCTAGCACATAGATGATGTCCTATTATAACAGAAAAGCACTGGGCACCTTTGAAGAGGGACATGTGGAAGAAACTAGGACAGTTTCCATGGATAGAAATGGCGCCCATGTTCTTCATCTATAGTGAGAAAATACCGCCACTCTTAAGCTTACCCTTTTCCTCCAATGTCTTAAGAAGTTTGATCCACATAGTATGTGAGAAAGAGCCTGGTCTTCCTGGTGTGCCAGGAAAACCTGTGAAGCCATCTCCAGAAGGGAGCTGGAGAATGGAGCTGAACATATCAAGCATTGCAAATCAATTCAATGGCGTGAGTAAAGTCTGAACTGAGATCTTTCTGTTACGTTTCTCTTAGGTCTCCGCTAGCAATAAGGAAGACAAGGCCAGGTAAAACTCAGTGCAGATGTGAGATGTCATATCACCAGAACCAAACTGTCTCAAATGCTCACTGCTTTAGAGGTATAAACCCCACGTCCTCATGGGAAGTTCTAAAGACTGCAGTTCCCCATAATCAAAATGACTTGGTGTTGTAAAGCTTACAGAATAGGTGACATGCCCCTTGCTCCAGCCTAAATGAGGCAATTCTTGAAAATTTGCCACCTTAAATCTCCTCATGCACCATTCAGCAGGCTCATTACAGAGATGGTTTGGGAATGCAGCAGCCATGGGGAATTGGAGGGTTGTTTCTTTTCTTTTTTCCTTTTCTGGAGAACAGTGTGAAGGTACTGGGGATTGAACCGAGGGCTTTGCGCACGCTAAGCAAGTGCATTAGCTTTTATTTGAGATAGTCTGTGCCTCCTAGGATTTCCCAGCATCGAGAAACACACCCAAGTTAAAAGCAGGGCGAAGCCATTGACAATTAAGGACAGATGATTTATAAGCAAGTGGTTCCTGCAGAGGGCCCCTTCGAAGGTGTCACGGTGACCCATGAGCTATGGGTATCTCTGTTCTGCACACCGCACACATCCACAGCTGCACCCAGTCCCTCAGTCTTGAAATCCACCTACCAGACCGTGGTCCCATCTGGTCTGCCCTGTTTGGGCATGTGCTTTTTTTTTTTTTTTTTTTCCCAGTGCCCTGAACAAAGCATGGATGACAGAAACAGCAGGGTTTACACTTCTCTGTGATGACAACAGTTAAGAACAGCCCATGGGAAGAGGGAGTCATTGAGAAATGGGTGTCAGAGCCCCAGCATGAGCACTGCAGTGTCTGCTGCTCCCAGGAATACTGCAATTCTACTTCTGCCTGCCAGTGTTACTAAGGAAAACTTCCCTCCATGAAAAAGGTCCATATAAAACCACTCTCTCCTGCCACTCCCCATGTGTGTACTCCGTCCACTTTTATGTCCCTGTCATGTGCCGTGCCTGTCCCCAGAGAGGCTTGGAAAGACGACCAGGCTTCTGAACCACTCATATACACCTGCCCATCCCACACCTGCCCCTCCAGGCTCCACGACACCACAGTCTGACTGTTGTAAATATTGTTGTACAGTTTGTAATCAAATACTCCTGTCGTCAAAGGCCCTGCCTGCTGCGCCTTCTCCCCCCTCGAGCAAGGCCAGGGAATCTAGAAGGGAACCCCTTCAAGGAGAGCTTCAGGGTCCATCTCTGTGTGAGACGCTACTGTATATTCCTGTAAGATTGCATTTTTATCTAAGGAATGATGTTATTTAAAAAACAAACAAAAACGCAAAAAAGAATTGCAAATAAATTTCTTAACAATGTCGATCTTGGTTTAATCGCTATCTCCCCTCTTCCACACCTGTCCTTTTCTCCGGTTTCCTACAGGTCATGAAAATAGATTTAACCCTCAATATTTCACTTTGGATCCTTCAAAGGTACAGGGAAGGGGCCAGGGGGGATAGGGCATGTGACTCCAGCATAGTCCCTAACTTCATGACCACAGTGATCTTACTGTTTATTTCTTCCATCTATGACAGGGTCAACCAAAATGACCAAGGGCATATGAAATGGTAATATGAATATGACAGGATAAATGAAATGGTTAGTCCAGAAATTAGAAGCACTGTCCCCTAAATAACTGATTTTGGAGAAAGTGTGGGGGTTATAATAGGGAAGACACTGGGGGTGGGCGGTAAAGTGCAGGACTTTGTCAGCTATCAAAACACAAGGTTCAGTGGGTACTAGGACTAGACTGCCTCAGACAAAACTTCCAGAATAATCCCCATGAGAAAACAGAACAGTTGTGGGGGATTCCAGGAGGGCCGAGGAGGAGGGGCGGAGGCTCAGGGACCTGCCTCCTGCTTAGAGAATGACTCTTCTCCTGGACTCAGGCTCCCTGAGCTCCTCTGGAGCTCTGGAGTCTGTTGATACCTCGAAATCCCCGAAGAGGAATGCCTTAACAGATAATTTATCTTAACTTTGGGTAGTTCAGCTTTTAACCCAGCCCAGCCCAGCCCAGGAACTGAACCCTCATCCAGAGCAGCTGGCATGGAGCCTGGGATTGAAAAGCAAATCTTCCCAAACATCAAAGATCCATAACCAGCAGATTGCTGTGTCTAGTCACAGTGCAAATACACAAGCAGCAAGTCCTTATTGTAGCCCCATCCTTGAAAGCCGTTTCCCAGTCCAGCTGAAGTGACTCCCTAGATTTAAAGGGCCAGTACCCATTTCCATCCTCTTTTTTGTCCTTCCAGAAACTAGGCATTAAAGACTAATGCATCCAAAAGTAACTGTATAGCTGGAGAACATTAGAAAGCGACTGCCCATTACAAGGAAAGATTAGTCTCAGAAAAGATGCAAGAAAGCCTAAGGTTATCATCAAACCCATCAAACCTGATCCTTATAGGCTTATAATATAATCCCAGTACTCTGGGAGCCTGAGGCAGTAAAGTGACTATGAGTTCGAGGCCAGCCTGGCCTACATAGTGAATTTCAGGTCAGCCTGAGCTACAGAGAGACCTTGTCTCAAAACAAAAACAAACAGGGAAAAAAATCCACCAAGCAAACCAGACCTCACAAAGGAAGAGCAAATAAGAAATGTGGGGGAGGGGACATCTGATTTACACACAAATAAAAATGTAGTAAAAAGAGCTACCAGGTTTTTTTTTTTAATTCAACTATTTGTTTTGCAACAAAGAAATCAAAACACAAACCTGAAATAGGCAACTCATTTGAAAGGGAAAAAAATCAATTCACTATCTCTGAATAAAACCTAGAAACAACTACACAAAGATTAGTTTTTAAGTTTTATTGATTGATTGATTGATTGATTGATTGACTGATTGGAAGAGAGCATGCACCCTCAAGGTACATGTGGCAATCAAAGAATGACTTTCAGGGACCAGTTCTCTCCATCCAGAGATCTAAGTTTCTTGATGATCTAAACTAAGAAAAATGTAGAGGAAGTCAAAAAAAAAAAAAAAAAAAAAGGGCATGCAGCTAGAATGACCAGTCTGTAATCCTAGTGCAGGGACTGGAAACAAGCCAGCTGCAGGGGCTTGCTGATCTGCTAGTTTAACTGGGGAGTCAGTGAAAGAACCTGTTTCAAAAGTTAGAGTGCTAAAGGGGGGGAGTGGCATGGGGAGAAAGGAATAGAAAAGAAAGAAAAAGCTGAGTGGTGGCAGTACACTTTCATCCCCAGAGTTCCAGGACAGCCTGGTCTACTTAGTGAGTTCCAGGATGGCCAGGGCTACTCAGAGAGACCCTTGTCCCAAAACCCTACTCCCCCACCAAAAGAATTAAAGTAAAGAATGATAGATGAAGACACCTAACTTGGGTGCTATACGATGTAGAAAATTAACCACAGATTAACAGTAATCTGACCCAAAGAACAACTCTTTTAAAAGTAAATGAATTAAAATTGCCAATTCAAAGATAGGGATTGGCAGAACAATTTGGATTTCTGTTTTGTTTTAGAAACAAGCCAACTGTATATTGTCCCACAGACGTCTCTTGAAAAGCTTAAATCTTAAGATCCGGTCTTAAGGGGAAAAAAATCATACGATCATCTTGATAAATACAGAGTAAGCTTCTGACCATTCAACGCGTCTGCATGATAAAGGTCGTGGAGAAATTAAGAATAGGCAGCATATCCCTGAAGACAGTGAAGGCTGCATCTGATAAGCCTACCAACATTATAGGACGGGAGGGCAGCGGAGAGCATGACCTCTAAGATCTGGAGAGAGACAAGGGTACCCACTCTTTCCACACATGCAAGAAGACGAAAGATATACAAGGGATAAAATTGGGAGAGGAAGGAATTGAATTCTCCTCATTTGCAAATAATTATACTTAAAAGACCTACAGAGTCCACCAGAAATCATCTAGACTGAATCGTTTCAGTAAATTGCAGAATTACAAAACTAACACAAAAGTCAGCAGCATTCGCACATACCGAAAAACAAATTGAAAACCTTCCAGCCACTAGGCATGATGGTGCAGGCCTTTGATCCTAGCACTAGAAGGCAGAGGCAAGCCTCGTCTACAAAGTGAGTTCCAGGACAGCCAGGGCTACTCAGAAAACCATCCCCCTCACCCCACCAAAAAGAGAGGAAAAAAAAAACATTATATTTAAAGTAGCCCCAGGCAAAATAAAATACCAAGGAATAATCCTGATGGCTGACACTTAAATCCCTAGAAGACGTTAAAAAAAATTAAAGAAGATACTAGATAATGAAGAGGCCTTATGTGCACCCAAATTGGCAGACTTTATTCTGTGAAAATGGCTATACTACCAAAAGTGACCTGTAAATTTAGTGAAATTGCTATTAAAATTATACTGATAATCCTAACAGAAATTGGAAAGATATCCAAAATTTCATATGAAAACATAAAAGACCACAAATAACCAAAGCAATCCTTTGAAATAAGAACATAGCTGGGCAGTGGTGGCACATACCTTTAATCCTAGAACTCAGGGAAAAGGCAGGCAGATCTCTGAGTTCAAGGTCAGCCTGGTCTACAGAGTGAGTCCCAGGACAGCCAGTGCTACATAGAGAGACTTTGTCTCAAAAAAGTAAATAAATAAATAAAAAATAAAAGTCATTTAAGAAATGGAACCAGAAAAATTGGGTATCCACCTGCAGAAAAAGGAAATTAGAATCTTTCACAAAATCTAAAACTGCTAAAGAAAATATAGATAATATACTCCAAAAAATGGATATAAACAAAAACTTTATGAATAGGAAATAGCCCCAAGAACTAACAATTGGGATCACAATAAATAAAAGAATTCTGCGTGGCAAATTCAGCAGACTGAACAGATAGCCCATGGAGTGAAAGAAAAGCTTTTTCAGATGGGGTTAATATTTAAAATATACAAAAAAGTAAACATTCCCAAAGACCAAAGATACAAATCAATAAATATACTATGAAATGAACAGACAGTTCTCTAATGCAGAAACACAAATGGCAAATAAGATTTTCCTTAAAAGCCAGGCAGTGGTGGCATATGCCTTTATTCCTAGCACTTGGGAAGCAGAGACAGGTGGATTTCTGAGTTTGAGGCCAGCCTGACCTACAGAGTGAGTTTCAGGACAGCCAGGGTTAGATAGAGAAACCCTGTCTTGAGAAACATAAATAAATAAATAAATAAATAAATAAATAAATAAATTTCCTTAAAGACAAAAAAAAAAGATTTTTGGTTGGGTAGTTTGGATGGTTTTGTGTGTGTGTGTGTGTGTGTGTGTGCGCGCGCGTGCATGCGCACAGACTTCCATACGACCCAGCTAAACCACTCCTGGGCATAGACTAAAATGAGTCCACCCTACCATACAAATACACACACATCCATGTTTGTTGCTGCACTATTCATAATAGAAGAGGAAACGAAATCAATCTAAATGTATATCAACAGATGAATAGGTAATGAAAATGTAACATGTATGTATGTATGTATGTACACACAATATATAATTTTATTCAGCTGTAAAAAATAAAATTATAGATTTCAATAAAATGGGTAGATCTGGGAAGTCATATATTAATTATTTGAAAAGACAAAAAAAAAACAAAACAAAATCCTCCACATGTTCGCTCTATGCAGGTCCTAGCCTATAATGTCTATTGTGTGTGTGTAAGGGGTGTGAGTGCAGTATGGGCTATGAGCTAGTAAGGAGAACGTGCAAGAGGAAATGGAGGGCTTGAGGAGAGTGTGCAACGGGAGATGTGTGACACAAAAGCAGACACGAGGCTACTGGCGATGTTCAGCCCAGGGAGGCCGAAGGGAATGGGGGTGGGGGTGGGGGGTGGGGAGGTGGGGGGGGGACTATGGAATGGGAAATCAACAGAAATGGATTTTGTTTAAAATGTTATAGTGAAGCCTACAATCAGGTATACTAATTTAAACATTTTAAACTGGGCACATCTTTAATCCCAGCACTTGGGAAGCAGAAGCAGGCAGATCTCTATAAAATCAAGGCCAGCCTGATCTACATAGTAAATTCCAGGACAGACAGAGCTGAGGAGGAGGAAGGGGGATGGTCACAAAGAGGAGAAGGAAGAAGAGAAAGAAAGAGAGAGAAGTAGAAAGGAAGAGAGGAAAAGATTATATTTGAGTAATGCAGGCAAACTTTCTCAAGGGCATCAATGGAATTTAAAAACCTTTAAATAAACTGGAAAGGATTTCGAGGAGGAATGTGGATAAATCTGATCAAAATGCATTATGTGCATGTATAAAAACTTTTAAAGAAGCCGGGCAGTGGTAGCGCACACCTGTAATCCCAGCACTCTGGGAGGCAGAGGCAGGCGGATTTCTGAGTTCGAGGCCAGCCTGGTCTACAGAGTGAATTCCAGGACAGCCAGGGCTACACAGAGAAACCCTGTCTCGAAAACACACACACACAAAAAAAAGCTTTTAAAGAATTAATTAAATACTATATTATTAAAATAAAGAAGCTGCCTTGATATAATAAGAAGCCTTACACAAAAAACCCACAGTGAACATCACACACTCAGTGGTGAAAGAGGAAGGCTTCCCTCTAAGATCCGGATCAAGTCAAGGAAGCCTACATCTACTCTGTCTATTCAAAACAGTTCTGTGGGCTCTAGGCAGAGCAAGTGTGCTAAAACAAACTCAAAGCACCAGTAGAAAAGTATAAAGTAAAGCCATTTGTTTTCAGGGACATGTAGAAACCCCAAACGATTCCACATGCGTGGAAACCTGGACTAATCCATCCGTTTAGCAAAATAGCAGAAGACAAAGAACACTTGAAACTCAGGTGCACTTCTCTGCCTTCTTGGTGTTGGGAGAAGAAAGTCCTCACTTTATACTTAGCAGGCAAGAGCTGAACTGCTGTGCTACAGCCCTGCATTGGTTGCATTTCCACACGCTAACCATACACAATACAGAAAGAAAAGTATGAAAACAGTCCCATCTATGATCGTAATAGCAAAAAGAACGAAATGCGTAGGAAGTCATTTAACCAAGGAGGTTAAAAAAAATTGCACAAGAGAAATTACAAAGTATTTCCAAATGAAAAGGCATAATAAGAAGAAACACATTTCACATTCACAGATAAGATGTCAAAACTACTCAAAGCAATCATAAAACTCCATACAGCTCCTAACAAACGTTCAATCATACTTTCTGCCAACACAGAAGATCCATTCTAAAATTCATAGAAAGTCACAAAGGAATCCAAATATTCAAAAAGTAAGAGCAAAGCTGGAGCCTTATGCTTGCTTATTTCAGAACCCAGAAAGCAGTGAGGTTGTAGACTAATAGATTAAACACAGACATATGGACCACTGGCTGGTAGAGAGAACCCAGAAATAATCCCCCATGCACGTAGTAAGTCATCCTTGAGGAGGACTGAAGACCATTCATTGTGGGAAAGGTCAGTACCTTCAACTGATAGGTCTTAGAAACTCCGACGTCCATATAGGGGAAAAAATAAAGTTATATCCTTATCTAACACACACTATGAAAATGCAATCAAGGCATGTATGTAAGAGCTAAAATTACAAAATAGTTTAGAAGTAAATATAAAGAAACACAATCCAGACACTGGATTGGACAATGATTCTTTTTTTATGTAACACCAAAAGAATAGATAGGAAAATAGCTAGATAGTTCAATAGTATTAATACTCCCACAGTCTTTCTAAGTCCAAATGATTAGACTTGGAGAACAAAACATTCTTAAAGCAAATGTGCCTTGCTAAGGCTCAGGTCTGTAATTCCAGCATTGAGAAGCCATGGGTAGCGGATTCCAAGCTGGAAGCCAGGTAGGGTTACATGTGAGACCTTGCTTTAAAACACTTTAAAAGGAAGCCTAGAGAGTGGAAGGAAATATCTGTAAATCATATATTTGATACTTGTGGCACATGCCTTTAATCCCAGCATTCAGGAGGCAGAAGCAGGCAGAACCTGTGAATTTGAGGAGAGCTTGGTTGGTCTACAGAGTGAGTTCCAGGGCAGCTGGGGCTACACAGAGAAACCCTGTCAACCAAAGGCAGAAAAAAATAAAGATACGAGATTAATATTCAGAATATGGAGAGGGTTAATATTCAACAACCAAAAACCAAATAGCTGATAAAAATTATAAAAGTTGGCAAAGAACTTGTGTAGTTTTCTTCCCAGATGTGTGTGTGTTTCCAATAAGCACAAAAGAAAATAATCAAAATTCTTAATCAGTTTTGAAAAGAAAACCTGAAGCCACCAAATGGTATGGCCAGAAGGAGGCCGTGGAGGGGAATAAAAGGAAGAGGAGGCGTTGGCTGGGAGGGGGGGAAACTGAGGAGAATGTGAAATGGTGCAGCTGCCGGAGAATGACGGTTTCTTGGCCCTCAAACACAGCTACTTCTGGGTACATGTACTTCTGGGTACATGTACTTCTGGGTACATTCAAATAATTGAAAGATTCTTAGTTGTTAATAACAGCCAGAACAGGGAAGAAACCTGAGTGCCCATCAACAGTCGAAGGGAAGCATGAAATCCAGTGCCTGCGTGAACCATCACATTATCTGGCCTTAGAAAGAAAGGACATCGTGGCGCATGCTGCAGGACCTGGAGGGTGGGGGCCAAGTGTGACAGCGCGGTCGTTGGGATGGTTCCACGCACACACTGTATTGCATGTAGCCAAAAATCAGACACAGAAGACGATGGGTGAAGATGTGAAGAGAAGACATGGAGAGGGTTTCTGTTTGACGAGTATAAAGATTTGGTTTTGTGAGATAAAGTATTTCTAGAAAGACTGTGGTGATGGTTGTATAAGAAAGACTATGGGAGAGCCGGGTGTGGTGGCGCACGCCTGTAATCCCAGCACTTGGGAGGCAGAGGCAGGCGGATTTCTGAGTTCGAGGCCAGCCTGGTCTAGAGTGAGTTCCAGGACAGCCAGGGCTACACAGAGAAACCCTGTCTCAAGAAAGAAAGAAAGAAAGAAAGAAAGAAAGAAAGAAAGAAAGAAAGAAAGAAAGAAAGAAAGAAAGGAGGGAAGGAGGGAGGGAGGGAGGGAGGGAGGGAGGGAGGGAGGGAGGAAAGAAAGAAAGAAAGAAAGAAAGAAAGAAAGAGAAAAACTATGGGAGTATTAATACTATTGAACTATTAACTAAAAATTGTTACTGTGGTCAAGTATATACTGTGGAAAACCTTCCCATAGCTCAAGAAACATATGTGAAGTAATTTGAATATAATTACAAAAGTGGAAGAAGCAATCTACTCTCCCTATTGATGACAAAAACAGTTTTTAGAATTGCAGGTATCAGCCAGTGACCCTCTCTCCTCCAGAGCCTTCGCAGCCTTCCCAACTGCCCGGACCTGATCTCAGTATACGGAGTTCCAGGGCTGAAGAAAGGAGCGGGGGATTGCCTCTATCTAAATTTGCTGCTTGCTTCTGCAACAGACACAGCAGGTGTAAGCATGCCAGGACTCAGCCTATAGGGTCACCACATATTGTTGGAGAACCATCAGTTGTAAGGAGCATCATTCAAATGCTAAAGTGTTCAAGTTGTATTTTTAATGACTAGACTAGAGTCGATGAAATTTCTCTGTTATAACTGGGCATGTGTGCTCTCGAGTGGGAGTAAGAAGAGAAGTATAACAGTATGGCAGAGGTTGCGTCACTGTGGACGAGCATCGCCAAGGTGAAGGTCACCCACCTTACGGGCAGGGCCGCTCTTCTGCTGTAGAACAGGGGTTAGACATGCATATCTAGTCTGGCCTTTGGCCACCTGTTCCTGCATGACCTCTACTTCTGCCCGTTTCTCCTCATATTCCCCAACAAGATATGGTTACTGATCTCACTGACCTAAGTGTTCCCGTCTAATTAAGCCACAGTTACTAGTGAGCTGAATCGCTGTGTAGCAAACAGTCAGCATATGAATACAGCATATGAAATCTTTTATACGGTTTCTCCCCTTCATATAGTGAGCTGAAACAAGCATACTCTCCATGTATGTATTGCTATCCACCATTATTAGCATATGGTATCCCTACTATGGTCCTACGCATCCCTACTGTGATAAGTTAGCTCAGCAGTGTCCCCATGCTGTTCTTTTCACAGGCATGTGAAGACCTGAGTCTGTGAGGAGTGGCGAAGCAGAAGCCACTGGCAGGCTCCAATCCAGCCTTTGCAAAACTCTATGGTGTGTGCTATTAGACAACATCTCGTAATAAAATGATACTTATATTTATAATTGGCTACAATTGATGATACTTATATTTATAATTGGCTACAATTGCATGTATATAATTTCCCATCAAACTCCACAGAAAGGGAAGGAAGGCAAGACTTGACTCTTTTGAGAAACTCAATATTGTCGCTATTCTGTATAATCTCATCAGCTCTGTTGGGCTAGCTATGTGATCATCTGTGTGACGTAGCTCTGGTTACTCAATGAAGCAGCTCCTCCTACAGTGGACACATTCAAGTGTAACACATGTGTCTCCTTCATTCAGCCCATAAGGCATTCTCAAAACCTGGCTCCTGGAGCACCTAGTCAAACAACCTGTGATTCTTGATTAAAACACAGATTCCAAACTGTTGTGTGACAGACTTTTCCTGAGAAGACACAACAACAAGAATAACAACACACACACACACACACACACACACACACACACACACCTACTCATCCTAGATAGGGTGCCCATAGTCACCACCAAAGTGCACCTTGGTGAACCAATGACTTTATTGGGATTCCTTATAGGAATATGAGTGAAGGGCTGCTCACCAGAGCAGAAGTGACTAAGACAACCGTATCGCCAAAGCCCGTCCCAGCATGGATGACAACTCACAAAAGCTGGGGACCTGCGTCATACTACACAGCCTGTGGGTTACTCAAAAGGCTTAGAGAGCATCTGTTCCAGGTGTTTCCATTGGTCTGTGCCTCTTCCAAGCAGCTTGGCTGGTCTGCTCAGCTGACCCCTGCTTCTTTCAGCTGCTTGATGAATCTCTACTTCTTGCAGGTGGCTGGGCTTGACTAAGAATCTTTGCAGCTTAGCTTAGCTGAGTCTTCCTCGCATCTTGGTTTATATGAGAGTGTTTCTGAGCAGTCTTTTCTATTTTATACACTGAGGAGGGAATGGCCTAGTGCATCTTGTCAGTTTTAGGAACTTCCTGAAGCTATTTTGAGATTTTTTTTTAACTTCCCGTTTTATTGAGCTTCCTTGCAAGATGAAGCATCTCAATCTGCTAGGAAACAGCTACACAGCAGGAAGCTAGGGTGGCGGCAGGTGCCTAACATTCTAATACTCAGTAAACGGAAACAGAAGAATTGCCTCAGAAGTTCAATGGTAGTCTAGGCCACAGAGTAAGATTCTCTTAAAAACAAACACTAACAACAAACCCTCACCACTCCTGGCTTCTCCATACTTAGGTTCCCAGGTCTACTGAGTCTGCTTCTGAGGAGTTGTGGCCCATGAAGATGTATTTTAGACAAGTTCCTCAGGCAATGCTTCTGTAGGAAATGTTGGGAAACACAAACATTGGACTTCAATTCCAACAAAATTCAAAGGTCAGCAGGACAGAAAACACCATTTCTGTCACTCCACAGAATAATAAAGGCTCTGTAGGATAGTGGACCTCTTCAGGAAACTTGACTAAGCCATCTGAGATTTAAGCAACTCCCCGCTCCCTGTCAGATTCCTAGTCTGGAACAGATGCCACACTTCCCACATAAGGAAACCGTGACCTGTGGTCACATAAGCCTAGAACAGAGTTCTTCGTGCTAATGAGGTAGGTACCTAGAGCCCCTGAGGGTCTAGCCAATAAGCTTCCCTTTCCAGACATTCTTCCCTGCAAAAGGTATTTAATCTCTGGTCCACTCTGAGAAGTTGGTATACATCCATTTTCCACAATAAACAGTTTGGAACCAAGGACTCTCTTCCATTGAGACCCACCATGGGGAACATGAAAAAGGCCTTCTCCTACAGAGCCTAATTCTCCCACAGAAGGGCTCCCTGTGCCTCCAGACAACTGCCACTACCTTCGCTGATGAGCTACGCCGGAACTCTTATTTTGGCCACAGCTCTGAGCTATCAGCCCTCTGGTCCCAAATGGTCCCAGCCTCATTGTGGGCCTAAATCCCTGATCTCTCCTTCTTGTTTTCTTGCTCCCTCTCTGTCCTCTCCCCTGCTTCCTCCCTCTCTCCCCCCATTCCCCTCCCCCCTCTCCAATTGCTCATGACTGGTCTCTACTTCTCTCTCTCCCAGTGTCCCAGCATGGGCCGGCGAAGGCACCCTCTCCCTACATACCTTACCACACATCCACCAAAATATATTCCTTCTCTCTTTGTCTTTTTATAAAAACACTACAGTCAGGAAACTCCAACTTTCCCCACATCTTAGACTGTGTCTTCTCACCCCTGAAGCCCAATCCCCGGCAGCAGTGGCTTGAGACAAGTACAGTCAAGGTCCCCCAGCTTCACCTCCCCAACAGCGGGGCAGAACGTGGCACCACAAGGGTCTGAGAGTATATAAAAAAATTCAGATTTGAGGGAAATACTAAATGGACCATGGGACAAGGGTTGCCAGCACCTGTTTCAGGGGCTTGAGTGGTGGCTGGGGAAGATGGCCACAGGCATCATGGGACACGCTCGTGTTTCGCCCATCTAGAAAACTTGGCTATGAAATCAGTGAAGAAAGTTAGCAAACACAGGTGATCTGCCCTCTAAGAGAAATCAAAGATGGATGGTGTAACCCGCATGTGGCTGTCATCTTTAGCATCTTGTTGGGAAAATGAAGGAACTCCTTGAAGAGCTTTATGGTCTTTGGAATGGGAAGTTGTCATTGTGACAACCTGTCCTCCAGGGCACCTATTGCCAGGGTTTTTCCAGCACAGGAGCATCTTGGCAGTCTGAAGCCAAGGGATACCTCAAAGTCACATCATACAACAAACCTTAACACAAGAGATTTATTGGGGAGAGACACAGAACAGCTCAGCCTCTGACCTCTGACAGAAACAGCAGACTGCTGAGTGGAGGAGAGGGCTTTTGTAGGTTTTGGGACATGTGCAGTGAGCCAGTGGAAAAGCACGTGGCTGCAAGAAGTGTTTGGCCATTAACTCCGAGTCCCAGGGAGAGGGATTTCCGAGTCTCAGGAGCTCCAGGGAAAGTCAGGGGCAAAGTGTTTTCCCTTGGTCCTGGTCTTAGTCTTGAGGTCAAGTCAGGGGCAGTGTACTCTTTCCCTGGCCCCCTTTTCTTACACCTGTGACACTCAAAGGAGTGTCACCTCCACTACAGTATAGACTAATGTTCAGGGACTTGGCAATATGAAGTAGAAGAAAAAGAAGATTTGCAGGTATTAGGGGTTCAGGAAGGGTTTTTGCTCAGCCTGCTCTCTTATAGAACCCAGGACTACCAGGCCAGGGATGGCACCACCCACAAGGGGCCCTCCCCCCTTGATCACTAATTGAGAAATGTATTAAAACATTCCCTGTACTTTGGCATTATTCAAACATGCTTATGACATGCTATGACATGGTGTCACCTGCAGGCATTCTGCCAGCACTGTTGAAGTTCCAAGAATGTTTTCAAGAAAAAGAGGTCATGCTATATGCGGGGTGTATATGCAGCGTGACTATATAATATGTCCATATATAATACAACGACAAAGGAATCCAAATATTCAAAACCATCCTGAAAAATAAGAGCAAAGCTGTAGCCTTATGCTTGCTTATCTGAAAACCTAGAAAGTGAGGTTGCAGGCTAATAGATTAAACACAGACATATGGACCAATGGCTGGTAGGTACAGAGATCCCCGAAATAATCCCCCATGCACACAGTAAGTCATCTTTGAGGAGTATACTGGCTGGTTTTGTGTTTCAACTTGACACAGGCTGGAGTAATCACAGAGAAAGGAGCTTCAGCTGAGGAAATGCCTCCATGAGATCCAGCTGTGAGGCATTTTCTCAATTAGTGATCAAGGGGGGAGGGCCCCTTGTGGGTGGTGCCATCCCTGGCCTGGTAGTCCTGGGTTCTATAAGACAGCAGGCTGAGCAAGCCAGGGGAAGCAAGCCAGTAAGAAACACCCCTCCATGGCCTCTGCATAAGCTCCTGCTTCCTGACCTGCTTGAGTTCCAGTCCTGACTTCCTTTGATAATGAACAGCTGTGTGGAAGTGTAAGCTCAATAAACCCTTTCCTCCCCAACTTGCTTCTTGGTCATAATGTTTGTGCAGGAGTTTCTTTGGTGATCAACAGCAATGTGGAAGTGTAAACTGAATAAACCCTTTCCTCCCCAACTTGCTTCTTGGTCATGATGTTTTTTCCAGGAATAGAATCCCTGACTAAGACAAGGAGGACTGCCTCTCCTGTTCTATGTTTAAAGGCATACCACTACCACACTCTATGCAGAACTCCTGAGAATAAAGAATGTGTATTAATCCTAGCACTTTGGGAGGCAGAGGCAGGGGGATTTCTGAGTTCGAGACCAACCTGGTCTACAGAGTGAGCTCCAGGACAGTTAGGACTATACAGAGAAACCCTGTATAGTCGAAAAACTAACTAACTAACTAACTAACTAACTAACTAAATAAATAAATAAATAAATAAATAAAATAAAGAATGTGTAGCCCCTTGGTGACCTCAGACCCACTGAAACTTTTGGACCCTGAGGAGATAGAGTGTAGGTGAATTAGCATTTGGGAGTTAGAAGCCTGCTAGGTTCCCCTTTGTCCCATGAAGTCATGTAGTCACGTGACTTACAGACTGGCCTTTTAAAAAATAACTCAGACCTTATGACACCTCTCCCTTCACGGTGCAAAGCTTTCCCTTCACACTTGGACCACAGCTGAGTCGGTGCTACCATGTTCACTGCCCCCTGTGAGCTGACGCTGCCTGTCTCTCTGACTTTCAGACCTCATTTCCCACCTTCCCTGCCCCACCCACCTCCAGCTACACGCCAACTTTATTCACCCATGCCATTGATCCATGAATTTTTCTCTCTGCTCCAAGGGTACTGTTGTGCCTTGCCTTATGATGCTAGAGCTTGACCCCATGTCTTCTCTGCCAGCCAGCTTGTTGCCCGTAGCAGGGTTGTCAATAGCAATCAAGGAAAGGACACTGTAGTGCTATTTCAGAGTATGTGATTTCACTTCCAACTTGGGAGGACCTTCACGGCATGACCTGAACCAGCAGGACTCAGAGTCCTGAAGTGGGAAGACGGGCTGAGTAATAAAGCTAGGATAGAAAGAAGACAAAAGCAACAGCTGGGACCAGTAGGTCTTGCATAAGCTGATGACTTATGCCAAGCAAGTTTCCTAAGAAATCCAGCATCAGCTGGGTGGTGGTGGCATGTGGGGAAAATGAGGGGGCCATAGCGGTCCAAGAGGCCTGGAAAACAGGTGGGAGCGGCCCGTGACCCCATGTGGGGTCGTGACAGTGTATCCAAGGAGGGAAGGCTGCCTGGCTAGTGAGGAGGAGGAGTTCTTTGCCCAGAAGGTGGGGCCATTCTTGCAAGGCCATCCAGCTCCCATGTACCTGTTGAGGAAGCCTGGCTGGGAAGAGGCTCGGGTCCTTTCCTGCGGCTGGAGATGCTAAGGCCTATTCCATGTTCCTATACGACGGGTTTTGATAAGAAGAGACAGTCCATAGTTTCAAAGCTTTATTATAGGAAAGCGAGAAGAGAAAAAGAGATGGACGAGTAAAGAGAGAAAGAAAAGATAAAAGGGTGAGAGCTAGCCATGACCGCATGGAAAGAGGGGAAAGAATGGGGAGAGAGGGGGGACAGGGAGCCAAGAGCAAGGGCAAGAGAGAAGCAAGAGAGCGAGGAGGGGCCAAGAAGCCTCCTTTTAAAGCGGGCTGGGCTACCTGGCTGTTGCCAGGTAACTGTAGGGGTGGAGTCCAGCCAGAACAATGGCCACAGGATTATGTCCAACAGTGGCACACACCTTTATTCCCAACACTTGGGAGGCAGAGGTAGGAGGCAGTGGTAGGTGGGTGTAGACTGGTCTACAATGTGAGTTTCAGTACAGCCAGGGCTACACAGAGAAATCCTATCCTGAAAAACAAAAGTATAACATCATATATATTATTTGCAGGAGAAAACAGTCGGGATCAGCAAAGAGCTAAATCAGACTATGTTGGCGACGAGAACACAGGATACTTCAGTCACAGGTGAAGGACGGGGAAGAGTTGGGTCCCCGGAAACCACCACCTTGACTCCTACGAGGAGGCACTGGCTCCCGTGTCAGACAGACCTTGTCAAGTGTGTTCCTGGATGTGGACACAGAACTAAAGTTCCTTTGTCCTTTCATCAGGCCACTGAGACTGCCTTGGGTTGGTCTGGTTCCCCACAGGTCAGGTGCCAGTGATGCCCGGCTCAGCGCTTGCAGCTGGCCAGTTCCAGCCTGCAGAGCCTTCAGCATCTCTTCCACCCAGCTCTGGACCATGCTCCCAGGCAAGAGGACTCCTTAGCCCTGGCAGACTGTGGGAAGGGCCCTTCACAGCTCCAATTTCCATCTCAAATCACTCTGCCCCAGAGGCAAGAGCTGAAATTTGCATTTACTATTTCTGTTTTTATAATTAAGACTTTTTCAAGTTACAACTCTTTACATTAAAAAAAAAAAAATCCCATTCAAATTTCTAGTGTACTTTCTGTTTCCGGATTGGTTCCTGACCCAGAGTTGGCAGTAGGGGTGGTCTTTGGAGACGGGACTCTCCGCAGTGAGAGCAATAGGCATGTTCACGTGTCAGGCATTCCGGTTTGAGGGCGCTGCGGAGGTTCTGGCCATGGGAAGCCACAGGTCAGCATGCCACACATTCCACTCTAAGGGATTAAATCACCACCAGTACCTGGTTTTGAACTGAAGCAATTCCCTGGGCAGCCCTGGGGGTGGTGGTGGTGGTGGGGGTGCTTAGTTGCTATGGTAACAGCGTTGCAACAACCCTGCAGCACGCAATTGGATTTCCTGGGTGCAGTGTATACTTCAAGAAATAAAAAGAAACACCCACGTTTACAGTATGAGAATCAGAGGGTTGCACAGCGGCCCTGACGGAGTCTCACTCCTGGTGACCACAAGGCCGTGTTGAAACACAAAGTCAACTGTGCAAGTGACTGGATTAAGTAGCAGGTGAATTCATGACCTTTTCAAGGCTTTCGTGCGGATGTTAAGATTAGGATCTTGATTGGGAAATAATGAGACCCTGTTACTTAGGATTAGGAAACCTGGCTTTCTTTTCCTGGAAAATGCTCTGATATTGTCTGAATCAGGAGCCTGGGAAAGAGCTCGCCGGAATTACTTTCTTTTATTCTAACTTGCAGCTTGAATGAAAACCCAGAGAACTTCAAAAACTCAGGTGCACCGGATGGCCGAGGAGGACATACTTTAATTAGTAAAATTATTGGAAAACTTCAAAAATGATGTATTGGCAGAAACATAAGAAATGTGGGTGATTCTAAAGGGGAGAGACCAACCAGCATGGGAGAGGACCCTTCATCACAGCCGTCTTGTTTATATGGAGTGCTAACTAGAGATTCTGCGTCATAAAGTATGCAACTGGATATGTCTGACACCTAGACTCAAGAGCCTTTCATTCAATGTAGAAGAGATGCCATAGTGTCCAAGGCGTGGGGAGGAAGGAAGAGCCATGGTATCCAGGCCACATCCCCAGAGAAGGCCCAGCAGGCTCTCTCATCAGCAAGGTATTCGCAAAGCAGATAAAGGAACACCAACAGATTTTAGGGGTCTGCGGGTGCTTTCTTGGTATCAATATTTGTAAAAATAAAAGGGTAGGGGTGGGAAAAGTCCCAGAAATTAAAATTGAACTATGATGCAGGCTCAGCTAACTGCTGGGATTAAGGCTTTATAACTAACCACATAAATTCTGTTACACACACACACACACACACACACACACACACAAAGATAAAAGTAGTAATAAAACTTATCTCAATTTTTATCACAAAAAATATAGTGAAATCATTAAATAGTCAAGGCACTACGAGTGAGTGCAGCCTGTAAAGCAGACCCACACTGTGCAGTCGGAGGATTCCTGGAAGGAAGCTGTACCATAGGAACTGACGCATCCACACTACAGTCGCGGCAAGTTTGAACGTTTCAAGTCTGGTACCGAATTATATCGAGCCATCTTGTTCTCCTGTGCGTGTAACCTAACCTCTTTATGACTATTAGGTAAAACCTATGGAATGGTCACTAGAACTCCTTGTCTCCATCAGCCAAAAGGGGTAAGAAATTCATCAAATGACATCTGAGGATCTGAGGAGTGTTAACACGCGCTGCGCTCCCCCCCTCCCCCGTTCCCACCAATGTATTTGAAAAGTATGTTGATCTGTTGTCATTTCTATTAAAACTAGAACATGAAACAGATTTTGGGGTAGCCCGACGCTGGGCTCCTGGGGCCACTGGTGGTTATATTCGGCTCCAGAATGAACGGTATTTTATTCCCTTTGAGGTGAGTCGTGGTTTTAGATTGCCAGAATTTATTAACAATTTAAAACGCCAAGGTGAATACTTACACTGGAAAACTGTTTACTAAGTATTACTTTTTCCAAGTCCAAAACCAAAAATTTAAGATCGCATTGTTTCACTCAGGCCCCAAATGCAGACACATTATTCTTACCTTCCATCAACTTGTCTATCTCATATACTGACTTCGGAGGCTATGAAACACAACTATTTATTGCACTAATTCCCAAACTACTTAACGGATTAGCTTGATAAACTCTCTTCCTTTACTCTTCCACACCACAATTCCATCCACGCTGTTTGTTGTTTACTTTTTGATTATCGCCTACCTAGAGTCCAACAGGTTTGTCCCCCATGACCTTTAAACTGCCACTGAAATACAAGGCCAAAGCTAAGCAGGGAAGCCGGCCTCCTGCTGCTCCACAAGGTTCTGCGCCCATCTGCCAGGCGCCCTCGGAGCCCGTAGTTCTGGAGTGCTGGGTCTGGGTTCCGCGGTGGTGAGCCTCTCTACCCCGGATCCCCGTTCCTGTTGAAGTCTTGTGGCGATCACGCCCCAGCTGAGGTTAGTCCGGCCCGCTGGGAAGACACTTTCCACCTCCGCCTTAAACTCCGGGCTAGAGAAGCCTCTAGGCAGCAAAGTCCTGACCTCCCAAACAGCAGAAAAGGCGGAGCTTGGCCGTACGCATGCGTGCTGGGCATCGGTCGCTGCCGGGCTTGTGTGAGCATGCGCGGCAGCTGGAAGGCGCGGGTTGCTAGTTTGCAGCTTGGCGATTACCGTGCTTTAAAAACCTGTCGGGCCATGACTCGTCTTTCCCGTTGGGACCCTGTGAGTCTAAGCCGCCTTTTCAGTAAGTGCTACGGCTGCGTTGTGGAGGCAGCCGAGGTCACGCGGGGAAGAAGGTGCCCGTGAGGGGCGTACCCTCTGCCATGAAGAAGATTTTTGGCTTCAGGAGTAAGGGCCCGTCGCCCTTAGGCCCCTCTGCTCGCCCGCGCAGCAACTGCGTGGGCTTTGGACGTGAGAGTGCTAGTGGCTCCCACGTGCCTAGGTTCCACATTCACGACAAGGATATGGGCAAGATCCACAAGGCTGCAAGCGTGGGTGATGTAGCCAAAGTGCAGCATATCCTTATCCTTGGGAAAAGTGGCGTGAACGATAGAGACAAGAAGGACAGGTAATAAATGGCCCGCGAGTTGGCGGGTCGGGACGAGGCTGGTGGGGGAGCTTGTACCTTGTCTGGGGCTGGAAGACAGAGCTGGAGGCTGGCTGGCCTTCACTATAGAAGCTTGGCTCTTCCCACCTTGCTCTGAATGCCTAAGTCTTGGTGGGGTCTAAGCCCCGCCTCATATGAATAGCAAGGACAGCAACAACAACAACAAAACACTCCAGCAGGTTTCCGAACCACTTGCAGTTCCCTTCACTGAGTATGTAAAACAAGTTAACTAACAATTTAATTTTCTGCATACATATAAAAATGTTTTATATTGTAGAAACACATAAAAGGAGAAATGTTTTTGTTCAAGTTAAAAATTCTATTTATATACGAGATCCATCTTATATCACCTGTTTGTGTGTGTGTGTGTGTGTGTGTGTGTGTGTGTGTTTTCTTTTTTACTGAGTTTTGAAGTGGGAAAATAGTTCCATGTTCTCGAATTGGAGATTGATAATTTCCAGAACATGAACTCCGAGTATCCCGATCAGTTTTACGAAGCCAAATATGAATTGTCAGCGTTTTAACAATTTTGGGTTTCTTATGCTGCTTTTGATTTTGGGATGACACTAGAAAAACATCTTTCAAAAGAGTCAACACTGTTAGTCTTCACAGATCAGTCATTTATTAGCGGCCAAGGAGCCGCAGCAGAGAGCAGTTCGAAGTAGAAGGCCCTGATGTACCCAGTCAAGTATATATGGGAATTTAGAAATCGATTCTGTAACACCCTAATTAGGAGGGGACATAACACTTAGGAATGAAATGCTTGTTAACATGTTTGGAGGGAACTAGCTACATTTCTTTCTTTCTTTCTTTCTTTCTTTCTTTCTTTCTTTCTTTCTTTTTGGTTTTTCAAGGCAGGGTTTTTCTGTGTAGCCCTGACTGTCCTGGAACTCACTCTGTAGACCAGGTTGGCCTCGGACTCAGAAATCCGCCTGTCTCTGCCTCCCAGAGTGCTGGGATTACAGGCGTGCGCCACCACCGCCGCCTGGCTCTTCATTTCTATGTCACTAAAATAAATTCCTAATAGAATATAATGTAAGCATTAAAAGAAAACACAATGAGAAAAGTACCAAAATCAAACAAAAAGGCCAAGAATGACTGCAGAACCACTGTGCGTGTGTATGTATGAATGTATGTATGCCTGTGTATGTGTCTGTGTATTGGTGACTGAATGTAGGTTTGTGGTGTATCCTCAGGATACATTCTAACATTGAGCTTTTTAAACTGAAGCATTCTCAAGACCTGATTGAACAAAATCTGAGGATAAAATGACTGTATACTTGGAAAGTATTCACAGTACATATATATGAATAGCACATGAAAACCATCTTCATATTACACAAAATTCTTTTAAGTCGATAAGGAAAAAACTTAAACAATGAACTCCTAATTTTTTTTTATTTGGTCATTCATATATTGTTGCTGGGGCTTAAACGTAGACCAGGAAGTTCTCTAGGACTGAGCAGGAGTCCTAGTCCCAGAACTCTTGATTTCCTAAAAGATTTTTTTTTTTTTGGTAGATTCACAAGTAATCTATGGACATTAGAAAAAATATTTTGTGTCCCTGGTAAGAGCAGGAAAGTAAGTTAAGAGAGAAGTGAAATGTCAGTTTTTAGGGGCACAGCGCGTGAGGATGAGAACTCTGTTCCTGCTGAAGCTTTCGTTGCTTGGGGCTGCTTTCCAGTAGACACACTGATATTTATGTTGATTTGTATCCTGTGTGTGTGTGTGTGTGTGTGTGTGTGTGTGTATGTTAGTGACGGTGCACACATGCCATGCTGTGCTTGGGGAAGTCAGGTGACTGTCGGAGAGGAGTCATTTCTCCTTTTAACATGGGATTTAGGAAGCGTACTCAGGTTGTCAGGCTTTTGTGGCCAATGCCTTTGTCCAGAGAAAGGCCAAGTGATGGCTATTAAGCAGCAGGCCTTAAAGCAGTGTTGATACCCACCCAGCTACAGCCAAAGGCTGTATGTACTTCTTTGCAAATTGACTCCTCTGGGTTAGGAATGTAGCTCAGTAATTGTTTGCTTAGCAAAAGTCTCAGGGGTTCATCTGCTGTAACACACACACACACACACACACACACACACACATACACACACACACACACACACACACACACACACACATAATAGGTTGTAATTTCGAGAATGCACCGTTGTCCCAAGAAAAATACTTGTTTTGAAAGAAGACATTATATAGTGTTCTACATTGCATGAAATGTATTTTTAGATGATACTTTGTAATTTACTAAGAAGCGCTCTGTTTTCATAGGACTGCTCTACATCTTGCCTGTGCTTATGGCCACCCAGAAGTGGTGACTCTCTTAGTAGAGAGAAAATGTGAGATAGATGCCCGTGACAGCGAGAACAGCACAGCCCTCATTAAGGTACCAGCACCCAGCACTTCCAACTGGAAGAGATGCGTCTGATGTAAATACCTGGGGCAAAAAGACATTGATTTGATTTAAATACAGTAATAAGGAAAGCCTAAAATGTGTTTATCTTGACTTTCTAAACGGATTATCTTTTTCTTGATGTAATAACGACAGGCCGTACAGTGCCAGGAAGAAGAGTGCGCAGCCATCCTGCTGGACCACGGTGCCGACCCCAATGTGATGGACAGCAGCGGCAGCACCGCCCTCCACTACGCCGTCTACAGCGAGAACACATCCATGGCAGCCAAACTGCTCGCACACGGTGCAAATATAGAAGCCAAAAACAAGGTATAATGACAGCTCTGTTTCCAAAATAACCAGACACAGAGACTCATTGTGAAGGTCATTCTTGTCCCTGTGGCTGGATTGAGAAAACACACTTATGCATATTTTTAAAGGAATGTTTTCAGAAATGATCAGATCATGAGGTCTCTGGATCAAAGTAACATTTGAATCTATTGGGTGGAATCTGAGATTGAACAGAATTGCCTCTTAAAGATACTTTTCTTGTGATAAAAATAATCCATACATCAGTCAGGAATTCCCTCATTAGCCAGTGTCTTGTTTTCTTATTATTGCAGCCATTTATGTGTCTGTAGGGGTAGGAGGCGGGTGTGCGCCACAGTGGCCAGGCGGAGAGCGGAGGGCCCTCCTTCTACCATACAGTATCAGGGATGAACTCAGGTTGAAGGCTTAGCAGCGAGAACTTTACCTGCTGACCCATTTCTCTCCCTGCCTCCCAACCCAATTGCATTTTTAAATTTTTCCTTTTTAGCCTTTTAGAAAAATTAGATGTTTTAAGGGCTAGAGAAATAGCTCAGTGGTTAAGAGCACTTACTGACCTACAAAAGACCTGAGTTCTGTCCCCAGCACCGGCGTGGTGGCTCACCATCATCCGTAACTCCTCTTCTAGGGACTCAGTCCCTCTGGTTCCTTGTCTTCTGCTTTTGTGTTAGAATATTTTTTTCTGAGACTGGGAGGTGCATTGTTAGGTTATTGATCTAAGGTCTCTGAATTTCCAGTGTAAGCACCTAAGGCTATAACCGTCCCTCCTAGAGCCTCCTCCATGTCCGAAGGTTCTGCTGAGCTCGGCTTCCTTTTTCATTTCATTCCTGGAACTTTTAACTCTTCTCCCTGATTTCTTCAATCTCCTTATACTCCTGTAGCTTCTTCGCTTTTGATTTCTAGTTTTCTTTCACTATGGTAATACAAGAATGGTTTTGGTCCTTTTGTATATGTTATACTTGACTTGGTCTAGAATGTGGTATGTTTTAGAGAAGCCAGGAGAGGCTGCTGAGATGGACGTGTGCTCCATACCCATGGTAGGGACTGTTGCGTGGATGTCACTTAAGCGCATTTGGTCTGTGGTGCAGTTTAACTCTGAAGTTTCTTCCTTGCATTTTAATTGGAATGAACTATTGAAAGATGAGTGTTGACGCTGGTCTGTTGTTTTGGACATGACAACTCTCCTTTGTTCCTCTTATGATATTTGGGGGTCCATCTTCTCTTCTCACTGAGGGATCAGGTCATCAGCAAGTACTTTTTTTTTTTTTTTTTTTTTACCCACTGAGCCATCTTGGCAGCCTCTTGTAAGGGTATTTTGCAAGGTGGCTTGCTTGTTGTGAATTGCCTTAGTGTGTGTGTTTGAAGTGTTCTTATGTCTCAGGCAGTTATAAACAATAGCTTTGCTGGAGATAGCACCAGAGTTGGCAGTTCCTTACTTTGGAGCTTGAAATAATAGTGTTCCCTATATGCGGACAGCTCTCCTGGCTGGTTACTGATGAGAGATGTGGTAAGTTTGCCTTTAAGGTCATTTGATGTTTTGACAAGATCTTGACTGTTTTCTGTCATGGGGCAGGTCTTCTCTCATTGTATTGTTGATGCTTCTTGTTTTGGAATGCTTCTGTTTATAGATTTGTGAGTTTTCTTTTCTTTTTTTGGATTTGGTTTTTTTCGAGACAGGATTTCTCTGTATAGCCCTGGCTGTCCTGGAACTCACTCTGTAGACCAGGCTGGCCTCAAACTCAGAAATCCTCCTGCCTCTGCCTCCCAGAGTGCTGGGATCACAGGTGTGCGCCACCACAGCTTGGCTGTGAGTTTTCTTTTATTGTGATTTCATTGAACAGATTCCCCCAGTTAATGTTCCTCTTAGCACCTTTGTCTAGCCCACTGGTTCTTCAGTGTTACATTTGTGTTGGTGATTTATATTTTGTCTGAGATTAAATAACAAATACACCTGAGTCTCCGTTAAAATGATGCCAGAGTAAAAAAAAAACAAATGAAAAACAGTAGGTAGGGTATCCAGGTTCTTCACGAGCAAGAGTGACCCTGCTCCTGCGCCTCGCAGTGGAAGCAGCATCCCTTCACACTGCAGGAGAAAACCCACAGTCCTTTCAGTAGTCAGCAGTGGATGTCCATCTGCATCTAGGTCTGCACTAATTCAGTACCCATTTTCGTAGTGACTCACTTGAAGCAGGAGTGTCTGACACTGGATCCTGGAATCCTGGCATAAACAGAGGAGACACAGCAAGCTGCATAGCTTAGAGGGAACTTGCACACTCTTATAAAGTGTTTCGACCTGTTTCCTTGAAACTTACTCCTTTTGTTTTAAGTTTGAAATAATTTTCAAATAAAGCTTGAGTAGAATTGGAGATTCCCTTTACCTGTTGTGTCAGTTTATTAATGGATGTGATCATGGAATCCTCTGACACAGAAGTTAGCATCACTGCCTTCAAGAGATGCTTGACTGGGTGGGTGGCAATCACATAGTTCAGTCGAGTAGTTGGTAATTTGTGAATTATGGGTTGCCTGTGATGTCTTACAGGATGACCTAACACCTATGTTACTTGCTGTAAAGGAAAATAAACAGCATATTGTGGAATTTTTAGTGAAGAAGAAAACAAATATCCATGCAGTTGATCAGCTTGGAAGGTATAGTAGTTTATTTTTTTCAAACATTGTGAGCAAGAGTGCTTGCTGTGAGTTTAAGTCTCTAACACTCATATAAAAGCCAGGCATGGCTGTGTGTGCTTACCACACAAGTGGTGGGGAGAAGCCGGTCCCAAGAGCTTGCTTGCTAACTGAGGTGGATTGGAGAATTTCAGATTTAGTAAGATACCTTGTCTCAAAACAGAAAGTGGAGCCTGATCGAGGAAGGTACCTACTATCCTCCTCTGGCCTCTGCATATGTACACACCTGCACATGTGTATACCTACGAGTGTGCGCACCTACACATGTGCACACTATACATGTGCACACTTGCACATGCATGCATGCACCAGCCACACACACACACACACACACACACACTAAACAAGTAAAACCTGGTGTTATAAAGTGATAACAACCACTCAGAAATATAAGTGAAGAAGGAAGAAGAGGAAGAAGAAAAGATGATTAACTTAATTACTGAGATGTGTTGGAAAAACATCAGCACGAACATTAGTTGGTGGACAAGCAGTTATTCACACTAGGCAAAAAGTCTATAATTGGCTTCACCTTCTCGTCTCCTGACGTATGTAACCTGATCTGTGATCTTATATTAGCCATGCCAATTGCACATTAGTAACATTGAACTCTCAATTTTTTGTAACATTTTAAACCTCCCTTTCCTTTTACCACACTGAGACAATGCAAATGAAGTTGCAGATGAGTCTGTCTTTTTACTCTTTTTGTTTTAAATTACTTTTGTGAAGAACGTTCATGTTGTCAACATTATATTATATATATAATATATATAATATATATATATTATATATATATTATATATATCTTCTTAATTTTTTTCTGTTTTGTTTCTAATACTCTAATGTATTTTTTCAAGTAGCTTGAGCAGAGGAAAGGGATAATCTTTACTGGATAATTTTTTTTCCTTTAATGAAAATAAGTCATTGGTGAATAATAGTGAAAAAAAATAGTTTTAGATTCAGATATTACCAAACCTAACACCTGACTTCCTCCTGTAAAAAGGAAGATTATCTGTCTTTTGGATTATACTGCAGTTGAAGAGATAACTCAGCGGGTAAGAGTGCTTACTGTGTAAGAGGAGGAGCTTAGTTAGAATCTCCGGTCCCGGTGTAAGTAGCCAGGCCAGGTTATATACCTGTGTTCCTCACATTGAGGGGCAGCCACGGGCAGATCCTGGGGTGGTACCTGATGGACTTGACTTAGCAACCAAAAGCACATCTGATTTAATGAAAGAGCCTGTTTTAATGGAGTTCAGTGGAGAGAGAACCAGGAGCTCACTTTCTGGGCTAGACAGCCTGGCCAGCAAGCTCCCAAGGTCTGCTTTTGCTTTTCAAAGTATTTAAAATTTAGATTAACAAGGAAGCTTTTCAGCAGACATCTCTAAGTCAAAGTCACTTACACTCCTACTAGACTTAGGTCCTCATGACCAACCATGTATAAAAGAATAATTTATCTTCTACAGCAATTAGCAATAAATATAGAAATTGAGCATTAATGAGAGAAGTACTGAATCAGAGTTTGATTAGACAAGGAATAGTGCCCAGGCTAAGTCTTAGTCGTCATGTTTTCTGCCCTTGGTGATTGGATAGTTCAGTCATAGAAAAGTTACCTAGTTTAGTGAGGTATTTACCAATTTAATTTCTAATTACTGTCTAACTGATTTGGCTCAAATGACCACAGAGAATGGAAGTGCTAATATCAAGGTGGCCCTCAGTATTCTGTAACTACTGCAACATTGTTAGGAGCCATGAACCCACGCCCATGCCAGTGCTGCTTGGAACGCCAGAGCTTGGCGTGTTTCTGCCTTCAGTTCACCAACATTTGCACGTTTGACTCATGTGGGATATGATCCTGATATTCCCTCTGATTTTGTCTGTAATACTGTTATGAATTTAATTAGTATGTTTAGTAATTTTTTTTTACTTACCAGAATTAAAAATAATAATTTTTGTCATTTTTAACATAGCAACAGGCAAATATTTGACTATGATGGAAAGAGACTAAAAAATTCTGAAAATAGCAACCAAGGTAAGTTCTTCATGAAGCATCGCGCTGTGGGCGTTCCCTGGGTAGCCATGGAGATAATGATATTTCGATCACAGGAGAGCAATATAAAACACAAATCAGTATGGGAGTGTCTCTTGTATGCTTTTCTTTATTTCTCAGTCTAAAGTGGAGGATTATGTAAGAAATTGGTTAAAGGAAGTTTACAGTCTAAAGCAGCATTCCTGGGGACGGAAATCTTTTCATTCAGGCCCTGAAATCCATCAGAAAAATGATTTTCAGTTATTTCATTGTATGCTTCCCCCATCCACATTGCGGCAAATTAGTTTAGCATAAGAATGGATTTCACAAGTGGATTACTTTATTAAGAAAATAAAGTATTGCAGCTCAAAGTAGGTACAATATGTTTTGAATAATGTTTACTGTTTCTTCCCTAGATATAGAATTAGAATTGTTCTCTGTATTTTTAGAGTCTTCAGTTTAGGAGAAAATACCATATTATTCCTTTGACTTTTTTTAGTAGTAAGCTTACTAAATATTTTTTTCAATCAATAAGTTTCTCTCTCGCTCTCTCTTTCTCTCTGTGTCTCTGTCTCTGTCTGTCTCTCTCTGTATGTGTGTGTGTGTGTGTACGTGTACACACACGTACATACGCACACTCAGGCGCTTTGGAAGTGAAACCTGGGGCCTCATGTATGCTAGGCAAATGTTCTATTGTGGGTTTAAATCCTACCCCCTAATAACTTTAGTTTTTAGGGATGTTTTAGGTTCACAGCAAAATTAACAGAAAGAAACAGAATTTTCCACACACCCTGGGACTCCCAAGCATGCTTTTTACATTGTCTTTACCATCTACCTGAGTACTGAGAAGTGGATACATCTCTTAGCCCAGCTGGGTGGTGATGGTGTGTCTTTAATCCCAGCACTTGGATCTCTGAGTTCGAAGCTAGTGCAGTCTATTAAATGGGTTCCAGGACAGCCAGGGCTGTTACATAGTTACCCTGAATCCAAAAACAAAGAGTGGGAAGTAGTTAACCCTACAGTGACACGCCATTATAATTCCAGCATGTCTAGCCTAACCACCCGGGAGAGCCAGATCCCACCATAACAAAGTCACTGTGCTCCTGCGATTGTTCCCAGTGCTATTAGTCCAGAAGAATCCTGCAAACGGTGTGGATTCTGCTAATGATGCCAGTTGCTATCAGTCTGATGGTGTTCAGTCAGCTGTGGTCAGAGTGCTGGCTGTCTTCCTTTAGATATCATAGTTTTATAAATTCTGTTTCTTCTTGGATTTGATAAACATGAAGGGGAGACAAAGCATTGGTGATGGGTTACTTACCTATCAGTAGTATTAGCATGCATTCTAGGATAGCCTCTAGGTGTGGTGCCAAAGAGAAAGCATTAATAATAATAACATCTTATTGTTTTACATTGTTCTGTTGGTTTAAAATGTACTTTCTATTTTTCTTTAATAGTGGATAATGGTTCTGAAGATGGCTCTTTAACCAGGTGGGTAGGAATATAACATTGTTAAAATTAAGTGGTAATGGCTTAGGGGACACAGAGGAGGGGCTGGGGTGTGTTCCGTGCCCGGCTTTGAGCTGGAGAACTGTGTTGTGTGGTGTGGCTGACTGTCCTTACAGTGGTCACAAGAGCTTTGAAGTGAGGTCCCGTATAGTCCAGAGTGGCCTCAGACTTGTTATGTAGTCAAGGATGTGCTTCACCTTCTAGTCTTCCTGCCTCCCTCTCCCTGTGCTGGGATCACAGGCACGAACTGCCATGCCCAATTTCATACTGAGAGCGGAACCCAGGCTCTGTGCATGCTAGACAAGTACTCTATGACTCCTCTGTCCTAGACAACATTTTAAATTGATTTATTAACTTGCAAATTTCTGAGAAAGAGAGAGAGAGAGAGAGAGAGAGAGAGAGAGAGAGAGAGAGAGTGTTTTTAGCTGTGTGACATTGAGAAGACTTAAGGTTGATAGTGGGACTCATCCTCGATCGTTCTTCAGCTGTGTCCATTGAGGTAGGGGCTCTGAATTAAACCCAGAACTTGCCAATATGTCTGGTCCTCCAAGCCAGCTCATTAGGAATCCTGCTTCCACCTTCTGAGGCTGGAGTCACAGAAGGGTGGCCACGTCCCTCTGACATTTATGTGGGTTCCTGGGGACCCCATTTGCTACACTTGTATAGTGAGTTCCTCTGATTGCCGCGGCATCTCCCATTTCACTTATTTCCTTAACCATTTTGAACTTGTATTTAATTTTCATAACTAATTTTTCTCAAATAAAATAAATTCTTTCCCATTTTTTCTCTACCAGTTAAGTATTCCAGATACTCTTTAGGCAAAGTAAGAACCAATAGAATTTCAGAATTTTAAGGAAATTTAGGAGGTTTCTGCTGAAAACCATGACAATAGTTTGAGCTGCTGGGTAGACTTTTAGTAGACAAGAATGTGGCTCCACATCTGGTGTTGGCCCATTTCACAGAAGGTAGTATAGAGCCCCTCTAGAACCCGCAGACTAGAGGTGCATGTGTCTGAGCCCTTTTCCAACTGACTGATGTCCTTGTGTGAGCAACAGAAGGGGTAGCAGAAAACTGCTAAGTCACGAGCATCTTGCACATGGGCAACAGGTGATGGAGAGTTCCTTCCCAGGATGGAGTGTCGCTGCTTATTGTCATTTGAGCCCATCCTTGTCTCAGGAGCCGCACCTTTATAAGAGGAAAGTTGCCATTGAGCCCCACAGAAAAGGGACCTGGGATGAAGATATTTAGATGGTTCATGGGGAAGAAAAGGTACAGTGTTGGGTACCTAGGACTGATTTCTGACAGAAGCCATCTAGGAAAGGCTACAGAAAGCAAGTGAGTTTCCTGGAGATGGCCCACCATTTTGCATGGCTGTAATGGGTGTACTCTGGAGAGGTGGCCTAAGAGACTTTATCCCAAGATTGCTTCTCACTGCTGATATACCTGTCCTGCCACTATTACATGGCCTAATGAGTACTGGGCATCAGCCCACCCTACTGGACAAGTTTCCTGCAGATTAACATGAAGACAAACTTTCATGAATTAATGCTGTTTAGATGAATTAAACTTTATAGCATTCCTGATTTGATTCAAATAATGTTAGGAAGAAAGTTTAAAGAGATGGTTTTAGTTCTTTTGCCAAAAAGATGTAATAAAGATAGAACAGTATGTGAAGCTGGAGAAACGGTGATTAAGATCACTTACTGCTCTTCCAGAGGTCCCGAGTTCAATTCTCAGCAACCACATGGTGGCTCACAGCCATCTATAATGGGATCTGATGCCCTCCTCTGGTGTGTCTGAAGAGAGCAATGGTGTACTCATATAAAATAAATAATTCTTTTTTTTTAAAAAAGAATAGAATGTGCCCCCCTTCATAGAATTGTAAGTATAGGCTACATAATCAGGAATATAATGAGCTTTCAGAATTACACTAAGAAGAGAAATAGACTTGGGACAGATTTGTGTTCAAGGACAAACATTCGTTCTGGGTCAGGTCCAAGGATGAGGCCCCAGGTGTGCACTATGATAAGGCAAGACCATGTGAAACTCTGCTTTGTACTTATAATGAGCTTATAGGATGAAGCACTGCTTTGAACTTACTATCAGACTCCTTCCATAACTCCCCTTTGTGTGACATTTTATCTGTGAGGTAATTTTATAAAGAACTTTTGTCTAAGAAGGTATAAAAAGGCTGAGAGAAAATTAAAGTGTGGTTGTTGCGGTTCTGCTCCACCCACCAAATGTAGAGAGGCAGTTTGTCTATATGTGAGCACATAGGTATGTAGGTAGGTATATGTGTATGTAGGTATGCACATGTACTTGTAAAACTTAATGTAACAGGTGGCCATACCTGAGAGAGAGAGGGGGGGGGAGAAGGAGGAAGGGAGGGAGGGAGGGAGAGAGAGAGAGAGAGAGAGAGAGAGAGAGAGAGAGAGAGAGAGAGAGAGAGAGAGAGATTGATTGATTGATTCAGAGATTCTTTTCTCTCAGGCTCATAAAGAGTTAATGAACTCCCACCCCTCTCCTGGCCAGCATGGGGCCCTTGAACCTGAGAGAAAAGAGCCTAAGTAACTAAGCTGTTTTTCTTACCCCCTGCTGCCATGAACAACAGTTAAATTGCCAGAAGCCTGGCCAGCTTCTGGCCCCAGAATAGCAAGAAAGTAAAATTGCCCAAAGTTGGCAGCTTTTGACTCCAGTTGCTGATACCCTTCCCTGCCTTTGTTGGCTACTTGGATGCCTGCGGGTGGGCTCTGGCAGGGATTGGGAATTTATGTATGTTTGAGTAATACTTGACCTACTTAGGAACATGATTGGATTTTTATAGTTTTTAATGTTTGTTTGTTTGTTTATCAATTATAGAGTGGTCTGCTTTCATGTATACCTACACACCAGAAGAGGGCACCAGAATTATGAGCTACCAATCATGTGATTGCTTGGTACTGAACTCGGGATATCTGGAAGAGCGGCCAGCACTCTTGACCACTGCTCGGAGCCATCTCAGACCCCAGTTTTTAACGTTTTAATCTGTAGAAAATGTATTGCCAACACAATTGTTTGTACTTAAGTTTACTTACATTTAATTCCCCTATAGTGTTTTAAGGTACCGGGAAGCTCTGGGATGATAGGTCTTACTCTAGAGCCCTCCCTGCCTGACATGCAACACGAAACCAGACTGACCTTCTACTCATGGTAGTCTTAGCCACTTTGTGATTGTAGGCATGTGCCATGTGACCTTGCTTATAGGGTCTTAACAGGTCCTTTCCAGGCTGAGTCCCTGCTGAGTGTTTGAGCAGCGTAAACAAGGCAGAGCAGACAGTCTGTCCCATGCTTTAGGTTATCAGAGTCTCTTCAGTTCTGAAGACAAAAGTGATGTCAGACATCAAGGAGATTTCAGCACAGCATCAGCACAGGCAGTTTTTGAAATCAAATCATTCATAGGCTCTCCAGGATATTGACTTTGACAGTTTAATATGAATGAAGAGTGAGTCTTGAGTATTTCAGAGTCAGAGGAGGAGTGGAGGCAGAAAGAGGTGACTGGGAACTTTTAGAGAAGAGGCCAGATTCCAGTCACAGCCACCAAGACATGTTTGTTATGCTGACTACTGATCTGCTCCTAGATTTCTTTTAAGCACTCCCTTACTGCTGGAGAGATGGCTCAGCAGTTAAGAGCGCTGGCTGCTCTTCCAGAGGTCCTGAGTTCAATTCCCAGCACCCACATGGTGGCTCACAACCATCTGTAATGGGATCTGATGCCCTCTTCTGTCATGCAGCCATACATGAAAATAGAGCATTCATAAACAAACAAAACCCAAATAAAAGCTTGTCTCACAGTTTCTGTTGGCTGTTGTTCTAAGGTCTTCGAACACACCCGATCCTGCTGACTCCTGGCCTACATCAGATGAGGATGACTATAACTTTGGCGACACCAAGGTAAAATACAGTTTTGCAAAAATGATGGTTTTGCTCTGATTTTGTTTTGCTGAGTGTTTGCTCTTAAAATTTAGTGATGGAAAAAAAAAAAAAAAAGGCCGGGCGTGGTGGCGTACGCCTGTAATCCCAGCACTTGGGAGGCAGAGGCAGGCGGATTTCTGAGTTCGAGGCCAGCCTGGTCTACAGATTGAGTTCCAGGACGGCCAGGGCTACACAGAGAAACCCTGTCTCGAAAAAACCAAAAAAAAAAAAAAAAAAAAAAAAATTTAGTGATGGTCTATCATTGTTTAATGTGGAATATTGATAAGAAACATTTTGTAGAACAATGACTTGTTAAATAATTTTTTTATTTTGGTTACTATGAAAACTGATTGTTCCTTCGGACACCTCTTAGTATGATACATTTTTACGTGGACTTTTTTCTATTTCTGTCCTTGGTCTGCATGGAAATTACCATACAATCAGAAAGTTAAAATATGCAAATTTAATTTAAACAAGTTTATTGCAGTCTATGCCCCATGTCATTCACTCAGGACTGTTACACGTCTTCATCTGTAGACCTGCAGAGTGGATGTTCTGCTTGAACAAAGTCTCTTGAGTTTCTAGAGCCACGGCTCACCTCTATACTCCTTTTACTGTTAACTCAGGTGCATTATATTGAGGAAATGTCACATATAAAACCATAAAGTCTATTGAATTCTTAAAAACATGCTCACCTTGTGATGTTTAGATGCAAACTTGTGTGATACTGAGGAAATGTCATGTTAAAAAGAGAAAAGTAACAAAAAACAAAAGCAGGTTAGAGAAGTGTCATGCAGAGGAGGGAAACGTGGTGCATCCCTACTGTCTGACACTGGAGTTAGATCTGAATGAGGCAGAAATATCTCTGCTTTATTGGATTAAATAATACGTGTTTGAATCTATATTACCCATAGAGTTCTAATTAGCAGGTCTTCCCCAAGTAGGAAACGAACAGAGCATTGCTCTTCCCAGTGTCTTCTTGTCCCGTAATCATGGTAGCTAAACATGATTAAGCATTATGTGCTTATAGTACAGAATTAACTTTTCATTATATTAATGCCTTCAAATGTAACTACAAATCATTATTAGGAATGTATTATGAATCAGAGTTCTCACGTTATGCTGGCTAGTTTTATGTCAGCTTGACACAAGCTAGAGTTATCTGAAAGGAGGGAGCCTCAGTTGAGAAAATACCTCCATAGGATCTGGCTCTAGGGCAGTTTCTTAATTGATGGAGGCGGGTCCAGCTCATTGTGGGCGGGGCCATCCCTGGGCTGGTGGTCCTGGGTTCTATAGGAAAGCAGGCTGAGCAAGCCCTGGGGAGCAAGCCAGTAAGCAGCACTCCTCCATGGCCTCTGCGTCAGCTCCTGCTCCAGGTTCCTGCCCTGTTTGAGCTCCTGTCCTGGCTTCCTTCAGTGATCAACAGTGATGTGGAAGTGTAAGCCAAATAGACCCTTTCCTGCCAAGTCTCTTTGGTCTTGGTGTTACATCGCAGCAGTAGTAACCCTAACTAGACCTGGCTTTCCTCCTTTCTTCTTCCTTTAAACTCATTCATGCATTCCCTCACTCCTCCCGTCCCTCCCCTACCTTGGGATGTGACTTCTTCGCAGCCTGCGCCTTCCTTCAGACCCACGGCACCAGCGCCCTCTCCTCCAGGGTTGGCATGTCTAGCCCCACTTCTCTTCCGTCCCTGCATGCGGCTCTGCCCTACACGATTTATTCTGTCCCCTCCTCTTTGTTAGGAAGAGCTAAATGTGTATAATAATTTGCATGTTACTTTTGGTACAAAGGGTTGAATCACTTACACTGTTTGTAATTTCAGCCCGTGCACTACAGAAAGTAAGCCCTCATAGCTTCTCCTTTAGAAACAGTTGCACAAATACAGGTCATGGTGATATGTTCAAAGTATTTCTTTTCTTTTCTTTTTTTCTCTTTTAGTTTTTTGAGACAGGGTTTCTCTGTGTAGCCCTGGCTATCCTGGAACTCACTCTGTAGACCAGGCTGGCCTTGAACTCAGCAATCTACCTGCCTCTGCCTCCCAAGTGCTGGGATTAAAGGCGTGCGCCACCACCGCCTGACTGTTCAAAGTATTTTAAATCTCTTTAAATAGTGTTTTCAGAAGTACTCTAAATTGTGAATAAATTTTTGTTCTAGGTTATTTCACTTAAATCATTCTAAAGGATATCATATAATTTCTGTAATAATCAGGTGTAAGGAGAGTACAATTTTGATATTCGTATCCCATAATCCTCATGCAATTCAAATATGTAGACTAGTAAATGGCACAATTAATATTTGAATCTACCTTAAGGATTCAGAAACACACTTTTGGTGTTAGAACAGATACTAAGAGGGAATATTATATTTACTTTATTATCATGTTATTTTCAAAATTATTTTTGTTTTTCTAGAATGTCCCCAAAATTAATTTAACAGAGTTGTGGACAGCTGCTCAACAGTCTAAGAAAAACCGTAAGTCATTTAAAGATGGCCTGTTCTTGTGCTGTTCATTGATTTAGAAGTAAGTATTTCTGTGTATTTTTTTTTTTCATAATAGAAACAAAGTGTGGCTTTGAGGAAGTAGACAATAGAGCCCTGTTTGACGATAGCAATTCCACTAGTGAAAATGAAGATGCCGTTGAGATTGAGCCTGCATCGTCGGTCAGAGTCCAGACCCTCTCCCCATCCTGCCCGTCACCTGACCCCGTGGTGCGTCCCTTCTCTTATCTTTAAAAGTCAGGCATACCTTCTGATTGTTTTGGAGGCTCCTTTCTCTTTCCATGTAAATACTAGGTCATGATTCTCTTTTTGCTGCATGTACATATGCGTGTAGGCCAGAGGCATCAGATGCCCTGGAACTGGAATTACATGTGGATCTGAGCCTCTATGGGCATTCTGAGAATTACAGTTGTGATCTCTGAAGATAGCAAGTGCCCTAACTGCTGGGCCATCTGTCCTCCAGCCCCGGGGTGGGTTTGTCTTCCTCTGAATGCATTCTTCGTGTCTGCCTTCCAGGTCCTCTGTCCACCTCAGACCAAGGTGTAGGCTATCCCCTTACTGACTGTGTTACCTATTTCCCCCAAGCAGTGAATAGCAAGCCCTGCGAGCTGCAGAGTGAGGGAAGTTGCTGCTTTCTCCCCTGTAGGAAGGAGCGACCGAGCCAGCAATTGAAGAAGAGGAAAATGGTACTGATATTATTGAGAGCACGCCACAGCAGCAGCCAAATCAGGACAATTTAACCCGTGCTGATGCTTGGCACAAAAGTAATAAAAGTGGTGAGTTAGTGAATACTTCCAGACTGTTCCATGCTTACACACTGTTGCAAAGCACTGAAGTATCGAGAATCAAAACCAGTATCTGTTTCTTCTAAATACTGTGTTTTGCTCTTTCTTCTTTTTTCTTAGTTAATTAATTAATTTATTTTATTTATGTGAGTACACAGTAGCTATCTTCAGACACACCAGAAGAGGGCATCGGATCCCATTACAGATGGTTGTAAGCCACCATGTGGTTGCTGGGAATTGAACTCAGAACCTCTGGAAGAGCAGCCAGTGCTCTTACCTGCTAAGCCATCTCTCCAACCCTCTTTTGCTCTTTCTTGCTTCTGCCAATTCTGTCTGAAGCTGCTCCAACCCTCCACAACTCCTTTCTGCTATCATCTTTATTGTAATTGTGTGGATATAGATAAATGCACATGCATTTAAAATTCAGCGATTAATGTTCTCATTAATGTGTGTGTGACTGCATTTTACAGAAATGATGTCTGCATTAGGATTAGGAGAAGACGAAGATGAAGACTCACCTTGGGATTCTGAGGTACGGTCAGTACATAAATGCAGCTGCTCACTCTCACCTGCATGTGCCTTTGAGGGGCTGTTTGCTCTCATCTTCAGTCCATAAATAATGCTTATAGACCAAGTACTGACCGTAACACAATTCTGCTCATCAGTATGATTCATTTAACGATGTAGAAGGCAGAGGAACCACTTTGGACTAAGTTTAAGAGCAAATTAAAAAGTCACATAAACCTGTGACCTGAAAGATTCTGTGATGGATGTGGGTATGTGCAAGTCCTATGGGATTCTGAGGGAAAGTGTGAACTGTGAGCTTTTGCCCCTGAAACATGAAAAGATAACAGGTGGGACACGGAGTGTCATCCAACCTGGGTTGTAAAGTATAAACCCACAAGGGAAATATCCGGAGAAAGAAAAGAACCAGTCTGACTTGACTTGTAGCAATTTTGGTTAAATATGTTTTAACTTAGTTTCTTCTGTAATAGATTTACATCATCCTCAGACATGAAATGCATTTAGTACCCGGTGTAGGATCGATCCACCCATAATGATCCATTTTAATGACACCACCATAGAAAGAGTCAGGGTGGCTTGGACGTGCAGCAGCCGTGCATGCTAGAACCAGCACAGTCAAGAGGCGCGGCCATAGCTGGTTCTGGCATTTAATAGTTATAGAATTTGGGGGGAAGTTAGCCTATTTGAACATCAGAGACTGTCGTGCCATAAAGACGAGAGACGCACAGGTGAGGTGAGAACATGAATGCATCCTGTAAGGAGTAGAATGTGTCTACACATGTGGCCCACAATCCTAGTGCCCCTCAAAACAGAACGGAGAGACGCAGTGCCAAGGAAAGGGTGGGAAGGGGCGGGGACAGCCCTCTTCATTTCGGAAAAGTCTCAACAGATCACTGATTGAGGTAACCTGGAAGATGCAGGGAGGCCGTGCAGAAGGTCTTTCTGGCGGGGGTATGAAATGCTCTGCCCTGAGTAAACTTCTGTGACAGAGTTACCATTGTAGCTGAGGCAGCTAGACAGTGAACACTACAAGTGAAAGTGCGGTGTTAGTGTAGCAACAGAACAGAAGACCAAACAGCCAGTCGGTCTCATTGCTCAATATACAGGAAACAGGCAGGAGTTTGGATTCCAGGTGGAGTGGGGGTGGCATTCTGAGGATGACATTCAAATTCCCCACTAAAAGATGAGAGCAGCAGCCAGCCCATGGGAGTCGAGAACATTCGAAGGACTGGTGAACTGCATTTGTCCATCACTTTGCTCTGAATGTCCAGAGACGAAGCGTGAGGTGGTCAGAAGCACGAAGTTGAATTTTCATTTATATCTGTATACTCTACACTATACAAAATGATTCCTTAGCACACTGTAAACATTTAGGCACGTTTAGAGCCTTTCTTGTCCAAGCTTAACTGCATATTTTGGAAGTTCTTTTTCATTGGAAGGGATCACATTCTGCCTTTGATGTTTGTGGGGTTTTATTTCTACAAACAGAAAAGAGGTTCTTTATCATTTTATTCAACCAACTTTTGCTGACTGTAAACATTTCACACAAAATTACTTAGATTTTTCCAAGCCTTGGTTTACCTAAATATAGAAACTTCTACCATGCCCTGTGTGTAATCATTGTGACACACTCTGAGGTTTCTTACCATACAGGCCAGGTTTCTTATTCTGACTGTACATTTCTGTCATTGGACATATCTTAAATGCTTCATATTGTATTAAAGCGGGTGTTCTTACAAGAATACCTGTTTTTTTAGTTGTCTTCTCATATTGCATGAAGCACGAGGAGCCGTGCTAAGTGTTCTAAGCTTAGTTGCTTGCTGAAGCATGAAAACAAATTAATTTTTTATGAATACTCTCCTCTGACCTTCCCTGCCTGCCTTCGTAGTTGGTAACCAGACAAAGAGCAAAGGTGGGTTTGATCTAGACACGTCACCTTCTTTATTGACATGTTTCTGTTCAGTGCATGCTTCTTATTTTTCTAACAGTGTTTAAACAAGAACCTGAAGCATCATCTTAGAAATCTCTATGTAATTCATTTTGATCTCTGCTCCAACAGAGTATCTCCGAGAGTGTTTCGCTGAAAGATGTAGGTCACTTATCTGCAGATCAGACAGGAAAAAGGAGAGTCCATGGACAGATAGAAGGTATGATGGTATTATGCTTAAAAAGTCAATTGTCAGATGTCTATTTAGAATATGTGGCAGATGCCTGTTTAGAATATGTTTTCAGCTGAGGACAAATACTCAGTAACCGTGTACTTAGAGCAAGCCATGGAAAGCTGTGGATGAATTTCCAAGGTTCAGCGACCGATGACCTGTTCCTGACAGCTGCGCTGCACTCCTTGTTCATCTGAAGCTGTTCTGAGGTGTGGGAGAAAGGACAGGAAAGAGAAGAATGGCAGATGGTGCAGGGGGCAGATGAAGGCCAAGAGGGCGCATGTGGTGGGTGGGAAGTACAGTAATTCTGTACCTCATGTGCAGCAGAGGCCATGAGGAAGCTCCCGTTCCAAAGGCGGGAGGGTCAGAGTGAGCCGAGCGCTCCTCTCTGCCTGGGAGGAGCCTGGGCAGAGTGCCTGGCCCGCAGAGCTATCACTCTTCCCACAGACACCCAGGCGCTGTGTGATCCCTACACCTGCTGATTGCCCGATGTGGAGCATCGTCGGGATTATTTGGATTTGCAGCTTACAAATGATTTATATTTGTTCTTTTCTTCTGGCCAGATGAATACAATTCAAATCTGTCAGATTTCGGGATGACAGCTACTCTGATAGGGTGAAGTGGTATCGCAGAGTAGTTTTAATTTGCATTTCCCCGATGACCAGGGATATTCAAGACTTTTAAAATGAGTTATTGACCATTTGTGTTTCCTCTTTTGGAAGCTGCCTATTTCATTAGCCCATTTATTAGTTGCTAGTTTTGGTTCAACTTCTGCAGTTCTTTGTAAATTCTCAATATTAGCCCCCTGTTTGAATAGTTGGTAACTTAGCCTTCATACAGATAGCAACAGTATACTCTCAGAGAAAGAAATTTAAAAAACGCTTGCTTAGAGGAGTTAAGAGTGCATGGGATATATTCAACCAAAGGAGTGAGAGCCCTTCCAGTGAGAAGCCAGGACCCGAGAGGGGACCCCAGCAGACGCCAGGCCTTGAAAGAGCTCACGCTCCAGGGCTGCAGAATGGCTGCGGTGACAGTGCTCCATGCTGTAGGAACAGACTGAGTTTTGACCTTGGGAATTTTCTATTTTATGTGCATCGGTGTTTTGACGGCATGTATGTCTATGTGAGGATGAGCGATTCCTGGAACTAGAGTTAGAAACAGCTGTGAGCTGCCATGTGGTTGCTGGGAATTGAACCCAGGGCCTCTGGAAGAACAGCCAGTACTTTTAACTGCCAAGCCATCTCTCCAGCCCCGACGTCAGGAATTTTTAATAACCTTTAGTTATAGCTAAATTAGTTGTTATATCCAGCACATACTTTTAAGGTTTAAATTTTCAAAACTCTTCAGGACAATCTTTAGCCTTCCAATTGTTTATCATCTATTTTCCTTTTCAAAAAAAAAAAAAAAACTTTACTTTCAGCCTTTTATTTTACCACACAAAATCTTAACCCAAAACAAAAATCTTTAGCCCAAGAAAATTTTATAAATTTTACATCCTCTTTTCTTTCTGACCATTCCTTCAGTCCTTTTGTTTTTACATAATTAGAAAACATTTCTAATTATATTCTGAGTAAAACCCAAGAGGTTATCTACGAATCACAGGGAATTTGGATATTGTTTTGAATATGTGGAAGTTATAAATACAGACTGACCATGCTTCCAGTTAGGAAGGTCAAAAGAAAGGAGAAATCGGGATTTCAGTTACTGCTGAATACAAAGGGAAGAAGGTCCTGGACTAATCTACAGAAGACATGTAAAATGAAAGCCATGCATGTAAGGATCTAGAGACCCCTGGAAAAGCAGAGGAACTGTTGCGGGAAGGAGGGCGGAGGGAAGCAGCTGGGCTGCTGGAGCTGACAGGAGGCGCTGGCAAGCTCACCTGGGGCTCTTGCTGCTTCAGTGTTGCTGGAATTCAGAAGTGGAGTTAGGATCTGATTTACCATAGCCTCACAGACGTCATCTGAGCAAGTAACAGGCACCAGAGACCTGAGTCTCATTAATATGTTACTTAGATTAGATTATTAAATATGGAAACCTTTGCTGTCTTTTGAAATAGCCAATTTTCTGAAGAAGTAGTTGTTTCATGAAAATCTATCAAAGACTAACAGCTAAACCAAACTGATTTTAAAGTAAAGCATTATGGTTCATTTCTTAATTATTTTAAGTATTAAACTGATTTTGAAATAAAAGTTTATTAATATCTCTGGTTCTAATATCTGATGACTCAGTTCTGATGACTTTTCCTTCATGATAATCCTTTAATATTAAAAACATGTACATTATTTCTTAGATGTGACTTATATACCTTCTTGCATGAGTGGATCAAGAAACTTTAAGATGGCTAAACTAGAGGAGTCAAGAAATGTAGGCATTCCACTAGCCCACATGGGTATGGAAAAAATGGTATTTTTATTAACTATTATTCTACAAGTATATATCTAAGTCTAATCGATTTTTAAAATCTTCTCTGGTAAGAAATGAATTGTATGTTCAACTGAACTTTCTATCTTTGTACTTTTTAAATTATAGGGCAAACTGAAAACCATGATAAATGCTTGTAGTATAATGTCATAAACCATTCTGGTGTGCGCCATTAAAGACACGCTCTTACCATACATTTCTCTGAAATGTGTCTTCCCAGCCATGACTTGTTTCTCTAACTAATGATCATGTTTCTGTCTGGTCATCAGCATGTTCACATTGGCGAAAACATACGTCTCTGTGTGATCCACCGTCACTGGACAGACCTCACTTTGAGTCCTAACTGCATGTTTTGTCAAACTTACTCTCTTGTTCTTTACTGAATATTTTTCTGCTACGTGGGTGGCCTTAGCAGAGGGGCATAGCAGAGCTGATCATTTTCAAATGTATCATGAGGGCTCAGCACCATAGTAACCGCATAAATAGATGGTTGGTTTACCATATTTATGTATAATAAATTATACATTTTCCTTTTGCTTTTCAGAGGCCCCCAGGAAATATGCAATCATGGAGGTACAGTAATATTTCATCTTAAGTTTTCACAGCATGTTATATGGAACATACATTTGTTAAATGCTATTTTCACACCCATCCAGCCTACCATCGAAAGGAGGGCTCCTGTTCTGAACAAAACAGAGACAGTGAGAATGAAGGATGCACAGACTGTCAAATCAGGTAAATCGTGGAGTGTGCTGGGGGAAGGTGCATTACACACAGGAAGTGCTGCTCAGTCTTCTGATTCCTACACATTTGTATTCCCTATTTTATTAGAAAGATTCGAAGTAAATAAAACTGCATTGTTTACCTGTCATTGGTAGGTACCACACTGCCGCCTTTGGAAGCCAGGGGTTACTTTAATTGCTTAGGGGCTTCAAACTCAGAATTTGTGGCTTCGACATAGAAGAGAGTGTTCAGACTAGCCAGGATGAAACAGAACTGAGGTTTTTACTAAAAGTAGAGAGAAAGACACTCAAGAGTGAATAAAAGCACACCTGAGCACGAGCACGCTTGTTTCCCTGAGCTGTGGCTCCTAAGCAGAGGAGCTAAAGGGACACGTGGGAAAGGCGGTGTGCCCATGTGTGGTGTGGGCTTCCCAGGAGGGTGTGACTCATTAGCCGGATCACTTTGGTGGCTCTCAAGTGACATCTCAAAGAGTTGTTTGGGAACGTTGATTTTTTTTTCTCATATTTTCCTCTTGTTTTGATAACTGAGATTCTAAAGTGGCTCCAGGGCTCCCTTAAATGGGATTATGATCTGATAAGACAAAACCAGGGCTGTGCAAGGGGGTTATATCTTTTAGTGTAAATAAATGGGATTTCTGGTGAGACCTCTACCAGGTTTACAGCTGAGAAGGCAGAAGTCTCTGAAGCAGTGGTTCCCAATCTTCCTAATTATTTAATACAGTTCTTATACAATCCTTTAATAACAGTTTTTATGTTGTAGTGACCCCCCAGTCATAAAGTTATTTCATTGCTACTGTTATGAATCATACTGTAACTATCTGACATGCAGAATGTCTGATATGCAGCCCCCGTGAAAGGGTTACTCAGTCCCAAAGGGGTTGTGACCCACAGGTTAAGAAACAGGACTCCAAAGCAAGTGGTAAATACGCTTGCCTCTGCTTCTCAGCTGACTAGCCATGTAAGCACATGCTATGGTGGTGGCTTCTTTCTTTCCTCATGTCCCCATAAGTGTCAGTGTCTGTCACTCTTCTGGACTAAGTGGGGCACAAATACCACCCACAGTGGCACACTTTCTCCAACATGGCCACACCTCCTAACAGAACCACTCCCTAAGGGCCAAGCATATTCAAACCACCACAGTGTCAAAGGACTAGGGGACTTTAGTGGTGAAATGGTTCTTACAGTTTCATCATATTTTCCCTTTTGTCTTAGAAAGCTTAAGTCAGCCACTCTGCTTAGAAAGGGAAAAAGAAACAAATACTTTTGTTGTGTTTGTATTTCCTGTCTCCTGTTTATCTACTCTTTGATTTTATGTGCAAACATGGGAGACAGGAAATCACTTTGGATATCATTTATTCTTGTAAATTTATGATGTTTATCCACGTTTTAAGAAGGGAACTCTGAAAATACTTGGTGTGCATCAAATAAGTAGTACTAATAGACGGAAAGAGAACAGATAATTGAACATGTCTGAATGAGTGGAAAAGGGACATGTGGCATATAGTCATTCATGATGAGTGTCGTGTTTGCAAGGTAAAGGAGGGTATGGGACTGCTTCTTCAAAGAAAACTTTGTGCAAATTATACTTGTATCATTTATGTCCTAAGAAGTGAAAATGTTATGCTCAGATTTATCAGATTGTAATCCCAATTTGACCTTGCCTAAGACTCATCAAAGATTTTGTTAAGCTGAGAATAAAAATGAGTTTGTAGCAGAGTCAGGGTCAAAAGCTCAGATGCCAGGCACAGAACTTGCAGAGCTGTCCTGAGGAGGAGATGGAATGGCGAATTTTAAATGTATTTTTCCAATAGGAAATGATATTATGCATGGCTTGTGTGATTCATAGCAGACACAAAACAGAATAAAGAACTTTCAACTCTGAAGTACTTCTGCATATATTTATAATACTGTAGATATCATTTTCAGATATTTTGTTAACATTATAAATGAGAGAATTCCTTTAACATAGAAGATGTGAGGCCAAACTACCAAATAAACACAAGCGAACAGTTCAGGTAGTTTCTTTTTGCATAATATTTGATACTTTTTTCAATGAAAAGACTCTAATATTTAAGAACTAAAATTTGTAAACTTCTTTGTTAGATGAAAGACTCTAATATTTAAGAACTAAAATTTGTAAACTTCTTTGTTAGATGAAATTTTGTTCGCTTCTAAGCCTGGATAATGTCACGTCCTAAATACGTTTAGAACGTTCCCTCAGCCTAGCGCCCCGTCGCCTTTACTTTGCTGCTGACTTCCACTGACTGCTGCCCTCCGTTCCCCTGGCCCTCACACTTAGTGTTACCTGTGAAACACGCACGCTGACTTCTGCCCAGCTTGCAGTCTTTGACTTTCTTCTCTTTCTTATGGTTCTGACATTACTACCTTTCTGGTGATGTCATCTTTTGACCTCCTTCCCGTCTGGCACCGCTCTCACACCGCTGCCATTCTTGAACTGACATCCTTTCTGCCCGTTGTCTGGCTAACCTGGTGGGTTACCTTTAGAAAAGCCTTTCTTCACACCTTTCATTAAATGCTTTCAACCCCAAAGCCTAGCACTTAGTAGGAATTCAAGAACTGGTTCTCAAGGAAATTAAAAATCTTTATATGCAGATGGTTTTTAAAAATTGACCTATCTAGCCAGGCAGTGGTGGTGCACCCCTTTAATTCCAGCACTTGGGAGGCAGAGGCAGGAGGATTTCTGAGTTCAAGGCCAGCCTGGTCTACAGAGTGAGTTCCAGGACAGCCAGGGCTACACAGAGAAACCCTGTCTCGAAAACCAAAATAAAATAAAATAAAATAAAATTGACCTATCTAGTACAGCAGCAAAAAGAATATACATGTAAGGGGAGAAAATACAGATCAAGTGGTAAAGGTGTGGTGGGGAAATTGCTAAGATAGCCCCAAGGAAAGCAACGTCCGTTAGGCAAGGGAAGGACAGCTCTACTCAGAGCCTGAAGTAAAAGCAATCCATCAGAACAGCGGGTGGAAGCGTTTCAGATGTCGTAGGCGTGGAGCGATAAAGGGCACGGGGAGGAGCAGTGGTTCTGGAGGCCGCGGTCACTGTCAGACATGGAACGGTGTCCCTTTGAGTTTGTGAGGAGCAGTGGTTCTGGAGGCCGCAGTCACTGTCAGACATGGAACGGTGTCCCTTTGAGTTTGTGAGGAGCAGTGGTTCTGGAGGCCGCGGTCACTGTCAGACATGGAACGGTGTCCCTTTGAGTTTGTGAGGAGCAGTGGTTCTGGAGGCCGCAGTCACTGTCAGACATGGAACGGTGTCCCTTTGAGTTTGTAAGGAGCAGTAGTTCTGGAGGCCGCGGTCACTGTCAGACATGGAACGGTGTCCCTTTGAGTTTGTGAGGAGCAGTGGTTCTGGAGGCCGCGGTCACTGTCAGACATGGAACGGTGTCCCTTTGAGTTTGTAAGGAGCAGTAGTTCTGGAGGCCGCGGTCACTGTCAGACATGGAACGGTGTCCCTTTGAGTTTGTGAGGAGCAGTGGTTCTGGAGGCCGCGGTCACTGTCAGACATGGAACGGTGTCCCTTTGAGTTTGTAAGGAGCAGTAGTTCTGGAGGCCGCAGTCACTGTTAGACATGGAACGGTGTCCCTTTGAGTTTGTAAGGAGCAGTGGTTCTGGAGGCCACAGTCATTGTCAGACATGGAACGGTGTCCCTTTGAGTTTGTGATTTTGTTTATGTTACATGAGTCTTTGGCATTTTTAATGCTCTTCCTCGGGATGAATTTATGTTGAGTGAATTTGTGCATGAGTTATTGGGATTTTATATGTAATGAATTTGGCTCCAGAGAGTGTTTGAATGATCCATTGAACCTTTGGATAATTAGGAGTATTTCCCTAAAGTAGTAAATATTTAGCTTTATAGCTAAGGATTAAGCGTAACTTAAACTCTTAGATATAAAGCAAATTGTTTATTTTTCTAGGTTTATAAAGATTTTATCTAGTGAAGAAGTTTATTTTAACTCATTGTGCACATTTGATTTCAGAGCCAGAAACAGTATCCAGAGAAGGACAGACGAGGCTCGGTGGCCGCGAGGACAGCCAGCAGACGGTGTGTGGGAGCTGCTGCTCTACCTTAGGAAGAGAGCGGTTGGATGGGTGTCATTCGGACTAGCCTCTTAGGATCAGTAGATAATAACTCAATATTCAATTTTAAAACAGGTGTATTTTTAATTACATGTATATGTGTGTGGGCAACTGTGCGGAGGCCAGAAGGGGGTGCGGGAGCCCTTGGAGCTGGAGTTGGAAGCTCAGCAGGGTTCTGAGACCTGAACTCAGTGTGTGCTCTAACCACTGAGTCCTCTCTGCAGCCTCTAATACTTCACTTTAACAACATTTCAATTAGTTATATAATTTGTAATAGGGTTAGGGAGATTCATCTTTGGGTAAGAGTGCTTGCTGTGTAAGAATCTAAAGACCTGTTTAAATCCCCAGCATTCACATAGAAAAAGCCCAAGATGGACATGTGTGTTGATGACCACAGCACTGAGGGGCGGAGGTAGCAGAGTGTGGGAGCTCAGTCAACCAACAACATGACCTTTAAACTGTTCTCTGAACGAGCCCATAAAATAGCCCCCATCACCTTGTCGAGAATCACAGCTCTGGAGTGAGGCCTCGGTATAGGGGTACAGGGCAGTATGCATTAGCTTTCTAATTTGACTTATCATCAGAAACTGGCAAATATCCTAAATGGCTTCTCCCACCATCTTTATTGAATAGGAAGCTGTATTGGAACTGGACTTAATACAAATGACTACACTGTCATAGTTTATAATGGGAACTATTGTTGCTCTTTTTCCTATCCGGTATTTATTGACCTTGGCACTTAATAAAGTTTGCCTCCACTCCATTTGTTGATGGTTTGAAAAAGGACTTAATCTACTCTTTAATGTGTGATGAGGGTAAGCCTTTGTAACACAAAAAAAACAAAACAAAACAAAACACAACCCTTCTTAGTCAGAGTTTCTATTCCTGCATAAATATCATAACCAACAAGCAAGTTGTGGAGGAAAGGGTTTATTCGGTTTACACTTCCACACTGCTGTTCATCACCAAAGAAAGTCATGACTGGAACTCAGGCAGGTCAGGAAGCAGGAGCTGATGCAGAGGCCATGGAGGGATGTTCCTTACTGGCTTGCTTTCCCTGGCTTGCTCGGCTTGCTCAGCCTGCTTTCTTATAGAACCCAAGACCACCAGCCCAGGGATGGCACCACCTTGATCACAATTTGAGAAAATGCCCCATAGCTGGATCTCATGGAGGCATCTCCTCACCTGAAGCTCCTTTCTCTGTGATAACTCCAGCCTGTGTCAAGTTGGCACACACAACCAGCCAGTACACCTTCCAGTCTGTTTTTAGTACGTGTAGCACGCAATTGGCTGTAGTGTAAACAAACCATAGACACATTAAGTCTGCTGGTCCACAGCATCCTACTGTAGACGGAGGGGATTCGGTGTCACTTCCTACCTACAGTCCAGTGACGTAAAATTAGCTAAAACATTTTTATTGGTAAAATTTCAATTGTTTTCTTTGTATATACCCTTTGATTATTTAAAAATAAAGTTCTTTTAAAAATATACAGCCTTACATAAAGAACTTTTAAAAAAAAAAGATTTATTTATTTATACTTAAATAAATATATTTTGTTTGCACGTACACTTGCGCACCAGAAGAGGGCATCGGATCCATTACAGATGGTTGTGAGTCACCATGTGGTTGCTGGAAATTGAACTCAGGACCTCTGGAAGAGCAGTCAGTGCTCTTAAAACTAAGAACTTTTAAGAAAAGCAGGAATTCCTTTGCCATTGAATAATGACTTTTTTTAAGATTTATTTTTATTTTATGTGTGGGCATGTCTGGCCTGCATGTGCATATGTTCACTAGGTGCATGCCTGGTGTCCACAGAGGTCAGAGGGGTACATTGGGTCCCCTGCAGCAAAAGGTACAGAGGGTGATGAACCTCTGGTGCTGGGAACCAATCAGCGTTCCAGCCTTCTCTTTAGCCCCTCCCACAAAAAGCCTTATTTTTATTTTTTTTGAAAATCAAGTCATCCTTCTGTCCACTTTACATTAAAGGTTGAAGAAAAGAGAAAGTACAAAAATAATGAAGCAGGAAATCTATACAGCGGTGCTGCTGACAGTGGTGCTGATGTAAAACCACCGAGTGGAGACACTGACAACCAGCAGTTTCCCAGGAAGCAGAATGAGGGGCACGGCAGGTAAGAATGGGTGAGAGTTAACATGGATAGGTCTTACTATAAAACCCACTATAATTTGGGTTATGACTCATTTTTAAATAAATGTTGTGCATATATGTTAGACAGATTCAGCCTTACATGATTGCCAGAAAAACATTAAAGGACATATTTTTCCCATTATATTAATTTTTTGTTTAAAAATATACACAAAACATACAAACGTTATGTTATTTACCTATAATGTGTGATACAATGTACAAACATCCTTAACATATGTATGCATGTAAGCATTTGTAAGTCGTATATTTTTATTCCAGAAGGATTTGATCCCAGGAATGAAGCTATTAACTGTCAGGTTAGGGAGTATTTCAGATTATGATATATGCTATTAAACTATTTTCAAAAAATATTTACCATTTTCTTTTTTTTCTTTCTTTTTTTTTTTTTTCCGAGACAGGGTTTCTCTGTATAGCCCTGGCTGTCCTGGAACTCACTCTGTAGACCAGGCTGGCCTCAAACTCAGAAATCTGCCTGCCTCTGCCTCCCAAGTGCTGGGATTACAGGCGTGCGCCACCACCGCCCGGCTACCATTTTCAGTAGTAAGAATTTTGGCTTCTTTAAAATTCTGTTATGTGAATATGATTCTCTTTTTAATTTATTTTAAAAATTTCAAGAATGGCATACTATTTTAATATATCATTTTAATAAGTCTGGGAATTTAATCCTTTTTGAAGAGGTACTATTAGAGATTAAAAATACATGTTAAGTACTAATGTATACATACCAAGTTAATTCCATTTCAACACATTATGAATATAATAAATATAAAAACAAGCTACTCAGGTAACTGATATATAATATATATATTTTTTTTGGGGGGGGGGGTTGAATGAAAATGGCAAGCATTAGATTTGAAAATGTCATGTTCTTGTTAGAGGTCCATTACTGGGAGTGACTTTTGAGGTTTCCAAAGCCCACCCCAGGCCCAGTCTCTCTCTCCCTCTGCGGCCTGCTAGTCTGATGTTACCCTCAGCCACTTCTCCAACACCTGCCTGCCTCCTGTCATGCTTTCTGCCATGATGATAATGGACGAAGCCTCTGAAACAATAAGGAAGCCCCAATTAAATATTTTCTGTTATAGGACTTGCCTACATCATGGTGTCTTTGCTCAGAGATAGACATACTAAGACAATATGTAAATATATCTGTGTGTATACACAAACATAAATGCGCAGGCAAGCTACACAGAACGTTGTTTCCGTGACAGACCGTGTTAGTAGTTCTGTGGCCACCTGAGGTTGTGTAAATACACTTTGTCAGTTTCTCACATGGCAGAGTCACCTAATGGTGCGTGTCTTAGGAAAGATCGTCCTGAATAAGTGTGAGGAAGAAGAGGGAAGCGTGAGACTGTGCCAGCAAGAAGAAGAAAACTATATTAAGGCACATCTCTCTTTCTGGAGAGTAAATTGGACCAAATACACTGTCTTAGTTAGGGTTTTACTGCTGTGAACAGACACCATGACCAATGCAAGTTTTATAAAAGGCAACATTTAATTGGAGTTGGCTTACAGGCTCAGAGGTTCAGTCCATTGTCATCAAGGCAGAAACATGGCAGCATCCAGGCAGGCATGGTACTGGAGGAGCTGAGAGTTCTACATCTTTATCTGAAGGCTGCTAGTAGAAGACTGACTTCCAGGCAACTAGGGTGAAGGTCTTAAGCCCACACCCACAATGACACACCTAATCCAACAAGGCCACACCTCCTAATAGTGCCACTCCCTGGGAAAAGCATATACAAGCCATCACATACACTATTAATTTTGACAGTTTAGACGAATAGGCTAAATTCTACTTTTGTAGTATCTTCAGATTTTATTTCATTGTAATTTAACTTTACATTTAAAGACATTTACTCACATAAATAATATATAATAGTATATAATTACTCACCTAAATAATATATAAATATCATAAGTACAGTTTTCCTTTAATGTCAGCTTAGAGACAGTTTACTGGAACCAGCATCTCATATACATTCCCCGTCCTCCTGTTTTAATCCCAGCTGTGGGATGTGGGGCTTCAGACTGTCCACAGCAGCTGGCCACCCAGCTGTGGTATATGGGGCTGCTTCAGACTGTCCACAGCAGCTGACCACCCAGCTGTGGGACATGGGGCTGCTTCAGACTGTCCACAGCAGCTGACCACCCAGCTGTGGGATATGGGGCTGCTTCAGACTGTCCACAGCAGCTGACCACCCAGGTGTGGGATGTGGGGCTGCTTCAGACTGTCCACAGCAGCTGGCCACCCAGGTGTGGGAAACAGGGCTGCTTCAGACTGTCCACATCAGCTGACCACCCAGGTGTGGGATACAGGGCTGCTTTAGACTGTCCACAGCAGCTGGCCACCCAGGTGTGGGATACAGGGCTGCTTTAGACTGTCCACAGCAGCTGGCCACCCAGGTGTGGGATACGGAGCTGCTTCAGACTGTCCATAGCATCTGACCACCCAGGTGTGGGATGTGGGGCTGCTTTAGACTGTCCACAGCAGCTGGCCACCCAGGTGTGGGATACGGAGCTGCTTCAGACTGTCCACAGCAGCTGACCACCCAGGTGTGGGAAACAGAGCTGCTTCAGACTGTCCACAGCAGCTGGCCATGACTTGCCTCGTGCTCTGGCAGGGGCCTGACTCTGCCAGCTGAAGATAGTTTACATTTGGGATTGTGGGGACTCTTGAGAGTGTATAAAAATGCCAGAGCCCCAAGAGGCTGAGGAGGCTGCTGAAGGAGCTCAGCTTTGTGCCCTAATAAATGATCATTTTGGGAGAGAATTTCCTGGGGTGTTGAGACGAATGTATCTTTAGTGTTTATATGGAATGTTCTGTAGCCGTCCGTCAGGTCCATTTGACTTATTAAATCATTTAGACAAGCTGTCTGTTGGGAAGAGTGGGGTACTGAAGTCCCTCACCGTAACTGTGATGAGGTACTTTATGGTTTTAGATCCAGTAGAGTGTCTGCACACACCTGGTTGGTGCGTTTGTGTTTAAAATTGTGCTACCCTCTTAGTGAACTGATCCTTTAATGAGCAAGCAGAGTCCCTCCTTAACTCTGCTGATGAGTGCTGTTTTGAAGTTTATCTTGTCAGGGATTAGAGCAGCTATGCCTGTTTGTTTCTTAGTTCCATTGGCTTGGAATAAACTTCTCCATCCGTGTTCCTTAAGGTGCTGTCTGCCATTGTGGTGTGCTTCGTGAAGTCCATAGAAAGATGGATCCTGTGTTGTTATTCAGTCTGCTCACATGTGTCTTTATTAGGAATTGGAGACTCTGTATATTCAGAGTTACTGCTGGAAGACATTGTGTTACTCAGTCTTTAAAGGGGCAGATCTGAGAGAATAAATGCCTTTATTAGGGGCTGTGTTAGACTTGCTCCTGTATTAGGGGACTGCATTAGACTGGCTCCTGTATTAGGGGCTTTGTTAGACTGGCTCCTGTATTAGGGGGCTGTGTTAGACTGGCTCCTGTATTAGGGGCTGTGTTAGACTTGTTATTCAGTCTGCTCACATGTGTCTTTTTATTAGGAATTGGAGACTCTGTATATTCAGAGTTACTGCTGGAAGACATTGTGTTACTCAGTCTTTAAAGGGGCAGATCTGAGAGAATAAATGCCTTTATTAGGGGCTGTGTTAGACTGGCTCCTGTATTAAGGGGCTGTGTTAGTCTGGCTCCTGTATTAGGGGGCTGTATTAGACTGGCTCCTGTATTAGGGGGCTGTGTTAGACTGGCTCCTGTATTACGGGACTGTGTTAGACTGGCTCCTGTATTAGGGGCTGTATTAGACTGGCTCCTATATTAGGGGGCTGTGTTAGACTGGCTCCTGTATTAGGGGCTGTATTAGACTGGCTCCTGTATTAGGGGCTGTGTTAGACTGGCTCCTATATTAGGGGGCTGTGTTAGACTGGCTCCTGTATTAGGGGCTGTGTTAGACTGGCTCCTGTATTGGGGGCTGTGTTAGACTGGCTCCTGTATTAGGGGCTGTGTTAGACTGGCTCCTGTATTAGGGGCTGTGTTAGACTGGCTGTCTCCTGAGGAAAAGGATGAGCCTCTGGCAGTTGTTCAGTCTCTAAGGCTGGATGTCTATGCAGTCCCAGTCTGGCACTGGAATTTGGAGGATTTCTGAAGAGTGGTTGGTCTATTCTATGCTCGACAGACATTGCCAGTTAGTGGGGGCAAGCTGGCAAAAAGCAGTTTTTTCTTCCATCCCTTTCACGTAGGCTGCTACCAGTAGGTATGGTTCAGACTTAGGGTGGGTCTTCCTGCCTCAGATAATTTAAGAAAATTCCTCACAGGAGTTCCAACAGGTTGGGTCCCGGGTATTTCCAGATGTGGTCAAGTTGGCAGCCCAATTAGCTGTCACAGATGTGTGAGCTCTTGCCACATTGTTGCTTTGATCTGTTTCCTTAGACTTGCTTTGCCAACTCTCCTGGCGTTACTGACTTCCTGTGATCTCTTGGATGTGTTCATCTTTCTCTTCAGGTGGAAGTATTCATTCTAGTATCCTCTGTAGCGCTGGCTTAGTAGTCATCCATTTCTTTAATTTCTTTTTATCGGAGTCATTTGAGCACAGTTATAAGCATTCTTTTGAATGTATTGGCTAGATGATCTGGGTCGCTCTCAGTGGTGGTTATTGCTGTGGGCTAGTAATCTGGGGAACACATGACTGAGGTTTCTATGTTTATTTCCACGCAGGAACTTTCACATCTGAGGAATTTGTGTCTTTCTTTCCTTTGGCTCAACCATCTTCGTTTAGTGTAGCGTAGGCCGTGCTCCGGGGAGGGGTCGGTTGTAAGCGTTGAGACTTGGATTGATTGCTGCAGGTCTGAGAGGGGCTGCTGTCCTCACAGACAGACTTTACCCAGCAGCACCCACTTGCTGCCCCTTCTGCAGCCTTCTAGTGTGACTCCCAGTGCGAGTCACTTGAGTGAAGTGGCCAGTGAGCAGTTGGGGGAGGAGATCTTGGGGAGCAGGTCCAGAGGGGAGGGGGCCACGTGGGAACACTTACAGGGTGGGAAGGAACAGGTTAGTGTAAGGGATGGGGTTGAAAAGTCCTGGAGGAGCCGAGGGCCTGGCAGCACTTGGTCAGGGTCTCTGAGGACCCTGAATCCATGGGGGGGCGGTGGAGTGAGGCCTGCCTGTGACTCTGGAGGGGAAGGCAAAGAAGAACTGAGTGGGACGGAGCTGAGCCGAAAGGGCAGGGGGTCATGAAAGGGGCGGGGCGGCTTCAGAGAAGGAGGGGCAGGGCTCCCTGGCAGTGTAACTAAGGGAAGTCTGGAGGATCCCAGTGGGTCTGCAATACAAGGAGCAGGCCTGCTGCGGGGCGGATTGCTGGGGAGGCTATTCCTGGATGGGCCGGGCAGGCCCATGGGGTAGTAATGAACAGACCCTGCTAGAGGCGATGTGAGGGGTACCCCGTATGTGTATAGTCTATAAAAGTAATCTCAATTGCCCATTGGCAAATTAGCTTCAAACGTTTTTATTTTTATTCATTTGTTTGTTTACTTATGTTTCTGCACATGTACTACATTTAAAAACCAAACTAAAAATGTAAGGCAGAGCGATGTGTTACTGTTGTCTGGCAGTCGTAGGCAGAGACTCCACCCTCTGGTGGCCTGTTCAGGTTAGTTTGCTCGCCTCTTGGGTTTGCTTGGGTTTCACGCTCCTGTGTTCCTACAAGCACCCAGTCTCTGTGCTTGTGATCTCGTCTGTTCTGTAAAATGGTTTCTGCGGCTTTCATTTCCCAGTGAGCTCTTGTGATTTTACCTCTTCTGAGAAATGTTCCTTGTGCTCAGATAAAGCATCCCACAGATCAGCCCTGGCACATTGTGCCAACGTGCCCTGTTGTGGTTTTGTTCACTTGCTGGGCATGTGCACAGCTAGTGTGTAGAGCCAGAATCGTACCAAGATCACTTCTCCTTTACTCTTTGTCAGTAGAATTATTTTTAAAAGACATTTTTTAAAAGATCATCTGTTTTTAAATAGTGGTCCTGCCTTGCTTATGAAGGAAGTGAAGAAAAAGGAAAATGAAAGCTGGGTATTCAAAGAGTCTGCCAGGATGGCAGTGACTGAGAGCGCTGGCTTACCCACTGGTGGCTCGCTGCAGTCGCAGGATGGCTCCCGCTGGAGTGACACGGACCAGAGTGAACCCAGGTAAAATCCTTGTCAGATGTCTGTGCTAGGAATGATAATGGTAATGACTGAAGAAGGTGTGTGATTTTTGAGCCAGAGGTGGTAGCATAGCAACTCTGGAGGCGGAGGCAGGCAGATCTGTGACCCAGGCTGTCGTAAGCTACAGAGAGTTCCAGAACAGTCAGGGTTACACAGAGAAACTCTGGCTCAAAACAGCAACAACAAGATTTATTTCAAAATTGTGGCAGCATAAAGGTTTTTTATTTAGAAAATGTTTACAAGATTCAGAAATTATTAATAATTACAAGTAGTAAAATAATAATGTGAATTCATTTGCCACTGTGTCAGTATAAAACCCTTGGATATAGGCCTGTTTTCACAATGTGTAGCTTGCTCCTGGGTTTGCTGGGTGTCATGATTTGAATATGCTTGGCCCAGGGAGTTGGAATAGTTGTGTCATGTGTGCATGGGCTTTAAGGCCCTCATCCTAGCTGCCTGGAAGCCAGTCTTCCACTAGCAGCCTTCAGATGAAGATGTAGAACTCTCAGCTCCTCCTGCACCATGCCTGCCTGGATGCTGCCCTGCTTCTGCCTTGATAATGGACTGAACCTCTGAACCTGTGAGCCAGTCCCAATTAAATGTTGTAATAAGAGTTGCCTTGGTCATGGTGTCTGTTCACAGCAGTAAAACCCTACCCAAGACCCTGGGTCTGCCACTGACCCGCTGTGTGCTCTGCAGCCTTTCTTGCCCCACTTTGTAAAAGTCTACTGCATCTTAGCCTGCCTCAGGATTGTGAGGACTACTGTGAGATTAGCACATGTGCTTACGGTAATGCACAGTAATTACAGGTCCAGAAAAGGCTACGTTTTGTCGTCGTTAAAACAAATAAACAAACAAACAAACAAAAAAACAAAAAAACAGTGTTTCTGGGGCTGGAGAGATGGCTCAGTGATTTAAAGCACTGACTGCTCTTCCAGAGGTCCTGAGTTCAATTCCCAGCAACCACATGGGAGTTCATGACCATCTGTAAAGAGATCTGCTGCCCTCTTCTGGAAAGCAAATGTCCATGCACTCATACATTAAAACAAAACATTAATTTCAGTCCAGGTGTGGTAGTTTATGCTTGTTGTAATTGAAGGCTAAGGCAGGAGGATCATCATGAGTTCAAAGCCAGCCTGAAGCACATAATGAGTTCTAGGATTACCTAATTTTCAAAGTTACCTGCTGTAGGCAGACCTGTAGGACATTTACCTTATCTCAAAAACAAAATGGTTTCCTATGTAAGAACTTCTGAAACACTTTCCAGATAGGTTGAAGTACCCACAAATGACATCGACAAACGGGACCAGTAATATGGCTTAGAGGATAAAAACACTTGCCACCAGCCTGAGGCCCTGAGTCTGATATCCCAGAACACACATGGCCGCAGGAGGGAACCGCTTGTATACTATGTTCTCTGACCTCACTTGTGCTGTAACACACATTTATGCATGTGCACGTGCGCACACATACACACACACACACACACACACACACACACACAAGAAAAGTAAAAAGCTTTCTTAATGGTATCTTTTTCTATCAAATAAAGCAGGTAATGTGTTTTTCCTTTTTCTGTGATCATTTGGCCTAAGTTTAATTCTTTCTGGCCTGGGGATATGGCTCGGTAGTGGAGAGCTTGCCTAGATACACAGAACCTTGCGTTTGATGACCAACCACCCACTGAGGGCTTGGTTGGCAAACAGTTCAGACATCAGCTTGGGGGCTGAGGCTGGAGGTGCAAGGTCATCCTCAGCTGAATAAAAGAAATACGTGGGGCTGGCGAGATGGCTCAAGCGGTTAAAAGTACTGGCTGCTCTTCCAAAGGTCCTGAGTTCAAATCCCAGCAACCACATGGTGACTCACAACCATCCATAAAGAGATCTGATGCCCTCTTCTGGTGTGTCTGAAAACAGCTACAGTGTACTTACATATAACAATAAATAAATCTTTAAAAAAAAAAAAAAAAAAGAAGCCGGGCATGGTGGCGCACGCCTGTAATTCCAGCACTTGGGAAGCAGAGGCAGGCAAATTTCTGAGTTCGAGGCCAGCCTGGTCTACAGAGTGAGTTCCAGGACAGCCAGGACTACACAGAGAAACCCTGTCTTGATAAACCAAAAAAAAAAAAAAAAAAAGAAAGAAATATGTGTATGTTTTCAATTTCTTATAATAGTAATATTTTTATCTCTTACTCTCCATTTATAACTAAATCCCCTATGGAAAATTATTATGTAATTAATCTATAAACTTTATTAGTGAAAGGAATGTTTCAAATGTAGAAGTTTTGTATAAAGCTCAATAATCTTATATATCCTTTATATTTTACATAATATTAGTCTTAAAGGATTCTTATGGTTTTGTTTTTTTCTTTTAGGCCCACAAAGAAAACATCTAATAAAAATAACAAGGTAATGTAAAAAGAAAAAAACAATAATTTGTTTTAAAATACGAGGTAATGTCGAAAATGTAAGTTAAAAGATATAAAAGACAAAGTGAAAACAGGGGACCTTGTTATCAGGTAAGAAATGGTGGTAGTTGATAAGTGTCCTGACTACAGTTGAATTCCTTTAGAAAGTGCCTCTTTCTGCTTGTATAAACAGAAAGCTTGCATGTTACATGTATAGTGTATCCATCAGGGAACAGTTTAAAGTAGTATTTATTTTACAGGACAGCAAGCAGACGGCTGCTGTGGACAACCTTGATGACTTTACTGAGTCATCTGAAACAGCCTCTGAGGACCATGAGCTGCAAGGCCCTGATTACGAGAACATTTTGTGTGAAATCGAGCATCTCAGACTGGAGTGTAAAGGTGTGGTCACTGTGCAAATGGAAGGCCTTTTCATGTATGCTGATATATGCCAGTCAGCATTGCCCCTCGACCCCCGATGTGTGACAGTACTGCATTGCCCTTCGACCCCTGATATGCGACAGTTCTGTTCCTTTCAGAAATACCCATTAAATTAACATAGTCTGTGAGCTGCTCATTACACCGTCAGCCAAAGCACTGCAGTCCCTCTCACGGGACCCACACAGTGGGTCCAATAGTTTTGTTCATCTTGCTTTTCTTCTGGGTCTTACTGTCACCGGGTGATGTTACCTGGTGTGCTGGCTGGTTTTATGTGAACTTGACACAGGCTGGAGTCATCAGAGTGGACGGAGCCATAACTGAGCATATGCCTCCATAAGCTCTGGCTGTGGCAGACCTGTAGGACACTCACTTAATGAGCAGGTGATGAGAGGATCCATCTCACTGAGTAGTGCTAGCCTGGGCTGGTGGTCCTGTGATGGGCAAGTCATGATGAGCAAGCCCCTGAGCAGCAGCCCTCCCTGGACTCTGCATCAGCTCCGCCTCAGGTTCCTCCCCCTTTATTCCTGCCCTGATTTCCTTCCATGGTAAACAGTCATTGGAAGCCTAAACCAAATAGACCCTTTACTCCCCAAGTTGCTTTGGTCGTAGTGTTTCATCAGAACAATAGTAACCCTGAGGCACCTGGTCTCTACCTAGAAAGCTGTTTCTCCTGCTAACCCACCTCCTGCAAACACGGTCTCTCTTTTAACTGTAATTATGTAATTGTAACGATTCAGATCTGATCATATGAACCCTTGGCTAAAGGTTAAATTGCTCAGTCTCTGAGCTTTCTCCTGCCTTTTCTGGGTTTCAGTTGTCTTGGAAGCTGCAGTAGGATGTTTTGTTTTATACAGTTCCAGCAAGGCATAGTGATATATAAAGGGTAATTTGGTTAGTTTCACCATTTGTATTAAACACACATTTAATTTCCATAATCAACATAGTTAACAATCTATCGAAGAAGCCTCCGTTTCTCCCTGACTCCTTGTTTTTATTTTGTTTTGTTTTGGTTTGGTTTTTCGAGACAGGGTTTCTCTGTGTAGCCCTGGCTGTCCTGAACTCACTTTGTAGACCAGGCTGGCCTCGAACTCAGAAATCCGCCTGCCTTTGCCTCCCAAGTGCTGGGATTACAGGCGTGCACCACCACTGCCCGGCTCCCCGACTCCTTGTTAAGAAGCTGACAGATTGTTCTCCAGCATGTCCCACGAGATAGGCGAGATCCAGTGTGTGTGTCCTCAGAAACACTGACTATCAGTGCCTTAAATCTCAGCTCCTCTGATGGCTGCATAGGATGCAGCTCACGCTGGTCTTAATGTACACTACACTACTAATTAATGTCAAGCATTTTCCATTGATTTATTTTCCTTACTGTGTCTTTCGTGTACTCCTTTCTGTTCTGTATCCATTTTCTTATAAGTTGTATTTGTCCAGCCTGACTAAGCAGAATAGATATTCATCTTATAGGAGCAGTGCATGAGATTTCATCTAATCTTTTCAGATAGTTTATCCTTGGTTGATGTAGTTTCTTGCCATATGTAGAGTGTTCAGTACCTGGCTGAGTATCCCGGGCCCTCTCCAGACCTGCAGGGTCTTTCTCTGTGTTGTCTCCTCTCTGGTCTGTCCTGGGATCACAGTTGGCTTTGATGATCAGACTCTGAACTTAGTCACCTCAGCTCAGTGAGTGTGGGGAGCTCTGCTTCAGTTCTTCATCCAGGAGTGGCAAGAGAGGCAGCGGCCCTGGCATGTTCAGACATTTCATCTGTTGTTAAGGATCGTTGCCTTGAGAATTATTATTTAAGATATTTTATCTGTCTCTATCTGGGTTGTTTGAAGTGGGAACTTGGCCCCATAACTGCTACCTCATCTGGCTAAAAGCAGATTGAAATAGAGACTCATTAAATGCTTTTTGTTTTCCTGTTTTAAATCTAATGTGGACTGTTTGAGTTTAGCTTAGCTCCAGTTCTATCCAGTTTTATAAGAACAAACTCCATTGTGTATAAATTCCACATTTTTCTTTTAAGCTGACCCAGAGCAAGTGTCACCTGTGTTACTGGCAGAGCCTAGTGTAACGTGTTCCACATTGTGAGCGAGTGAGCGCAAGCATGCCGGCTTCTAATTTGCACACTCATTATCTGTCTCTTATTCTCTCCTGATTCAGATACTGTTAGTCTGTTGAAAATACGGGATGCCATTTATTCATATAAGAGATTAATAGAACTTAAAGGAAGCCACTGTGAACTACTTACAGGAAAACTGAAAAGAATGGAAAATAAGTGTAAAGGGTTACAGAAGGAGGTGTCAGAGGCAGAAGAAGTGAAGTCACGCTTGGAGCATGAAAAGGTCGGATGGGAGCAGGAGCTCTGCCGGCTGAGGTGTGTGGCTCTGTCTTATGAATGTTTCATGTTCTGTTACGCTCGCTCACTTATATAGAGTGTGTACACCTTGGCAAGTGTGTGGAAGTCGGGTGCTAATTTGGGAGGGTCCTCTCCTTCCACCATGTGGTCTGGCTTAGACAAGTGCCTTTACCCATTGACCACAACAGAGAAGCTTTATTAGGACAGGACATCACCAGCCTGAGGTCCAGGTCACAAAGTGATCTTCATTTGTATAAACAAGTTAATCTTAAGATATGCATGCTTCACTTCAGATTTGCACTGAAACAAGAGGAAGAGAAGAGGAGAAGTGCAGATGAGCTTTCTGAGAAAACCGTGGAGCAGCTCAGAAGGAAAGCCGAGCAGGTTCAGAGCGAGGTGGAGGCCAGGCAGCAGCTAGAGGCCTCTCTCCGAACCCTGGAGATGGAGCTGAGGACAGCGAGAAGCCATCTCAGCCAGGTGAGCTGTCCCCGCTAAAAGTGTCTCTCCTTCCTTTGTTGTATTTTAATGTCACTTCAATTATATGTGTATTTACACACATACATCTGCGCATGCGTGCATACATACATGTGCCTCTTAAGAGATGTCGGTTTCCTTATTAAGCAGATGTCATGAGCATGACAGACATCAGTTCCGTCACTAGTTGATGTAATTGTGTGGGGCTGTCAGGATGTATGCAGCCCATTGTTGGCCGGTGGCACCTGATGCTGAGAGTAAATCTTAACATAGATTGCTGAAATTATGTATTGTGGCTCTTGGAAACAGATGGGTTACTACATATATCTTTTCGAAGTGAAGTAATGGAAGATAAGTCGAATATGGAAAATAAAGTTAGTTTAGCACGCTTAAAAAGCTGACTTTGAAATTGATAAAACTAGTTAAATATTTGTAATAAACTGTAGTTGCAATATACTTATGAATGTATCATGTTCTGTTATGCTCAGTCACTTATATAGAGTGTGCACACCTTGGCAAGTGTGTGGAAGTAGGAAGTAGTTTTGCTTTTTTAAGCAATTTAACTATAATATGCAATACAAATTGAGTGTTTTGTGTGGGTTCCTCAGGTTTTCACTGGCTGTCTCCAGTTTGTTTCCTGTTTTGGCCCTAACTAAGCTTTCAGATACCATGTCTGTAGCAGGCACAGAAGTACAAGACTGAAAATTTCATCACTGTGTCTCCAGGTTTTAGAGGAACGAAATGAGACTCAGAGGCAGCTTTCCCGAGAACAGAATGCCAGAATGTTACAAGATGGGATTCTTGCAAATCACCTCTGCAAACAAAAGGAGATAGAGATGACGCAGAAGAAAATGACTTCTGAGGTATTTTCTGTAGTTTTCAAAAGATGCATGCATTTATGTATTTACATATTTTCAGAACCAGCCTTATGGACCACAGAAAACACAGAGGATTTCTGAACCATATGTGTGCATACATAATAAACCTGTTTCAGGAGGTTTCCTGCTGTCTGCAGTAACATAAAGGAGTAAGTGCCCTGGTGGCGGAGCAGCAGGCACAGTGTAGGGGACTGGGGGATTCGGAAGCTTCTTACATTAATATAATCTTTCCTTTTTACAACAGTTCACTCACGTGTACAGACATACTTATTTGTATCATGCTTATTTTTAGCATTTATCAATAAATGTGGTTTCAGTGACAGACTAAAAACAGTGTTAGAAAAGTCTTTCTGGATAAAAAGAACTAAAAGAGCTTTGGGAAATTTCTGTGTAAATGAAAGAACTAAAGGTCTTACTTATTACAGACTGATTATTTACCCTAAAGTGTTAACCTGGTTTTTTTTTTTTTGCATGTGTGTTTGGTATGTTTGTGTGTGTTCATATTTGTGAGCACATGTGTGCATGTGTGTGTGGGTTAATGGTAGGTGTCTCTTTGGTCTCTCTGCATTTCACACACTGATGCAGGGGCTTTCACTGAACATTCTTGGTTAGTCCAGCAAGCCAGCTGGCCCCGGGATCTCCCATCTTGGCTTCCTGTGTGCTGAGGTTGCAGGTGCGCTGCCAGGTGCCCCGCACTTACACAGGTGCTTGGAACCATGCTGTGGTCCCCACTTGCATAAAGCCAGCTCCTGCTGTGAAATAGCAACAACTTTAATAATCTTGGGCTTGGTGCCTGAAGCCTGTTGTAATTCAGAGAAACACTTTTCCTCCAGTGCGAAGTTTCTGAAAAAGTATTTCTCTCTTAATTTCATAAAGTTGTTGTCTTCAATTACATTTATGAACTTTTAGGAATTATACTTCTATAAGCAATAGAAATTAATTTATTATTTCCAGTTGCTATATGTGTTTCAGTGCTTAGGTTGAAGAACCTTACATGCTGTTCTTGAATTCTTGAAATTGTGACATTTCACAGACTGCTAACTAAATATCTCTTTCTTTACTTAGGTTTCTGTTAGTCATGAAAAAGAAAAAGATTTATTGCATAAGAACCAAAGGCTGCAGGATGAAGTTGCCATGTTAAGACTGGAAATGGACACAATAAAAAACCATAGTCAGGAGAAGGAAAAGAAGTATCTTGAGGATATTAAGATTGCAAATGAGAAGAATGATAACCTTCAAAGGATGATGAAGCTGAATGAAGAGACACTTAGGAACACAATATTCCAGTACAGTGGGCAGCTGAATAGTCTTAAAGCCGAGAACACAGTGCTGAGTTCTAAGCTGGACAACGAGAAACAAAATAAGGAGAGATTGGAAACAGATGTTGAGTCGTTCCGGTCTAGACTAGCTTCTGCTCTGCATGATCATGCTGAAATTCAGACAGCAAAAAGAGACCTAGAAACTGCTTTCCAGAGAGCAAAAGATGAGTGGTGTCGTTTGAAAGACAAGATGAGTTTTGATATGTCTAACCTCCGAGATCACAATGAGGTTCTCTCCCAACAGCTTTCTAAGACAGAAAGAAAACTGAATAGCCTAGAAACCGAGTTTCATCACACAAAAGATGAGCTCAGAGAGAAGACGCTGGCTTTAAAGACTGCGCAAAGAGACCTCAGCCAGACCCAGTGCCAGATGAAGGAGGTGGAGCTCATGTTTCAGGACGAGCAGGGGAAAGTGAGTAAGTACATGGGGAAGCAGGAGTCCATCGAGGAGAGGCTGGCACAGCTGCAGAGCGAGAACTCCCTGCTGCGGCAGCAGCTCGACGATGCCGCCAACAAGGCCGACAGCAAAGACAAGACCATAGTGAACATCCAAGACCAGTTCCAGGATGTGCTGAACAGATTCCAGGCCGAGAGTCAGAAGCACAGCCTGAGGCTAGAAGACAGAAATCAGGAGCTAATCAGCGAGTGCAGCCATCTGAAAGAAAGAATGTGCCAGTACGAGAACGATAAAGCAGAGCGAGAAGTAAGTATCAGAAAAGAGAAGAATGATTTAAACGGTCATTATTTCTGTCTCACAGGTATAGGTGTGTGCCTGCCTGTATGTCTGCACTATGTACATGCCAAGTGTTTGCAGAGGCCAGACGATGGTATCAGATCCCGTGGAATGGAAGTTACATATGGTCGTGAACCGCCATGTGGGTGCTAGGAATCGAACCAGGCTCTCTGGAAAAGCAGTCATTGCTCTTAACCACTGAGCCATCTCTCCAACCCCAAGAAAGATAAATATTCTTAAAACATCACAAAGGGAAATGCAAAATACTGTTTGGTAATACTAAGTGTTAAATCTAGCTAAATATAAAAATCTCCTGGCTCTGCCAGTAGCTGGGCAGAATCCTTTGGTGCTTGACCAGTTATTGAACTTGGCAAAGGATTTTGTTCAAGATCAATAACTGAAGACCAAGCAAGAAACACAAGGACCTCATGATCTTCCTTATAACAAAGAATCTCAATAAGCTAATTTCTTAGAAGCTCCAAAGTACAATAGTGGTTCTTAGAGCTGGGGGTGAGATGAGGAGGGAGGCGTGACGGGAGGTGTGGGTCAGTGGGTCAGTGGGTCAGTTACAGCGAAGAGCAGGAAACGTGGAGCTACTGAACAATAATATACCCTGCATTTCAAACATCTAGAAGAAATGATTTCACCATAAAGAAATGATCAATGTTTGAAGCTATAACTGTCTAACTTGATCTAAGCACTAGATAATATGTACATGTATCTAAACAGTATGTACACTGTGTACAATTTTATGTTTTTACATTTCAGTTAAAAGATGAAAATTTTAAATATGAGTAAATTAAAAATAAAATATAAAAAAGTTTCACAATGTAGAACTCATCCCTGCCACCCCCACGGACAGGCACAACTATATGCAATGATATTCCTCAGAGCGTGTGGAAGAAATAAATGGTATTCATGTATGTTATAATGTTTTATAAAATTAGTAACAAATGTCTTATCAGGTAGTTGTGAGGCAACTCCAGCAAGAACTGGCTGATACCCTAAAAAAGCAGTCCATGTCAGAGGCTTCGCTAGAAGTTTCCTCCCGTTACCGCAGCAATTTAGAAGAAGAGGCGCGAGACTTAAAGAAGAAGCTAGGTCAGATCAGAAGTCAGGTAGGTGCGAGTTTGGTCTGCCAACTTCTCAGGATGATGTCAGCAGACAGCTTTCCTTTAGATTTTCATGTTATCTGCCATTGCTTTTATAATGAACTTATCTCTTAAACTCCACTTTTATTCTACCATTTTTTTCTTTGACTTAAAAAAATAATGCATTTATTTCTTGTGAGGGAACAGGCTAAGCATGCCACCTCATTCGTGGGGGGCAGAGGACAGCCGGTGGCGTCTGTCCTGTCTTCCCTCACATGATCTCTAGAGGTCTGGCTCAGACCATCATGGGCCACAGACTCCTTCAGCCTCCAGAGCCATCTCACCGGCCCCTTTTCTTCTTAAGGCTTCATCTTTCTTTAACACATTTATTCTTGTGCAAATTGGGAGCTATCTATTGTTCCTCAGATGTTTCTATTCCATTTGAGATAAAGTAGGTTAAACTTAAATGCTGTTTATGGAAAGTTCCAGAAAACTGCCTACTTTTCACCCCCACTTTTGTGAGGTGATACAGTATCTGTGAAACTTATTTAATGAATTTCAAGATAAAAGGCCATATGTGTTGCTCAAAAATGCAGATGTTAGCCAGATGTGGGAGCACACCTGTAATGTCAGCTATTTGGAGGACTGAGTCTGAGGCTGGCCTGAAAAAGTTTTAAAGGGACTGAGAGTGTGTTCAGGTGCAGTGCTTGCCTCAAACCCTGAGTCCTTATGCTCAATCCCTTGTGCCAGAAATAAACCTAAAGCAAATGTTATACGATAATTTAAAACCTGTCTCCAAAGCTAGGCATTACTTTCATTTAGAAATAAAATCATATGGAAATATTCAAATCATACATAGTATTCATATCTAAAACAAAATGAAAACAGTGTGTGGGTTCTACCATCTGTTTTGTGTGTTTGTTTAGAATCTCTGTAGCTCCACACTGGTCTAGAAGTAACTGCATGAAGCAGGCTGCCCGGCAGTTTGCAGCCATCTCCTGCCTCCTCCTCTCAGGTCCCAGTATTCCTGGCTTGCGAAGGGTAGCAACGGTATTGAGTTACCATGAACATATAATGCACAGCTCACCATTTAAAGCAAACAGTCCGCATCGCAGTGTTTTACAGATGCACAGTCATCAGCACAGTCGTGAGAACCGGTCTTCATAGTGAGCAAACCCTGTGCCTCTCAGCTGTCACCCCTGCCCGTTTGTCTTTCCCAGACATCCTTTATACAGACATCCTTTTCATGTCTGTATATAACTTCTTTTTTCTGAGCATTTTATATCATACACTGTTTACTCCTTTTGAACTGCCCTGTTCTCAGCACATTGCTGTCAGTCCTTGGTATCTTCCGTGTACCGCCTGTGGCCGCTCCCCCTTGCATCAGCTGGTGGGTGTTAAGCTGCTTGCATCTCCGCTGTTGTTAATGCTGCCATGCGTGCATGCGTGCGCGTGCACGCGCTCTCAATTACAGAGCACTTCACCACTCACCATGCTGCATTTCCCCACTTTAGTTACCTAGGTCACCTGTGCTACCTGCACGTCTTTGCTAATGCCAGGCTTTTAGTCTTTTTGGTTTTTATTCATTTTTTACCTCATTTATCCAGAACTAACTCACGGCTATCCTTTTCATGAAGCATTCCCTAAACGCCTCACTTTTAACATCCTAATGTTTCCGTTACTCTTAAATGGGTTTTGCTTCTTTCTTTGGTATTTGTATGAGAAGTAATCTTGTTGGGATATAAATTTACTTAGACAGTGAATGATGGCTGGTATGCAGATACCCTTGAATAAGTCGAAATGTTTTTGCTTAATAATCATTAGAATAGAATTAGGTACTTTATACCAGTACTTCTTTTGAGACCTTAAGTTGATGAGACTTTTTTTTTTTTTTTTTGAGACATTGTCTCATGTATCCTAGGATGGCTTCAAACTGTAATACAGCTGAGGATGGCTCTGAACTTCTGACCCTCCTGCCTCTACCTCCCAAATGCTACAGTTACAGACATGCTATCATGCCTGGTTTATGTATTGCTAAGGCTCAAATCCAGGCCTCCCTGTGTACCAGGCAAGTGCTTCACCAACGGAATTTTATACCTACCCCTGTGTATGGCTCTTACTCTAAATATATTTTAAGGAATTGCATATGAAATGGAAAGCACATAATCTAATAGAGGAGAAATGTTCTGTCAAACATTTTTTCTCACCATGAGAAAAAAGTAACTTCATTTGCCTTCTTTCAGTATGTGGCCAGAGTTGGGATCTGGTCGTCCACAGGAGGTGCTGACTGTGAAGCAGTGTCTGCAGCGTATCTGACATTCCTACTGCAAAACCTTCACGTACCATTAGAGGACTGGCTAGAGCAACCCAGCACACTTTTAGGGAGTGTATTGCGTTAGGGACTTGGTTTCTCCACAGGGCCCTATCCTCAGCCTCTGGTTGCCATGCATTTACTGCTTATAGCAGGAAACACAGTTTACTGCACTGTGTGATCTGTGCCAGCTGAGTCATACAGGGGAAAAAGAAGCTAAAAGCTGAGCACGTGGACAAAGCTACCGGCGGCCGGAGAGATTTCCAGAAGCCGCAGGAAGTCCTAGGGATACAGTATGGACCTCAGTCTTCCCATTTCCTGCCATGTTCAGCTACGTGAGCCAGTTTGCATAGAGGACCTCGTCTATGGTTGCCATAGCACCCACCTAAAATCTCCCTCACTGCCATGTATGCTTCAAGTACTTTATATTCCCTAATTAATCATCTCAGTAGTCCATTGGCATGGGTAGGATCATGTCTATTTCACAGATGAAGATACTAAATACAGAAAGTTTATTTGCTTAGACTTTATACATCTAGCACATGGAGGAGACGGTTTGGACCCAGGCATTCTGGCTTCCTCATGGATATACCTCCACTGAAGCTGTTTCATAAGGCAACTAGCTATCATTAAAATGTTACATTCATCATAGCTGGCCAATCTGTGACAATTTATAGATATTTAAGTAGATAGCACATATGCATAAGAATTCTTAAAATCACAAATGACAAGATGCTGTTAGAAATTCTTGCCAGGCTACAGTGGCACACTCCTTTAATCCTAGTACTGGGGAGGCAAAGGCAGACATATTCTAAGTTCAAGGCCAGACTAGTCTACAGAGCAAGTTCTAGGAGAGTCAGGGCCCTTTTCTCAAAAAAAAAGAAGAAAGGGCTGGAGAGATGGCTCAGTGGTTAAGAGCACTGACTGCTCTTCCAAAGGTCCTGAGTTCAAATCCCAGCAACCACATGGTGGCTCACAACCATCCGTAAAGAGATCTTATGCCCTCTTCTGGTGTGTCTGAAGACCACCAGATATAAATAAATCTTTAGGCTGGAGCGAGCAGGTCCGACCAGAGTGAGCAGAGGTCCTGAATTTAAATTCCCAGCAACCGCATGATGGCTCACAACTCATGTACTTATGAGTACTTATACTCATGTATATGAGTACTTATGTACTTATATACTCATATACATAAAATAAAATAAATAAATCTTTAAAAAAAGAAAGAAATTCTCTTTTGTGGTTTCACCAGTGTTGTTGGTTTGCTATCTGGTTAGATACAGCTAAGACTTTCCTGCTCTGCTCTCTGAGCTAGCCGGGCACTAGGAGACTATGATTTACGAATAGAGCTGTCAGTTACAGCAGACAGCAGTAAATTTTTCTGTAAAGGGCTGGATAATATTTTAGTTTTTGAGAGCATAAGATCCCTGCTGCAACAACTCAGTTAAATTTGCTTCCACTCCAGAGATTCGCACGTGTGTTCATGTGTGTCACATGTAGACTACGGGTATCTCTGTGTGCCCGGAAAACCACAGCACAGGAACAAAGTGCAGATTTAGAACAGCGTATTAGTAAAGGCTTGCTTATTCTTTGTTCCAGTTGCAGGAGGCGCAGGATCAACACAGAGAAGCTGTCCAGCGCGCTGAGAGGATGGAAGAGCATCTACAAAAGTACCGTCTGGGGGGGGGGGGGCAGTGTTTAGGAAGTTCCATCCCGCAAGGGGGCCTGGTGTTTAGGAAGTTCCGTCCCACGGGGGGGGGGGGTGGGGGGTGGGGGGCGATGTTTAGGAAGCAAATAAGCAATGCATTGTGCCCGCTGTGCCAGTTATGAGAGCAGTGCCTCTGAAGCAGGGCACGGTGTCACCTCCAAGTTCCTTAAAGTGCATACTGTTCAAAACAGATGAGTTAGGGGTTTAGCCCATGCATGAAGATGTGGGCTTGATCCCGTGGTCACAAAGCATAACTAGAAAAATTATAGTTACCAAATCATCTGCTTTTCAGACCTTTAAGAATTTGTTAAGTGACTCTGCTGATTTTCAGAAATTAGGTGATATTTTTAAAATTGCTTTATAAATGTAATTTTTTTTAAATATAATTTTAGGCTTGAACTTGAAAATTCCAAGTTTAAAATTACAATAAAAAAGCAATCAGAGGAAATTGAACAACTTCAGGAAAACCTGTCAAGTGTGAATTTGGTAAGTGGTCCTCTTCCTTGATTCTTTCATGCTGAGAGGGGGGGGGTCTCTGCTCTGTGGGAACACACACAGCCGGCAGTCCTCTGCAGTGGTGCTGTGGGAGCACAGTGGGCAGTCCTCTGCAGTGGTGCTGTGGGGACACACACAGTGGGCAGTCCTCTGCAGTGGTGCTGTGGGAGCACACACAGCAGGCAGTCCTCTGCAGTGGTGCTGTGGGAACACACACAGTGGGCAGTCCTCTGCAGTGGTGCTGTGGGAACACACACAGTGGGCAGTCCTCTGCAGTGGTGCTGTGGGAACACACACAGTGGGCAGTCCTCTGCAGTGGTGCTGTGGGAACACAGTGAGCAGTCCTCTGCAGTGGTGCTGTGGGAACACACACAGTGGGCAGTCCTCTGCAGTGGTGCTGTGGGAGCACAGTGGGCAGTCCTCTGCAGTGGTGCTTTGGGAGCACAGTGGGCAGTCCTCTGCAGTGGTGCTGTGGGAACACACACAGTGGGCAGTCCTCTGCAGTGGTGCTGTGGGAACACACACAGTGGGCAGTCCTCTGCAGTGGTGCTGTGGGAACACACACAGTGGGCAGTCCTCTGCAGTGGTGCTGTGGGAACACACACAGTGGGCAGTCCTCTGCAGTGGTGCTGTGGGGACACACACAGTGGGCAGTCCTCTGCAGTGGTGTTGTGGGAACACACACAGTGGGCAGTCTTCTGCAGTGGTGCTGTGGGAACACACACAGTGGGCAGTCCTCTGCAGTGGTGCTGTGGGAACACACACAGTGGGCAGTCCTCTGCAGTGGTGCTGTGGGAACACAGTGAGCAGTCCTCTGCAGTGGTGCTGTGGGGACACACACAGTGGGCAATCCTCTGCAATGGTGCTGTGGGAACACAGTGAGCAGTCCTCTGCAGTGGTGCTGTGGGAACACACACAGTGGGCAGTCCTCTGCAGTGGTGCTTTGGGAGCACAGTGGGAAGTCCTCTGCAGTGGTGCTTTGGGAGCACAGTGAGCAGTCCTCTGCAGTGGTGCTGTGGGAACACAGTGGGCAGTCCTCTGCAGTGGTGCTGTGGGAACACAGTGGGCAGTCCTCTGCAGTGGTGCTGTGGGAACACACACAGTGGGCAGTCCTCTGCAGTGGTGCTGTGGGGACACACACAGTGGGCAGTCCTCTGCAGCGGTGCTGTGGGAACACACACAGTGGGCAGTCCTCTGCAGCGGTGCTGTGGGAACACACACAGTGGGCAGTCCTCTGCAGTGGTGCTGTGGGAACACACACAGTGGGCAGTCCTCTGCAGTGGTGCTGTGGGAACACAGTGGGCAGTCCTCTGCAGTGGTGCTGTGGGAACACACACAGTGGGCAGTCCTCTGCAGTGGTGCTGTGGGAGCACACACAGCGGGCAGTCCTCTGCAGTGGTGCTGTGGGAACACACACAGTGGGCAGTCCTCTGCAGTGGTGCTGTGGGAACACACACAGTGGGCAGTCCTCTGCAGTGGTGCTGTGGGAACACACACAGTGGGCAGTCCTCTGCAGTGGTGCTGTGGGAACACACACAGTGGGCAGTCCTCTGCAGTGGTGCTGTGGGAACACACACAGTGGGCAGTCCTCTGCAGTGGTGCTGTGGGAACACACACAGTGGGCAGTCCTCTGCAGTGGTGCTGTGGGAACACACACAGTGGGCAGTCCTCTGCAGTGGTGCTGTGGGAGCACACACAGTGGGCAATCCTCTGCAGTGGTGCTGTGGGGACACACACAGTGGGCAGTCCTCTGCAGTGGTGCTATGGGAACGTGACAGGCAGTGTACAAAGTCTTGGTGTTGTTTCTGTCCACACCGCTTGCTCCTCACAGTACAAGTCCACCCTGCAGAGAAGTTGGCTAAGTTCACAAATTAATGATTTCAGCTCTAACGTTTCAATAAAGTACTGCGAGGTCAGAAGACAACTTAGGTTGTCCCCTTCCGTCATGTGGGTTCCAGGGATCAAACCCACTTGGTCGGGATTGGCAGCGAGCCTTAGTCACTGGGCTCCTCACTGCCCCTCAGCATGTTGTGGCAATGCTCCACCCTGTTTATGATCTGTGCACTGGTAGGCTTGTGGGCTAGCTCTGTCTCTTGGTGAAGAGATGTGACGTTGCTGTGGACATCAGGCAACTTTGCCCCACTAGAGCCTTACAGTAAATCTTTACATTCTAAGAAATTTGAGTTATTTGATCTAGACTTCTGAAATTTATAGTAATCAAAGTCTTTCACTGAGATTTTGAGAATGAATTACTTACAGTTTTTATTTATACAGAGTAGATACCAGATCATGAATCAAGTGTTTTTCCCTAGAGAACTGTATTTACCACTTTGAATTTAAAAAAAAAAGAGTTACCACTAGAAAAGGTCACAAGATTAGACGCATTGGACACCAACTCACAGCGCTGTTGTCACCATGGACCGAAGCCACCAGTCACTGTGCTCTGTGTGGGCAGCTCACTTTCCCTAACACAATAATATGTTGGTGAGTCTAGGAGACTGGCAGGCCGTGACCAGCTATATAGAGTCTTAGAGGAATATGTTCAGAGTACAAATTTAAATTTATGGTTTGAGTCTTGTTTTGTTCTAGTTTTTGAGACAGGATTTTACTGTATAGCTCTTGTCCTGGAACTCAACATATAGACCAGGCTGGCCTCGAACTCACAGAGATCCATCTACCTCTGCCTTGCAAGTGCTAAAATTAAAGGCACTATGCCCAGCTCCTGTTTCCTTTACTTATTTCCTTTGATGGAAGGAGAGACGTGCACTTGCCACGTCCTGGGTGTGGAGGTCAGAAGACAACTTAGGTTGTCCCCTTCCGTCATGTGGGTTCCAGGGATCAAACCCAGTCGGTCGGGATTGCAGCGAGCCTCCTTCACTGGGCTCCTCACAGCCCTCAGCATGCTGTGGCAGTGCTTCAGACTTGGTAGGCTTATTTCAAAGTGATGACAGAGTTTCTATGGCATTCTAAGAAAATGCTAAGAATTCAGAATATATGATATTTTAAAGTCTTCTCCGTGGATTAAGAGTTTAATAAGGAGCCAAACAGCCGGGCGTGGTGGTGTATGCCTCCAATCCCAGCGCTCTGGGAGGCAGAAGCAGGCGGATTTCTGAGTTCGAGGTCAGCCTGGTCTACAGAGTGAGTTCCAGGATAGCCAGGCCTACACAGAGAAACCCTGTCTCCAAAAAACCAAAAACAAACAAACAAAAAAAAAAAACCAAAAACAAAAAATAATGAGCCAAGCGGTGTGGTTTATAGCTGTTATCCCAGCATTTGGGAGACTGAAGGCAGAGAATGGCCAAAAGTTAGGGCCAGCTTGGGCTGCATAGTCAGTTCCAAGCAAGGCTGGTTGACAGTTGATCTTCTGAAAAACTTAAAGTAAAGCAAAACCAAACCGACCAACCAAAGCCCGAGGGCTAGCATGAGGGGTCAGACAGATAAACGCTCTTGCCGCCAAGCGTGACTTAGACTTGATCCTGGGAACCTGCGTGCTGAAAGGAGAGCGCTGACTCCTGGAAGCAGTCCTCTGATGCGCGCGCGCGTGCAGACACACACACGCGCACACACACACACACACACACACACACACACACACGAGAGAGAGAGAGAGAGAGAGAGAGAGAGAGAGAGAGAGAGAGAGAGAGAGAGAGAGAGAGAGAGAGAGAGAGAGAGAGAGCTGACTCCTTGACTCCTGAAAGCAGTCCTCCGGTGCACGTGCACACACACATGCGCGCACACACACAAGAGAGCACTGACTCCTGAAAGCAATCCTCTGATGCACGTGCACACACACATGCATACATGCCATACACACAGAGACCCAGAATCACAGACATACACACTCACATATGCACACACATGTGTGCACACACAGAGACACAGACACATGTGCAAAGCACACCCAATAGACATACAAGAGAAATATTTTTTTAATTAAGTAAAAATAAAAATTATTTTCTTTAAAAATTTTTTTCAAAGTCTGAAGAGGATAAGGAAAAACTGCGGAAGCTTATGGAGTTGAAAGAGTCTCTGGAATACACTTTGGATCAAGAACAGAAGAGAAGTGGTGCGTTAGAAAAGGAACTGACAGAGTAAGGTTTTAGTGTTTCCGTCTTCTCAGCCATTCTTGACTGATTTAACTGTAACCATACTAAAGCCTACATACAACTTCATTTCTATCTGCATTTTCATAATTAAATTACTTTAAAATTTACTTCAGAAACTGATGAGACTGAGGTAAGGTTCTTTTTCTCACTAAGGTACTGCATTTACGCTCTTTTCTGAGACAGGGCCGTGCCTGGTGGGGAGCGCCAGCCGGACTCTTCCTCAGCTCTCCGGTTTCACCTCCAACTCACTCTCCATCTCTTTCTTCCTTTGCAGCGTCCTTTTCCTCACCATCTGGGCATTTTGATATCTTAAAAACCTGGTTGTGGTTTTCTTTAACTATATCATTAATTACCTTTATATAACTTGTATTTTCTTCCTCTCTCTTTTTAGTTACAAAATTTTATCATGGACATAACTTGTTCCATGGGCATCTCTCCTATGTATATGAGGTTTACATAATATTGAACTTCAATTTTCAAATTTTTAAATACATACACATACATAGTATGTAGTCATGTTGTCTGTTGGTACTGGTACCAGAATGTAGACAGAGACCTGACTCTGAGAGTCTCACTCCACTTGATCAAGGGGTAAAAGGACCTGGGAACAGAGGGCAGAAAATTGTTCAGTATCCTCATAACAAATTGTGGTGGCATGCAGTTTCAGTACTGACAAGAGCATCAGGACTATTTAGAGAAGGGTTGGGGGATGGGAGAGAAATACACATGTGGTCAGACTGGGATCCAGTTGACCATTTTCCTAGGTGCCTGGAGACTCTTACCAGTAGAGCAGATGCTGTCTAGGGAGAGCTTCAACTGTTGTCACAGCAGTTTATAGATAGTGCCTGCTATCCCTAAAATCAGAGAAAGTCTGACAGGGAAGACGGATTCAGTCCCTCGGACTCAGAGTGATGGCTGGAGAGTTCAGGCACCACAGCAGGGGCCTGGAAAGTGATGTTGTGGAAGTTGACATTGGACGTCCCTGAGCATCTTAACAAGATCCCGTTACTCATTGCTTGTCTTTAGTCTCACTGGAGGATTGCTGGCTAGCTGTGGATAAACTCTGCTTAAGTGACTAACGTGGCTGCACTCTTGAACAAGAATGTGCTTAGGGTCACAGATGGGATTAAAAATGACACCCAAACTTTTATCTGCTTTGAGTTTCCTACTGGGCATTCAGGGGCCTAAACAAGGAGGTGGGGCTTTAGTAAAATTAAATTCTGAGTCTCTGCTATAGTATCATTAGGAGATTGTATTTAGGAAACTCTATAGATAGCAAAATCTGTGGATTCCCAGGTCCCTTAAGTGAAATAGTGTACTATTTGCATTTAACCTCTTCCCAGCCTCCAATATACTGTCTCTCCTCTCTGAATTACTTAAAATACCAAAACTAGCATAAATGTTAATTATGTATTTGTTCTCTGTTGGTTAGGGAATAATGGCAAGGAAAAGGAATTGCAGGTGTTCAGTGTTAAATACGGTTTTTCCTTCGTCACCATTTTTAGATGCAAAGTCAGTTGAATTCTTAGATATGGAACCACAAGTACACAGAGCTGACGTTATCCATGCTTGCAAACATGTATGACTTAAATACAGTGATATATGTGAGCATTTGTGTTTCAGTCACCAGCACCTCCTCCCCCATTGAAAATAGATTCTTCTCTCCTGCAGAACATCCTGATTAGAGTTTCTCCTCCCTCTTCTCCTCCCAGCTCCTCCCCATCTCTCCTCCCACCTGGACTCACTCCCCTTTTCTCTCATTAGAAAAGAACAGGCTTCTAAGAGATAACAACAAAACATAACAAAATAAAATAGAGCAAGATAAAACAGAGACTGACGCATCATTAGACAAGAGCCCAAGAGAAGGCACGGGAGTCAGAGAGCCACTCATTTGCACACTCAGAGTCCCATAAAAACAGGAAACAGAAAGCTGTGATATTCACACAGGGGACCTGGCGACCCGCCTCCTCCCTGTGTCACTATCTCTTAAAGTGGAATCTTTCCCAGGTTTGCAGCTTTTCTGTTCGTTCCTGAGATTTGGGGTTTTCTGTCTGGATCTAATCAGTGCCTTTTTTTATAATGTAACTGTCTTGTGTGCATCGCTTAGTGATATGTACACCAGCCCCGGTCTCTGTGTGCAGTTTTACATCTTTTGGGTTTTGCAGATATCCCTATCAAAGACTTGGGTTTTTTCTTTTCTCCATAAGTCTTCCTACACTGTTTTTCTCTTTCATTTCTTATGAAGTTCTGTTTAGTTTTTCCCTCTGCTCAAACTACAAAGACTTCTCTTTCCTTTCTCCTTTCTGCTTTGGATGATCTTGATCCTTTCTGGGTTTGGATGCGAGTCACTCATTCTATACCACATGCTCATGCTCAGCTGTGTGCTGTGCCTGGCACAAGAGGGCAAGCGGTGACGGCATTCAGATGTCTCTCCTGAGCTGCCAATACCTGGGTTACAGTTAACATGCAGGAGTGTTTTATAGTAATATACTAGAGTGGATATAAATAATTACAGGTATTCTGTACATGATTACAATATTAGCTCTACCTCCCATACATAGCATAAATTTTTCTTCATATTATTTACCTAAGATTTTAATTTCATTAGAATGCTTTCAGATTTTAATTATACAAATGAAAAATAGTCATAACTTACAAACTTCTCTTTTTGTTGTTGTTGCATTTTTCGAAACAGTGTTTTCTCTGTGAACCTCTTGCTCTTAAAGAGGTCTGATTATCTCCGACTCCCAAGTGCGGGGATTAAAGCATGTGCCACCATGCCCCCAAAATTTATCTCTTTTAAGTGACAGAACTTAGTATCTGTTTAAATAATTGTTGAATGTACTCTTTAAAGTCTTCATTTATTCTGTTCATTTTTTCAGATTTAAGGAAGTCTTAAAAATGACCAAAAAAGAATTAAATGAATATGAAAGCAGAGAACTTAATCTTCATCAAGATATAAAAAACAATCAACTTGAAATGGATATCCCAGTTAATACACTAATAAAAAAGGTAATTTTAAATCAATTTGGGGATGAAAAATAACTTAATTTTAAGTAATAGAAATCTCTGGATGCATTGAAGTTTTTAATATTGCTTCATGGACTTTATGTCAATGAGAATTGTGATATTTTCTATTAGAAAGATATATTGTTGATTCTTACATCTTGAACCCAGGCTGCAGTCTATCACTGAGTGGTCTTAAATCATGAGTAACACATCTTCTGTATTTATTTATTGGTAGCAGTTTTATTGGAATGCAGTTAGCATATCCCATACTACACTCATAGAATTTTGTGATCCCTTCCACTTCAGAATGTTTCTGCTAGCCTGTATCCCCTCTGCACGGCCTTACGGGTCCACCAGGTTGGCTTTGTGCCTGTATCTGCTTGCTCTGGCATTCCATGTCAGTCACACAGTATGTGTTCTGGCTTCCTTGCTTGTGTTGAGTTCAGGGTCCATATGTATTGCAACAAGCATCCTTACATAGTGTCTTCTTGTTGCACAGTATGCGCTATTGTATGGTAGAACATACATTATATTTAACTTACATCACTTACTGCTTTGCTTTGCTTGGGTATTAATAACATTGCATCTATTTTCATTTTTCCTTGAGTACTTAGGAACCACAGAGTTGTGTACAAACTGCTAGACTTGAGCAGCTCCCACAATGTGGCCATGCTTTGTAACCAGCACCGTGGGGTTGACAGTTTCTCCATAGCCCAGGACCCGTGGTTACAAGTTTCCAACCTGATGAGGTGAAGGGGTGCTTGGCTACAGCTTTCCTTTGCAGTTTCCTAGGAGTGGGGGAGTGGCGTGGAACATGTTCTCATGTGACTGTTGGCCGTGCGTGTGTCCTCTCTGCAGAAACATCTGTTTGAGTGCTTCCCTCACGGGTTATCTTCTTGAGATTGTTGTTGTTGTTGTAAGAATCCTTTATATGTCTTAGATATATGCAGATATAACAGATACAGGATGTTCAAATACTTGCTGTTATTGTGGTAGCTTGCATTTCTGATTCTTGGTGGTGTAAACAAATGTTGATAACGTCCATTTAATCTGTTTATTTCCTTTAATATCATGTCTATAAAAAGCTTACCAAATACAGTCACAAGGACTTCTACCTGTGTTTTTTGCTAAGAATTTTATAGTTTTATTATGTATAGCTGTTGTGCTCTGGGTTACTGTTTTCCAAGGGGGTCTCTACTCATCCAAGCAATGTCTTGGTTGGAAAGCCGTTGGTCACATCATTCTTGATCAGACTTGCAGAAATCAGCTCACCGACCTGGGTTGACTTTTAGTCTCCACTTTCCATGCAGTGGTCTACACGTCTCCCCTAGGTCAGTACCAAGTCAAGTTGGGTTGTCAAGGGAGAACGTTCCAGTCACGTTGCATATTGCTGGATACCATAGGTAATAACAAATGGCCGCCCAGTAGAAGGCCTTTAATTTCACTCCTGTGGAAACACTGGTTTTCTTCTAGAAGCTTGTGGCCATTTTCTCCCTTGCTGATCAATGGCACGATGTGAAGGTAACCTTGGAAAGACAGGCCATTCCTTTTCTTACTTTGAACTTTTGGTTTCTTGCCGAGCGCTTCCCTCCTCACTTGTTTGTCTCATCGTGGGCACAGGATCCACTGGCTCGGCGTGTTTGCATTTACTGCACTGTATTTCATTCATTCATTACAGTTCCTAAGATCATCTAGAGATCTTTGCCAACTAGAAAGAAGATTAAGTATGAGCTTCCAGATTTTCTCATCGGAAATTGAGCTGATTCCAGAGTTCACATTTGAATTGTGTGCCTTCTCTCCCTCCCTCCATCTCTGCTTCCCTCCCTTCATCCCTTCTTTACATTTTTCCTTTAGGATCTTTTGATGTAGCCCAGGCTAGCCTTAAACTCATGGTCCTCCTTCCTCCGTCTCCTGAGCCTGGGGCTACAGGTGTGTTCCACCAGACCCGGCTTATCCTCTCTCGGCCTAGCATCTGAGTCTTAGGGAAAGCACCAGAATGCATCCTTTTCTTGGCACAGAAAACAACTAAAGCTTCGTAGCTTAGTACTGAATGCAGGAACCTGGCACTATGATACACCTCTGGGTCTAGAAGCTGAGGCAGAAGAATTGCAGTTGAAAGCCAGCCTAGACTACCTAACAAAGGATAGTCTCTAAAAAATAAAAACAGTAGGATTTGTGAATTACATTAAGAAAATGGTTTTCAGGAGCACAGCACTAAAAAAAATTCAGGTGATGTTTAGGCAGTTCACCAAATAGATTTGAGTAGCCGTTTAAATTTCCAAGCCAGGCTGGTTAAGTGGCTTGTGGGTAAGAGGCTTTCTTTTTCCTAAAAAGTATTATTTAATAAATAGTAAGCATTCCTTTAAACATCCTCACTACTGGATCTTTTCCATTAATTTGTTTATTTACTTTATATCCCGATTGGTGCCTCCCCTTCCTCTTACTCCCAGGCCCTGCCCTCTTACCTCTCCCCATGCCCCTCCCATTCTCCTCAGAGAAGGGAAGATTTTCATGAAACTGAGCTGATTCCGGAGTTCAAATTTGAATTCTGCTATCAACCCACACTCCTTGTCATATCAAGTTGTGCTAAGATCCATCTTCTTCTGTTGAGGCTAGACAAGGAAGCCCAGTGAGGGAAAAGGGACCCAAAGGCAGGCAGCAGAGTCAGACACGCCCTGCTCCTGCTCTCAGAGGTCCCACGCGAGGACCCAGCTGCACATCTGTTACATGTGAGTGAGGAGACTGGGCCTGCCCTGTGCATGCTCATTGCTTGGCGGTCATTCTCTGTGAGCCCTTTGTGTCCAGGTTAGGTGATTTTGTAGGTCTCCTTGTGGTGACCTCTTTGACTCATTCAACCCTTCTTCCCCTCTTCCACAAGATTCCCCGAGCTCTGCCTAATGTTTGGCTGTGGGCCTCTGTATCTGTTTTCAGCAGCAGCTCCTGTCTGCAAGTATGGTAGAATATTATTAATAGTGTCTGTCGAGGAACTCTATCGCTTAGTTGGCTAGAGCACTTGTCTGGTAAAAGGCACTTGATGTCAAACCAGAGGACCCAGTGGACCTCAGAACCCAGGGGTGAGATGAGAGCGGTTGTTCCACAACTGAACTTTGACCTGCACACACAATAAATAATATAGTAAAAAAAAAAATATCTCAAAGCCAATATGGAGAAGTATTGTGGTACAGCATGGAGGTGAAATGGTCCCATATGAACAAGCATTAGTAAAGAAGTGGACCTTTCAGAGAGCGCTGCATTTGTTTGCACTGCTAAGGAGATGAAGAAGGATTCTATAAAGCTCTCCATCTCTACAAATGAAATGAAGATTTAATATTAGATCGATCAGAAACACTCAGAGCTTCCTCTTAGAATCAGCTGGTTGAAAGCAGGGGAGACTTGTCTTGATTGTTAAAGCATTTCTAGCCATTGCACCACAGATCATTCCTCCGCGCTTCCAAGTCTCCATATTCCCAAAACTGAAGGGAGATTCCGAGGAGGTACTCCCTTGTTGTGAGAATTGACTCTGAGGGATGAAACAACCACCAGGTGCAGACTTTGTCTCAACAGTTCTTCTCCCTGCTGGCTGGCTGCCTCCGCTTTCTCCCTAGGCTCGCCATGCCTGAATCAGCCTCCACATTGTTGGGTCCTATGACAGGAGAAGAATTCCTACCAGAGTTATTTCTCCTCCTTTTAGGATCTGTTTGTTTGTTTGCTCTTTGCCAAGGTCCGGAGGCCACTTTTCAGTTTTACTGTTGTGGCCTTTGCCTGCACTTGCAAACTGTGTTTCTCCTGAGAGCCTTGAGCTCCTGTGTGTTCTGTTGGGAGTCCTGTCCTTAGAAGAGCCACTTCCCAGACCTTTGAGATGGCCTTCTCCGAGACAGTGCCCTTAGAACACTTAAAGGAATTTGACACTCTGCTCTTCAGTGTTCCAAAGTCTTAGCAAATGGTTTTATAGACACGGTCCTAGCTTCAGTTTTAGACCATGCACTCCACACACGTCTGGATTTCTTTTTTTTCTTTTTTCTTTTTTTCTATATTCTTTGTTTACATTCCAAAGGCTTTTCCCTTTCCCAGTTCCCCCCTCAAATTTCTTTTAACATTAGTTGGAAGTTTGGTATGTGGAAAGGCTACAGTTGAGAGAAACATTTGAACCCAGTGAATCTTATTTTCCCTTGGTTACATCCCCCCTCCCCATGTGTGCATTTGTATCTCTTATTGGTTCTGTCACTTGCTATAAAGCTGTAGTTCTCCAGGTTACAGTGTCATTCTCTCCAGGGGCCTGAAGCCCTTGTGGGTCCCTGTAAAGAATCTTTCGGAATCTGTAAAGAGGATCCCCATAGCCCTTTGGTTTTCTCTTTCTGGGTCCTTTCTGCTTCTTGATCTAAAGGTAGAAAGGGTTTAAAAAGATACTTAGTACCATTATCTTCCACTTAGTGATATATAATACGCCACTTCAAGATTTAGTGTCTCAAAGCAACATGTATTTGGTTCACAGTCTGGTCTGGGTAAGGCTCATTGAGTCAGTTCATTTCTCCACCACATGGCACCATCTGGATGACCTGAAATCGGGGACCAGTCAGTCCTCAGGGTACTTCATTCTCATGCCTTCCAGTTGAAGCTGACCTTTGGAGCTGTAGGAGGGACAGTTAGCTGGACCACCTACAGAAGGGTTCCCTAAATAATCATTGTAACTTAGATAAATAATTCTATTGCAATCCTAGTTATTGTTTAATATGTATTATATTTTTTGTTTCAAAAAACAGTAGCTTGATCAGTAAGTTTATACTGCAAGATGTCACTGCTCCTCACCAGAGTTACTGGAGTTGTCAGTGCCTGAACAACAGTCTATGCCTAAAACTTCTCTAGAAACTGTGGAGCATGAAGATGGGGAACATAGTTACAGATTTTTTTTGTTTGGGTGACTTTTTTTCTTTTCTTTTGAGACAGGGTTTCTCTGCAAAGGCCTGGTTGTCCTCAGTTGGCCTTGGTTGGCCTTGATCTCACAGATCCGCCTGCCTCCGCCTGCCTCCGCCTGCCTCTATGTCTTTGCCTCTCTTCCTCTCCTTCTGCCTCTGCCTCCCAAGCGAGTGCTGGATTAAAGGGATGTGCCACCATGCAGATTTTCCAAGATGACTAAGAGTCATTTTGAGAAGGAAAGATAGGAGACATTCACATAAAACAAATCTAACGCGAGTGCTCTGCTGTGCACAAAATAATGATCACAAAGACTCTGCTTTGTGACAGCTACTGCTTTTGACTAGAAACCTCATTATGAGCCGGGCATGGTGGCACACGCCTTTAGTCTCAGTGCTCAGGAGGCAGAGGCAGGCAGATTTCTGAGTTCGAGGACAGCCAGGGCTACACAGAGAAACCTTGTCTCAAAAAAAAAAAAAAAAAAAAAAAAACCAAAAACAAAGAAACCTGATTCTAGGAGTTATTGCAGGCTATATTTAATCGCAACTGAACTTGCGATTCATGATCGCTTTATGCCGCGCTGTTTCCAGCCACCTTCTTCATCACCAAACTGTAGCTTTTTATTCCTGCAGATTGATGACCTTACAGCAAAACTGGAAACCGCATCTTCAAAATGTCTACATCTGGGCAAAAAAAATCAGCTGCTTCAGCAGGAATTACTATTGATGAGAACTATACAGAAGAAGTGTGGGAAACTAGAGAAGAGTAAAAAGCAGTTGGAGCAGGAGGTGGTGAACCTCAGGGGTCTCCTGGAGAAGAACATGGTGGAGCACAGTCAGGTGCAGCAGTATGCGCGGGAGGTCGAAGAGCGGGCGAGGCAGGACTTGGTGGAAAAGTTAAAACAGGTCAACCTCTTCTTGCAGGTCAGTGTGTTTCTGGGGTGCACTGTGGTTCTCGCACTGCAAGCGAGAGATTGGGGAGGTTCACTCTGGGTGTGCGCACAGTGAGTGTCTCCTCGAGTCTTAGAAGAGGACATGTGCTCCTCCCTACAGTTCTAGACAGAGGAGGCACGTGCTCCTCCCTACAGTTCTAGACAGAGGAGGCACGTGCTCATCCCTCAGTTCCAGACAGAGGAGGCACGTGCTCCTCCCTACAGTTCCAGAGAGAGGAGGCACGTGCTCCTCCCTACAGTTCCAGAGAGAGGAGGCACGTGTTCCTCCCTACAGTTCCAGAGAGAGGAGGCACGTGCCATGTGCTCCTCCCTACAGTTCCAGACAGAGGAGGCACGTGCTCCTCCCTACAGTTCCAGACAGAGGAGGCACGTGCTCCTCCCTACAGTTCTAGACAGAGGAGGCACGTGCTCCTCCCTACAGTTCCAGACAGAGGAGGCACGTGCTCCTCCCTACAGTTCTAGACAGAGGAGGCACGTGCTCCTCCCTACAGTTCTAGACAGAGGAGGCACGTGCTCCTCCCTACAGTTCTAGACAGAGGAGGCACGTGCTCCTCCCTACAGTTCTAGACAGAGGAGGCACCTGCTTATTGCTGTGTTCGAGTATCTTTGTTATTATAACTCAGTGAACCTTTCATTAGAGAATCATTTGACTTTTAAAACTAGTTTCCTAAAAATGAGATTGTTAGAAGTGGAACAAGTTGACATATGAAATACAACCAAATTCTTGAGTTCCTCTTCAGTCATCTAGCTCAGGCTTAAAGTCTTGAGCTGATTCAGTTCTTTACAGTATCAGATCCCTGTGTACATACGCCATTCAGAGCTGGGCATACCCCACAGTGCTAAAGTGTTCTGCAGTTAGCACACACCAGACCCTGGATTTGAATCCCAGGACTAAATAAACCAAAGAAAATGAAGAGGGTCCCATTTTTTATAATTCCCACCTTAAATCCCAGCATCAGCATCTGTTTTCACAGGTCTCATTCAAAACAAGCAAACAGGAATGACTTGGGTTATGACTGCTTCTGAAGTGCATTTTCCACCTGCTGCAGGCTCAAGCTGCGTCCCAGGAAAACTTGGAGCAGCTACGAGAGAACAGTAACGCTTCCGTTAGGAGTCAGATGGAGCTCAGGATTAAAGACCTGGAGTCCCAGCTCTACAAAATGAAAGCCCAGGAAGACTTCGATAAAATAGAACTAGAAAAGTATAAGCAACTCTACCAGGAAGAGTTCAGGGTTAGAAAATCGTTGTCAAGTAAACTAAGCAAGTAAGTCCTAGCATTGGATCTCAGAAAGTAAACTCATGGCTTTCTCTCTACAGCATCGTTTTCTGTGGGACCAGAAGGCTGTGGATGCTAACCACACTACACAAATCTGCAACTAACGTTGGGCGTGACCGTAGAACGTTGATTTGGGATAGCGTATATTCTTTTTTTTTTTTTTTAATCCTTCTGTCTTAGTTAATATGGTCAACTTTAGATATTTTTGAAGCTTTATAGTTAAGAAAGTTATATTATTATAAAATTGCTTATTTGTGTTCCCCTTAAATAGAACTATTAACATTTTGATTGTGTTTTGTTTTGTTTTGGAAAGATGATAACTTAGTCCCAAGGATCAGGTACTGTCATAGTCTCCTCTGAGCAGTTTCAGCATTTGGTACTTTAATTTCTTTTGATTGTCATATGTACTATTTCCAGTAGAGGTCCCTATAAACTGTAATCGACAGGCTTTCTCGTCTGTCTTTACATGCGTGTGTGGTGCAGGGAACATTAACGTGAGATGAAGCTGCCTGTGGTGCCCCTCCTCTATCGGCTGTGGCTCTCCGCGATTCCTAGAGTCACTCGCTTGGTTTGTCCTGAGTGATGGGAGCGAGTGCTTACATGTCTTCCTCCACGTCTTCAGGGAGTGACGTGTTAATTACGCACAGTGGCATGGCTGCTGTGGTGAGGCAAATTCATACATCAGTATCTCCCAGTCAACACTTCATGCAGGCGCCTCTGGTAAGGTCCTCAGGACGCCGGGAGCAGGCTTCCAGAAGGCTCCACGGTTGCAGGGGAAGCCACTCATCTCAGCAGACATGTCCCTCCCTCCTACTTTGCTGGAATTTCTCATGAGTTAAGATTCCCTCTAGAAATACCTGCACTTTTTAGAATAATCTTAAACCTGTAACCCTTAGGACTTACCTTCTGACCAGCTCTCTCGGGCGAGCCACTGTTGAGTTGTAGATTCCTTGTCGTCACGGCAGCCTCTTAGACAGCCGTGGCTCGGGTGCATTTGGGACCTGGAGACACTAAGTGTTTGCCTTCTGTGGTCTTCCCAGGACGAGTGAGAAGCTGGAGGAGGCCAGCACCAAGCTGCTCCTGGAGGAGCAGCAGAACAGGGCTCTGCTGAGCACGCTGGGTGCACGGCCTGTTGTGGAGTGCCCTTGTGTTGGAAGTCTTCATAAGAGTATGGTACTCAACAGAACTCTGATTCCAAGAGAAAACACAGTGGTCCCCACCGCAGGCCTACCGCCGTCAAGTAAAAGAGTGGAGATCTATCTGACCAAGGTTAGTGTCATTCTTTTTTCCTTTGGGTTTCGAGTTTCTGGTCAAATTCTCACTTGTGACTTAATCCATGATGCTGAGTTGTTTTGTTCAGCCAGTACACACTGTCATAGTAACTCATGCTAAAGGAGAAAAGATTGTGAAAGTTTCTGGAGTTCTCATTTCAGTAGGCTCACTGTTGCTTGGTTCAGCAACTGTAGCTAGCCCAGTGCATCTCTTTAAAAGCTGTGCTTAAGTTGCAATTTGGAAAATAACTATGACTGTGACTAAAGGTATAGCTTGAAATATCATGGCACACCTTCTAAAGATAATTTTCCTGCAGCATCTCAAGTTTTCTATTCTCCAGGCACCTACATGTAGATATGTATCATTTACAGGAAGCTGATACAAATACTATTTGCTATTATTAAGTAAGTAAATGTGTTGAGTTTGGGGGTTTAGGTCAGTGGTAAAAAGGCCCTGGGTTCTGTCCTCTGCTCCAAGAAAAATAAAGATAAATATGTAATATTGCATAAGATTCATTACTGAGTTAAACACTTTCCACTTTCTTTTTTTTTTTTTTTAAAGATGTACTTATTTATTATACGTAAGTACATTGTAGCTGTCTTCAGACACCCTAGAAGAGGGAGTACGATCTCATTATGGATGGTTGTGAGTCACCATGTGGTTGCTAGGATTTGAACTCAGGACCTTCACGAGAGCAGTCAGTAGTCAGTGCTCTTAACCCCGAGCCATCTCTCCAGAACCCCACTTTCTACTTTCTTAACCAGTATAAATATTCATCTCATTTCAGATGCATCAAGAGTTGGAAAAAAGTATCAATAGAGAACTTAAAGAAGGTATGTGTCAAAATGTTTGAATTAAGGTTAGACTGACTAATTTTTAAAATAAATTATAAATATTAAATGGCATTATTATCCTCATTCAATGAATAGATTTTACAGTGAGCATTGTCATAAACAAAATTAAGGATGTGAAGATATTTCCTTTGAGGTTTAATTCAGCAAACGTTTATTTCATTTGAGGACTTCATATATAATTACACTACATTAGCGTCATTTCCGTCTCTACCCTGCCTCTAATTCCACCCATGTTCTCCGTCCCCTCCCCTCAAATGCATGGCCTCCTCTTCTCATATAGGCACCTGTAGGCCCGGTTAGTGGTGTCCTTACTTGCCGGTGCTCAGGACTGAACACTTAGGAACGAGGTCTCACCCTAGAAAAGGACTGCCTGCCCTCTCCCGCAGCCTTTGCCTGTCTGTAGCTCCGCGTCTCAGCTGGGTGCCTCCGGCAGGGTTTCTGTTGCTGTGATAAAGAACAAGACCAAAGCAACCTGGGGCGGAACGGGGTGATTTCATCTCACAGTTCTGTCGCTGAAGGAAGTCAGGTCAGGAACTGGGAGTGAGGGACTGAGCAGAGGCCGGGGATGAAGGCCGCCTGCTGACGTGAGCCTCGCGGCTCTTCATCCTTCTTATACAACTCAGAGCCACGTGCTCCAGGGTGGCACCACCACAGTGAGCAGGGGCCTCCCACATCAGTCAGTAATCAAGAAAACGCCCGCACACGTGCCTCTCCAACAGGCAACCTGTTGGAGGCTTTTTATATTTTTTCAAAATTTCCTCTTCCCAGATAAATTGTGTCATTTTGATACCTCCCTCTCCCCCCCCCCAAAAAAAGAAAAAAGAGTACAGGCTTTGGATTTTTTCCTCCATCCTTATAGGTATGCAGATTGATGGGGTCTTTGCAGATAATGTGGAAGTAGCCATACTGTTGGGAGTTCATGGTTCTTTTCCTGAGCACTAAGTGTAGGCTAGTGATAGAGGTGTTGTGTTTGGTGATAGGCACTAACAGCCACTTAGTCTTTGATTTTTGACCAGTGTGGGTCTCTATAATAGTCTCCATGTGCTGACAGATAAAAGCTGCACATATCTAAGGGTATGAAGAAGAAGAAGTTTAGAAGGCTGGTGGAAAGTCTTACCTAATAACACGACAGTAGCGGGTTCGCCTCTAAGGTCTGAGACCTGTCCAGCCACAGCTTCTTGGCTAGGTTTACAATATCAGGCATGAATTCCCTACATGTGAGTGGGCTTTAGGTTCAGTTAGACACTGTTGGTTACCCCCAAGGTACAAGGGGGCCACTGTTGCCCTGTTGGGGTATTCTGCCTGCCCAGTCGTGGTTCTCAGGTTTACAGCAGGTAGGGTAACTTCCTCCTTGCAGCGGATCCCATACCTTCTGACACTGCATGCTGGCCTCTGGGAGGAGCACTCTGGTCAGATCCAGCTCGAGTCTTCAGTCTTTGTAGTCCTTGTCCAAAGTGTTCCGTGTCTTTGGCAACAGGGGTTTACCAGCAACTTCCGGCAGGTAGCCAAGGGCTACGTCCGTGGGCTGTGCTGTTGTGGGAGTCACCTGGTACCTTGACCAGCCATTGAGAAGGAGAACTCTCATGACTCTTACTGGGGTTTGTGCTGATTCATGGTTCCTGTCAGGAGCATTGTAGCTTAAGCAGCATAACTTCCTTTAAGATTTCACACACAAGTCTTTATATACTCTACACACTCGCGCACACACCCCACTCATTAGTAAATACAAAATAATGCAGTTCCCTGGGGCTATATCACACAACCCTGGTGTTTGTCCCACCTCCCTTGTTGGGGTCCAGCCATGACACAGGATCGGAGTTCTCAACTGGAAGCAGAGATATCTGGAAAGCACATAATAAATATACACAGACTACTTTTTGGGTACAAACTGACAGGTGACTTTTCAAGGCTTAAAGTTTCTCTTCTCTCTCATTCTCTGCTCTCTCTCTCTTGCTCATTCACTCACAGCTCGAGGCTACACACACACTGCACTCTCCTGCGCACTCTGCTTTCCTCCTGTGCGCTTTTCTTTTCTTGCACTCTCACACTCATACATACCTCTGTGTGTTCCCCTTTCACTCACACACACACTCTTCACACACATCTCTCACACACCACATGCACGCTCCTTTCACTCACACACACTGTCCGCACACACCTCAGGTCTCTCTTCCCGCACTTTCCCACGCTCTCCTCGTGCTCTCCGCATTCGCTCTCACTAGGTCTAAACATGCTCACTACCTGCTCTATACATGCCCTCTCGTCTTTCTCTTGCCCCGGTCTTTTACTGATACTCCAAAAACAGATTTGAAAAGGACATTGTATAATCATTGCCAAATCAGATTCAAAAGAATAACCACGTCCCACAGAGTCAAGAATTACAATTGTTCCCCAAAGTTTCAAGTTTTCCTATTCCTAGGGCTACAGCCAAAATAATAATAGTTGCAAACTTATCATTATTTTAGCTTTAACTTATTATACTTGAGCGCTAAGAGCTCTAAGAACAGCTACTTGCATTTTCTTGTGAAACTCTAATGATAAATTACATGGGCAAAACTGCCAGGTGGTGGCCAGAAAGAATCAAGTTAACCCTTTAGTTCCGCTAGCCTTCTGCTTCTGAACATTGCATACAATGACTCTCCTAAGAGTCCCAGCGTTTTGACTTAGTTTTACTAGTATAAGATTTTGTATATTCTATACTTCTAGGAACCACTCTCAAATGTTGTGCAAAACTTATTTCATTACTTTAATAGTTTTTTCCTTTCTCAGGGTCCCAATGTTGGCTCTAATTCATTTTCTAATAATTCTATCAAATTGACTTTCTTTGCAAGTCAAGCATTAATCTGGAACTACCATTGTGTAGTTATTACATTGTTTCCAAGATGAGAACACACAGCATGCACCTGGGCCATCAGAACTGTGCTGTGCTGTGCTGTGGCCCATGCCTCAATTCTTAATTGTTTAAGAATATCAGGGAACATCTAACTTTACAGAATTCACTAGAGCAGAAGGAGAGAGAAGTAAGAAAGTCAGATATAATAGAATAATTATGCCCACCAAGGCCAACTGAAAAGCAGTCACGCACAAATGAAATCTATACAGCCGTTGTCCAGGGCTAAGATTAGGAGAAATGGGAACAACTGTTGTTATAAAGAGCTGACACAAGCTACTGAGATGTCTCCATCCAGACCAACTGCAGGCAGTCCCTTATTTCAGATGGCGGGTCCTCTAGAGGGATGTGTCTCCTGCTTCTCAGGGTCGCAGACACCATCCTTTTCTACAAGGAGCTGCTGTGGGCTTCTGAGGTGCCTCCATCCCAGCCTACTGCAGGTGGTCCCTGTCATTGTGTAACTGTCCCCAGCACTCCCTCCCTCTCCTTCTGAATCGCCTTCTTCCTTCTCTGAATGGAGCCTCTCCTCCAGTGTTCACTTCCTGCTTCCTGGGCCCTGCGTCCTGCTGCTCTCCTCTCAGTCCCCCACCCCACCCCCACCCCTGCGCTCTCTTTGCTCTTCTCTGGCTTTTCTTTCCTTTTTTCAGACTCATAGTTCATTTTTATTGGGTTATTGGTTTTCTTGATTCTTTGGTATTTATATATCTTGGATAGTAATCTTCTATCAGCTGTATACTAAGATTCTCTTCCATTCCAGAGGTTTCTCTTTCCTGATGTCTCCATTCCTGTGTGGGGCCTTTGGGCCTATGAGGCCCACTCTGTCAGTCGTGCTGAGCACACTGACTCCACTTGTGGAAGTCCTTCGTGCATGTGTGTATCTTGTAGGGCTGCCCTGTGTGTTCTGGCAGTCTCTGGCTTCTCACCGCCATCTTACCCATTGGAGCTGATGTGATGCAGGGTGATACAGAAGAATCTAGTTTCATTCCACATGCAGACAGCAGCTTTCCCAGCACCATTATCAGAATGCTTTTCTCTCCTCCAGTGTGTATTTTTGGAATCTTGTCTTATATCGGCAGCTATCAATATGTGGTCTTATGACATGGCCCCAATGGCGTTCTGCTGCACTGGTCTGGGTGCCTGTTTGTGTTCCGGGGCCATGCTGTTTTCAGTACCATGGCTCTGTGATGTAACCACTACATGATTGTTGGAGTGGGCCATATTGTCTCATCATGTTATTCTTGTGCTTGTTACTGTAGCTTTGCTCATGATTGCTGAATAAATGGGTCAACACAGACACTTTGGTATACACAATGATAATTAAGTATGCACCTGCAAACAAGTTAAATTTAGTCATGACTGTGCACTGCAATTACATATGCATATTACCAATTAAGTTTCAGCTCTTCTTCTGACTTGTGCTTCATTAACTGGGAACTCTGATATCTATATATCTCCCTTTCTTTCCAGCTACGGCTGAACTGGAATCTGACTTCTGCAGAGTTTCTCCCCTTGGATCTGCTACTAAACCAACCCAAGATCTACTCTCAGAAGCATCACAAGAATATATAGACATTTTAAAGAAAAAATACATGATCTGCTGAATTTAAAAAGAGAAAAAGGAAGAAAAGGCATGAAAGTAGAAATGGGACTGTTTGGGAGAAGGACCAAAGGAAGAGAGAGCCAGAGAAGATAAAGGGGCATGCGCCGTCTGTGTCTGAAATGTCTCAGGGGCCTGGGTGTGGTGGCACGTGTCTGACTCTAGCACTTGGGAAGCAGAGGCAGGTAGATCTCCGAATTCAAGGACAGTCAGAGCTACGTGCCTCACATAGAAAAATAAATCAGAATGAAGCCTACCATTTTGTACAAATAATACACATTAATATATATGATCTAAAATATAGCATTGTGGGCTGGAGAGGTGGCTCAGCTGTTAAGAGCATTGGTGGCCCTTCCAGAGGCCCTGAGTTCAATTCCCAGCACCCACATGGTGGTTCTCGACCATCTATAATATGATCTGGTGTCCTCTTCTGGCATGCAGGGTTATGTGCAGATAGAGCTCATATACATAAAAATATAAATAAATCTTTTAAAAAAGAAAAAGATATAAACATTTATTAAAACATTGTATTTATTAGACTGTCTATATATTTTCATTGTATTAACTGTGTGACTTGAAAACACAAGTGAGAAAAACTTTTTTTGTCATATGTATTATAAATTAATATATTTACCTGGTGGTTTTTGGTGGTTCTAAGCAGATTTTGCAAGTATTATTAAACCAGTGTTACAAACTTTCACATACAAAAACACCCTAAAGCAAGTTGTTTAAACAACCAAGTCATCATGAGTACTTTGGTGGGATTAACTATCACCTTTGTATTCATAGTTTTCTATTTTTATCACTGTGCATGGGCCAAAAGATTGAGCCAGACATCAGTACGCTGCTGCCTTAGCCACCGCTAATGTTCTCGTGTTTCCCAGCCATAGTATTGTCACCAAACTTAACTTTAATTGTAAGCACTGATAGTTCTTGATCCTGTGGAAAAGCACAGTTACCTAAGGCTTTTCACCTCTTCTGTTTTTTCATTTGCTTATTCACCCTTGATATTTTTTTTTAAGTCATAAAAGTAGGGAGAAGTTCAAATAATTCCACCCCTCTCTTCTGAGCCATGTGAGAAAGACTTGCTGCTGTTCCTCACCATCCCGGACTATTTCAGTATTATTGCAATTAACAACACTAAGCAACTGTAGTGTGGCCTTTGTGTAAGGAGGCTAACACTAATAGATCCTGAAGTCTAATCCTCAGATTCCTTTCCAGTTTGGCTACTTACCTACAGTGTCCTTTAATAAAGACTGGTCCGATTCAGACCGTGGGTCCCAGTTCCTGAAGTTCTGAGCCTCCTTCAGTCTGGAACATTGTTCAGTCTTTCTTTGACTTTCATGACCTTAAATCTTCAAGGAGCAATTCATGCAGTATGTCCTTCAATTGAATTTTCTGTTTCATTATGATTAAGTCATGCATAAAAAGTATTACAGAAGTAATTTTTCTCATTTAATCCTCTTATGTGATCTACAATATAGATTTTTCTCTGTTATTATGATGTTGATATTTACTTTTGTAATAGTTGTTTTGTGGAGAGATAATTTGTGACTGTAAATATCTATTTCTTATCAAATGTACAATATATTCATTTACTAGTATTCATGTAGATTAATGGTTCTTCATTTTATTTAATGAGGTATGTTGTGGATAACAAATTATTTTTATATTTTAATAAATTAAAATTTTGAGAATTTCATACATGAATCCTATATACTGTTTCTACCCTTTCTCTCTCCCCTTCAGCTCATCCTATGCTTCTTCTGACTCCCTCTCAAATTCATGGCCTCTTTTCATATATATATATATGAATATATATACATGTATATGCACATGTATATATATGTATATATATATACACACACACAGAGAGGCCATGAGTGTGTTTTTTTTTGTGTGTGTGTGTGTGTGTGTATGTGTACACCACATACCTTGTTGAGTCTATTTAGTATCAGGAGCTTATAAATGACCTATTTTGATAACTGGACCACTACAGAAAAATTTTATGAGTAGTACAAAGAAATCTTAGTTATCACCATTCTTCCCTAGATGTAAATATTTGTTTTTATCCTTCTTCCTCTTCTCTTCCTCCTTCAGAACAAATGCAAGTAAATGGATATAAAAGAGCGTTGACCCTTGCGAGTTGCAGACATGACACATATTTATTCCTAAATACATATCTACTAAAAACAAGGGGCTGTCATGTACCTGGAACAGAGTAGTCTTGAGTCAAGAAGATCAATATCTCATCTGCAAACCCTTTTTCGATTTTAACAGTTATTTCAATGTGTCCTTTGTATAGAGAGAAAATTCAAAATGAGACTGTGCCCACCTTCTCTCTGTGCTGGGATGCTTGTCTGGCTAGAGCTGCAAAGGTCTTATAGCATGCTGGCACCGTTGCCCTGTTGTGTAGGGAAAACACTTCTTTGGTGTTGCCCACCACCTCTGGCTCTCACTGTCTGCCCCTCCTCCATGAAGATCGATGCCCCACCTAGACTTAGCAGTGCACACTCCAGGACCTAAGACTGACTAGTTAGGCTTTCTGTGTTAATGGTGTCTCCCACAAAGTGAAGCTTCTCTGGTGAGGGCTGGTTCTTCCCTGGGCCCTTTTACCTATCGCATACCAAGTACAGGTTCTTGACTGGGAAGAATCCTCCAAACTTAGAAAATTGTTGGGTCTGTTAAAAATTACGTGTTTTACTGCACTCACTGGGGCTCTGAGGACGCTGCTGAGGAGCAGTGGTGAAAGCGGCATCCTTGCATTTTCCCTGATTCCAGCAAGGACACATCTATATATGAGGCATTGAGTATGGTGTTCAGAGGCGCTGAGAGATGACTCTGGTTAACAGTGCTTCTTGCTCTTTCAAAGGAGAGAGTTTGGTTCTTAGCACCCACACTGGGCAACTCACAGTTGTCTGTAACTCAAGCCCCAAGTTCTCCCTACCCCTTCTGCCCTTTGAAGGCACCCTTATAGTGCTACACATACACACACACACACACACATACACACACACAAGTGGGTGTTGAGGGGGAGAGGGAGGACAAATGTGTTTTAAGTTATAAGTTCATCCTTTTTGTTTGTTTGTTTGTTTTTTGTTTTTGTTTTTTCAAAACAGGGTTTCTCTGTAGTTCCAACTGTCCTGGAACTCATTCTGTAGACCAGGCTGGCCTCGAACTCAGAAATCCGCCTGCCTCTGCCCCCCAAGTGCTGGGATTAAAGGCGTGCACCACCACCGCCCAGCACAAATCTGTTTTAAAACATGATGCTAGCCCAGCATTGGTGGTGCACGCCTTTAATCCCAGCATTTGGGAGGCAGAGGCTGGTGGATTTCTGAGTTCAAGGTCAGCCTGGTCTACAGAGTGAGTTCCAGGACAGCCAGGTTCTACACAGAGAAACCCTATCTCAAAAACAAACAAAAAAAAAATGCCGGGCAGTGGTGGCACACGCCTTTAATCCCAGCACTTGGGAGGCAGAGGCAGGTGGATTTCTGAGTTCGAGGCCAGCCTGGTCTACCGAGTGAGTTCCAGGACAACCAGAGCTATACAGAGAAACCCTGTCTCAGGAAAAAAACAAACAAACAAACAAAAAATAAATAAATAAATAAAAACAAAAAACAAAAAAAACCATGATGCTGGCTGTAGTGTAATGATTCTTTCCTATACTGAAGTTCCTTTCCCATAGATATTCTGTTGGTGGAGAGGTTTTCTCATGAGTGGATATTGAATATCATCAAATGCCTCTTTGGCATCTATTGATATGACCAGTATCAATATGATCACAGTTTGCTACTGGCCTATTGATGTGATAGGTTACACGGATTATTCAATGTTGAGCCAGCCTATCATAAAGATGGCTATATAGGAAATCCCTCATGATGATACTGAGTGAATTATTTTTATGCACAGATGATGATTTGCTGAGGATTTCTTCATTATTTTCATGACAGATTACCAGTAGTGTCAGGAGCCATCATGGGGCAAGCTGATGACCAGTAGGTGATCTTCCTGAGATCATCTGCCTCAGATTAATCCACAACAGATTCGCTCTACAGGCAAGGCCCAAGAGCATTCATTTTAGGAGATTCCTGCTATCAATATGCTTTTCCTGTTATTATTAAACACACATAACAATCACTAGGTATTAGCCCATCCTTTTTGAGCAGATCTCTGCAGATCTATGAAGATGTACTGTCTTATAGTGATGGTTTATAGACAGATGACTTCTCAAGTCCTAATGATGATCCTATAAAAATTCCTAAAATTATATCAGTGATTAATAAGCTCGTTTATAGTGAGATTAATATTAGATACTTTTCTGAGAGTCAAAGGTACAATGAGAACTCTGCCTGTCTCCCATGTGTCACCAGTTAATTGCTCTTAGATAGTAACCAGACTTTCTCCTACTCAGAGCGCATTCCAAGAGGCTGTAAAAACATCAACCAAAGCTCATAAAAAAGGAACTAACCATTTATTATAGATGCTAGGACAGATAATAAAATATTGACTGGATTTATCAATACAAAACTTCACTAATGACTTAGTTATGTTTTCTAACTCTCCATGAACCTGTGGAGCTGTGACAGGTGGTGGGTGGATATTTAATTACTCCGAATGGATATGTCTGTAAACATTCATTGTTGTAAGCTATTTCAGTTCATGATTTGAATTTTATGTGTGAACCTGTGATGAACTTTTTAACATGTGATCATGTATTCTGAAAGATATATAAGTACTGAGGACGGAGAGAGGAGAGGAAGAAATCTTTCCCTGCCCTGCCTAGGATGGACTTTTCCCTTTTTTCTTAGCTTTAATAGGAAACTTTTTACAACTTAATAATAAATGTTATAATCACTTTTTAAAGTGTCCCTTTTTCTTCCTACAACTTCTTACTAGCAGGCTGAGCAGTTCCTGCTGAGATAGAACAAAGGCTATTAATCCCTTGCTGTTTTAGGATGAGGTGCTAAGTGCCAGAGTCTGCAGTTTCTGGCCTCAAAGGAAAACAGAAGGCAGGTCAGCTATAGTAGCTAAGTAGATTAGACTTACATAAGTAAACTTTTATTATTGTACAGCAACACCAACCCTAAATATCTCCTAAGACAAATTCTTACCCTCTGTCAATGCTCCACTGCCTCAAAAAGAATCAATAAGAAAGAAGACACCCCTGCCCCCAACCCCAGCTCTGGAGAGATGGCTCAGAGGTTAAGAGCACTGACTGCATTTCCATAGGTCCTGAGTTCAATTCCCAGCAACTACATGGTGGCTCACAAGCATCTGTAATGGGATCTGATGCCCTCTTCTGCTGTGTCTGAAGACAGCGACAGTCTTCACAAAAGACTGAAGACAGCTTCACAAAACAAATCTTTGAAAAAAAAGGAAAAAAAAAAAAAAAAAAAAAAGGAAGAAAGACGACCCCACTGAGGCTGGACGCCGGCACAGTTTTTCACTTTTGAAATGTCTGAGTAGGGTGCACGTGCTGCTGGCCACCTGGAATGAAGTCAGGGAGCATGCCTTCTGTTTTTGTTACATCCTAAAAAATAGAACTGCTGGGATTTCTATCCAAGATGTTGGTCTCATCTAGTTCTGGGATTTTATGTTTGGAAGAATTTTATGCTTTAAATTCTAATTAAATTCTTAAAATATGCCTATATATTAATACACACATCCAGAGTTTATCCTTGTATGAGTTTTGATAGAATCCATCTTAATAGAATCCATCTATTTAAGCTAGGTTGTCAATTACTCTAAGTACTGTACAGAGGGAGCACTTATATACCCCACCCCTTCGTGCTGGGGAATTAACTAGGAGTCTTACACATGCTGGGCAAGTATTCTATAGACAGACTGAGCTGTCCACACCCAAATCAAAACACACGTTCTATGCTTTAGCCCTTGGACATAAGAAAGGCCTACACAAGCCAGGCGTGGTGGCGCACGCCTGTGATCCCAGCACTTGGGAGGCAGAGGCAGGCAGATTTCTGAGTTCAAGGCCAGCCTAGTCTACAGAGTGAGTTCCAGGACAGCCAGGACTACACAGAGAAACCCTGTCTCGAAAAACCAAAAAAAAAAAAGAAAGAAAGAAAGAAAGAGAGAAAGAAAGAAAGAAAGAAAGAAAGAAAGAAAGAAAGAAAGAAAGAAAGAAAGGGCTACACATATTAAGGATTCTTCCTATAGATGTGATGTGGAAACTTCTAGTTTCTTTGGAAAACTAGTAATGTCAAATGATTTTTTGCTGGGGCACACAGGTGAAAGGATGTCTTGCTAAGACAAATGTGTGAAAGGCTTTTTTGATATAGCGAACATGTGAAGGATCCATGATGAAGGAGTATAGCATGACCCCACGGACAGTGGGGAATGAGCACTGAGCGCTGGGTTGGTTTGCTCTCCTCCCTACTCTTCGCTAGAAGACACGCATATATTGGTTTGCCTTACATAGCGCTGCTGATCTCAACTTGCGGTTACTCTGCTGTTGAGAGAAAATCACCCAAGAACTGCTCCCGAGGCCCCTGCAGCAGCCTGCCACCCCTGCAGCCTCACCTTAAGCCATTTGGCCGGCCAGCATGGTGGTTTCTTCAGGATTAAACTGCAGCTGCCTGTGTCTGCCTGCCTAGAGGACTGATCTGTGACTGCTAAATCAAATTCTAGTGTTTGCAACGGGACTGAACTAGTGAGAAAAAGGCTTGAGCTTGCCCCCAGAGACCTAGTGCTGAACAGGTCCACGACCCCCACATACTAATAACTTTTCTACTACCTCTGCTGCGTGGTGGGCTAGAGGAGAGGTTGGACCCTTATTAAAAGTAGACTGCAAAAACTGTATTCCTACATAGATTTTTAGGGCTACTGTTTTCTTCAAATATCTGTTTATAAAGCTCATCAAAATCAAATGATTTCCAGGTTTAAGGATGTAGAAATGGGGTGTTTTTCCATTGCGTGGACTCTGAAGTGTAGATAAGCGTCCACATATTCTTTCTGTTCATATGACTTCTTTCTTGTGTGTGACTTCTGGCTACAGTGAAGTTTAATTTTGACCAAAGGTTTCCCCACACATTTCACATTCATTCGGCTTCTCTCTGTGAAAGGAATGTTTAGCAAGGTGTGGTTTACTGTAAAAGATTTTTCCACAAACGGCACACTGGCAGATTTGCCCCGCGTGAGTCCTGTGGTGTGCTGTGTGCTGTGAGGCTTGGCTTGTGACTACAGGCTTTCCCACATTTGCATGTTTGCTCCCTGTGTGTTTATTCTGATGTAAAACAAGCCCTGGCTGCACAAGGAAATGTCTTCCACGTTCATTACATTTGCAGCGCTCTTCTTCTGGGTGGGATCGCTACCGCACAGTGGGGGCTGACTTAAGGACAATGCTCTTTGACACTGAGCTCATTCACAGGGTCTCTCCCCTGTGTGAGTCCTCTGGCTCTGTGCTCTAGAGCTGTGACTTGTGACAGAAATGTTCCCAACATTCACTGCGTTCATGTGGCTTCTCCCTGTGTGTGGCTCACGGTGTTTAGTCGGGTATGGTTCACTGTAAACTATTTTCCACATGTATGACACTCGCGTGGTTTCTCCCCTCTGTGTTCTCTCACATGTTGAGAGAGTGCTGACAGAATTTCCCACATTCTGGACACATAAAGGGCTTCTTCCCTGTTTGAGTTCTCCCATGTGCTGTGAGGTCTGGCTGGAAGCAGAAGTCCTTCCCACATCCACAGCATTCATGAGGTTTCCGTCCCGTGCGATGATGCCTGGTGAGTAGTTTCATGGTAGAAACTTTCCCTACATAATTTACAAGCATAGGGCTTGTTCCCTCTATGGATTCTCTGGTGCTGTGTAAGATGTGGCTTTTGACCAAAAGATTCCCCACAATCCGGACGTAGAAAGAGTTTCTCACACATGTATGTCCTTTCATGTACTCTGAAGTGTGAATTCATACAGAATGATGTTCCACATATGTGATGATCACAGGGTTTCAGCCCTGTGTGTGCACGCGCTCTGATGTTTGGGAGGTCTGACTTTCTGGTAAGGTGTTTTCTCATGCGTAGCACACTGGTAGGGTTTCTCACCTGAGTGTGTTCTCTAGGGTAATGTGAGAGCTGACTTGTAGCTAAAGGCTTTCCCACACTGACTGAATTCATGGAGTTTGTATATATAATCTTTGATATGTTATGGGGTTTGACTTCTCCAAGGTTTTCCCGAAATTGCTTCACTGGAAGATTTCCTTTCCTGTATGTGCCCTCAGATGCCATGTGAGATGTGATTTCTCCAATTCATTACACACAAAGCATGTCTCTCCCTTATGAGTGTTCTGAAGTTGGGAGAGAGATAATTCACTCCTGACATGGCTTTCAATTTTATTATGGGTACAGTGTTTCATGTGCATACCATCATGTTTGGAAGCAGTGGGCTTCATATATGGTTTACCACAATCACTGAAGTCATGATGATTATCTTCAGAGAAAGATGTCTGATGAGTCAAAAGGAACAAGCCACTGAAGAACAGTCTCTCCCATATTCATTTCACTCGAAACCACTGTGTCCTACGCTCTCACCATCTTGAAAGTTGAGCATCGGGCTGGAGAGATGGCTCAGCGGTTAAGAGCACTGACTACTCTTCTGAAGGTCCTGAGTTCAAATCCCAGCAACCACATGGTGGCTCACAACCATCCTTAATGAGATCTGATGCCCTCTTCTGGTGTGTCTGAAGACGGCTACAATGTACTTACATATAATAATAAATAAATCTTATAAAAACAAAAAAAACAACACTTAAAAAAAAAAAAAAAAGAAAGTTGAGCATCTTCTGTTCCAGGACAGTCTCCCACACACAGTGTGTTCAAAACTCTGTTCTTTTTTTTTTATTCTTTGTTTACATTCCAAGGGCTTTCCCCTTTCCAGTTCCCCCCCTCACCATATGTCCCATAAGTCCTCTTCCCCCACCATTCCCCAATCACCCCCCCTCCCCACCATTTCTCTGTTCTGCTACTCTCTTACAAAACTGGATTTAGTCTTTTCAGGACCAGGGTCCTCTCCGTCCTTTTTCTTGGGAATCTTTTGCTTAGCTAATTGTGTCTTGAGTATTCAGAGCTTCTGGGCTCATTAATATCCACTTATCAGTGATTGCAATTCATGTGTATTCTTCTGTGATTGGGTTGACTCACTTAGGATGATATTTTTCAGATCCAACCATTTGCCTACAAATTGCATGAATTCATTATTTTTAATTGCTGAGTAGTATTCCATTGTATAAATATACCACATTTTCTGTATCCATTCCTCTGTTGAGGGACATCTGGGTTCTTTCCAGCTTCTGGCTATTATAAATAAGGCTTCTTTATTTACATTTCAAATGATAGCCCCTTTCCTGGATCCCCCTCCCCAAAAGTCCCATAAGCCCTCTTCCCTCCCCCTGCTCCCCAATCAACCCCTTCCCAATTTCCCTGTCCTGGTATTTCCCTACACTGTTGCACTGAACCTTTCTCGGACCGGGCGCCTCTCTTTCCTCCTTCTTGGGCATCATTTTATATGTGAATTGCTTCTTGGGTATTCTGAGCTTCTGAGCTAATACCTGCTTATCAGTGAGTGCATACCATATGTGTTCTTTTGTGATTGGGTCACCTCACTCAGGATGATATTCTCCAGTTCCACCCACTTGCCTAAGAATTTCATGAATTCATTGTTTTTAATAGTTGAGTAGTATTCCATAGTGTAAATTACCACATTTTCTGTATCCATTCCTCTGTTGAGGGATATCTTGGTTCTTTATAGCTTCTGGCTGTTATAAATAAGGCTGCTATGAACATAGCAGAGCATGTGTCCTTATTACATGTGAGAGAATCCCCAGGGTATATGCCCAGGAGTGGTATAGCAGGGTCCTCTGGTAGAATTATGCCCAGTTTTCTTTTCTTTTCTTTTCTTTTTTTTTTTCTTTTTTTCTTTTGATTTTTTCAAGGCAGGGTTTCTCTGTGTAGCCCTGGCTGTCCTGGAACTTGCTCTGTAGAGTGGCCTCAAACTCAAGAGAAATCCACCTGTCTCTGCTTTCCAAGTGCTGGGATTAAAGGCATGCGCCACCACTGCCTGGCTTATGCCCAGTTTTCTGAGAAACCACCAGATTGATTTCCAGAGTGGTTTTACCAGCTTGCAATCCCACCAGCAGTGGATTTCTCTACAACCTCTCCAGCACCTACTGTCTCATGAGTTCTTTATCTTAGCCATTCTGACCTGTGTGAGGTGAAATCTCAGGGTTGTTTTGATTTGCATTTCCCTGATGATTAAGGATGTTGAACATTTCTTTAGGTGCTTCTCAGCCATTTGATATTCCTCAGGTGAAAATTCTTTGTTTAGCTCTGTACCTCATTTTTTAATAGGGTTATTTGGTTCTCTGGAGTCTAACTTCTTGATTTCTTTGTATAAACTGAATATTAGCCCTCTGTTGGATGTAGGATTGGTAAAGATTTTTTTCCCAATTTGTTGGTTGCTGTTTTGTCCTATTGACAGTAGCTTATGTTTTAAAGCTTCACTTTGGCCGGGCAGTGGTGGCGCACGCCTATAATCCCAGCACTTGGGAGGCAGAGGCAGGCGAATTTCTGATTTCGAGGCCAGCCTGGTCTACAGAGTGAGTTCCAGGACATCCAGGGCTACACAGAGAAACTCTGTCTCGAAAAAAACAAAACAAAACAAAACAAAACAAAAAAAAGCTTCACTTTGATCGCTAATAAGATTATTTTCACATTTAATTTTGAGTAATAATTTTCCATAGGCATTAAATTCATCAGGATATTTTTTAAGTATGGTTTCCCAATAACAAATTCTGAAATTCAGCTAGAAATTATTCCTTCCAAGTCACACTGACGGAGTGATGCTGTGGAAGGAAAAGCTTTAACACCTGGGTTGAGTTGTTTTCTTTTCCCACGCCTCATTCTTCAGTCGGCATTTGTTATTGGCAAATACAAATATTCATGTTGGTTTTTATAGCTCCTGTCCTTCAACCTTGCAAAGTTGTAGAAATATGACAAAATAACCTTCCCATGTGAACCAAATTTCACCACTTATGAAATGACACTTCGCTACAAAAATCCTGACGTAGTCCACTATGTTTTCTTTTGCCCAGTTTTCAGGAATAAAAATGATTGCATGTGAACATTTTTCCCTATTTTGTGGGTTTGTGATAAAATAAAAATTACAAAAAGGTGGTCTGGGGCAGCGGGGAAAGGGAAAGAATTATAATCATGAGACAACAAAAATAATGTCATTATGATAAGACATATTTTTGATTTCCAATATATGGAAACTATAAAGATTGACACGAGGAAAGAGCAAATGCCATTACCCATTGCAACTGATGATGTTAGCACAATTAGGGGACAGAATACAATGGTATCTTTGTTTGTTTGAGACAGGGTTTTTTGTTGTTGTTGTTTTGTTGTTGTTTTTTGTTTTTTTGTTTTTTTTTGTTTTTGTTTTTTTTTTTTCTGTATAGCTCTGGCTGTCCTGGAACTCTGGAGACTAGGCTGGTCTTGACCTCAAAGATCTACCTGCCTCTGTTTCTCAAGTGCCAGGGTCAAAGGTGTGTGCCACCACAGCCCAGCACACTATAATATCTTAATTGCTACTAAAGAGATAAAAGTTTAAATATAGAAAAAGCTGTCTACCCACATCTATGAAGTTTTTTGGAGACTGGTGGGTGATAACAGAGAAAACACTCTACATGTGACAAGTCATCTCTGGGGATTATTAACCCCCAAAATGTTTATCTCCAAGTTGGAAAATACCGATATACTTTCTTAGTTCATTGGTACCACATTCTTTTCCAGAGCTCCAAGTGTAGAGAGCCCTTCTGAAAGACCTTGGCCAAGGACAAGGAAACAGGCTTCAGGCAGGAATCTGATGTTAGACCAGGACAGGGAAGTTCGGGCAGGAATCTAACTTTAGGCTGTAATAGGGAAGTAGGTTAAGGCAGGAATTTTAATCTTAGGGTGGAACAAAGGAAGCAGGCTTCAGGCAAGATTTTGGGCTTGCACAAGGAAGTGGGCTCAGGTATTTTGGTCATTCTGACAATTCCTTGGAAACAACTGTCACTGTGGAGTAATGGCAGGACTTTGCTTATTGCGTTGACTATTTTGTGTCTATTGTCTTGCTTGTTCCTCATTGGACTACTATTGCCATTAATACTTGCAGGTAATTAAAGTGGTATAAAAGTGGATTGGAAAAAAATTAAACCCGCCTTCAGTCTCAGAATTGACTGGGGCCATGCTACAATGTTGTCTAATCATCATTTTTCTTTTGAATCCTCGCTCCTGCGCTGGAGACCCTGCTGACTGACTGAGTGGTCTCTGTCATACATCCTGTGATACATGTGCTCTGCTTAACTTTTCTCCATCTTAAAAGGTGCATCTGCTAGCTACATTTTTCTCTCTTGTATCTTTGAATACCTTTAGTTCCCTTTATTTCATGAATACTTTTCCAGAAGAGCTGTAGGTCAAATCCTCTAAAAACCTTTTCTTCCTAACTCACAGAATCTGAGAAGCCATGGCAGGAGAAGGATGTGGTCCAGGCAAGCTGAAGCCATACAACAGCCTTTTAAAAAATCACTTTAAGCCTGGCGGTGGTGGTGCATGCCTTTAATCCCAGCACTTGGGAGGCAGAGGCAGGCAGATTTCTGAGTTCGAGGCCAGCCTGGTCTACAAAGTGAGTTCCAGGACAGCCAGGGCTACACAGAGAAACCCTATCTCGAAAAAAAAAAATCAGTTTAATTTAAGATATGATTTTAGGCTGAGGTGATGTGTGCATTTAGGGGGCAAAGTTAAGAGGATCTGGAGTTCCTGATAATTCTCAGCTAGGTGGGGATTCCTAGGGCAGTCTGAGTAACATGATATCTTGTATCAAAATGGCAGTAACTTTTCCATTCTGCATTTTTCTTTACCATAACAATTGCTAGTCTTATTTTTTTATTTCCTTTCCAGACATAGCAACAGTAATTAAATATCTTAGTTTCTGTTTTCCTGATCGGTCCATTGAGGGGAGTGGAGTGTTGAAGTCACCCACAATTATTGTGTTAGGTGCAATGTGTGCTTTGAGCTTTAGTAAAGTTTCTTTTTACAAATGAGTGCCCTTGTATTTGGAGCATAGATGTTCAGAATTGAGTGTTCTTCTTGGTGGATTTTTCCTTTGACCAGTAAGAAGTGTCCTTCCTTGTCTCTTTTGATGACTTTAGGTTGAAAGTCGATTTTTATCTGATATTAGAATGGCTACTCAGCTTGTTTCCTGAGACCATTTGCTTGTGGAATTGTTTCCCAGCCTTTTACTCTGAGGTAGTGTTTGTCTTTGACACTGAGGTGTATTTCCTGTATGCAGCAAAATGCAAAATGTTTACGTATCCAGTCTGTTAGTCTATGTCTTTTTATTGGGGAATTGAGTTCATTGATGTTAAGAGATATTAAGGAGTAGTGATTATTACTTGCTTTTATTTTTGATGTTATTTTTATGTTTGAGTGGTTATCTTCTTTTGGGTTTGATGAAAGAAGGTTACTTTCTTGCTTTTTCCAGGGTGTAGTTTCTCTCCTTGTATTGGCATTTTCTGCCTATTATCCTTTGTAGGCCTGGGTTTGTGGAAAGATATTGTGTAAATTTGGTTTTATCATGGAATATCTTGGTTTCTCCATCTATGGTGATTGAGAGTTTTGCTGGGTATAGTAATCTTGGCTGGTATTTGTGTTCTCTTAGAGTCTGTATGAGATCTGCCCAGGATCTTCTAGCTTTCATAGTCTCTGGTGAAAAGTCTGGTGTGATTCTGATAGGTCTTTCTTTATATGTTACTTGCCCTTTTTCTCTTACTGCCTTTAATATTCTTTCTTTGTTTAGTACATTTGGAGTTTTGATTATTATGTGACTGGAGGTATTTCTGTTCTGGTCCAGTCTGTTTGGAGTTCTGTAGGCTTCTTGTATATTCGTGCGCATCTCTCTCTTTAGGTTAGGGTAAGTTTTCTTCCATAATTTTGTTGAAGATATTTGCTGGCCCTTCAAGTTGTAAATCTTCACTCTCATCTATAACTATAATCCTTAGGATTGGTCTTCTCATTGTGTCCTGGATTTCCTGGATGTTTTGGGTTACAAGATTTTTGTTTTTTTGCATTTTCTTTGACTGTTGAGTCAATGCTTTCTATGGTACCTTCACACCTGAGATTCTTTCTTCTATCTCTTGTATTCTGTTGTTGATATTTGCATCTAAGATCCCTGATTTCTTCCCAAGGTTTTCTATCTCCAAAGTTGTCTTCTTTTGTGGTTTCTTAGTTGTTTCTACTTCTGTTTTTAGATCCTGGATGGTTTTGCTCAGTTCCTTCACTTGCTTGTTTGTTTCCCTGTAATTCTTTAAGAGATTTTTGTGTTTCCTCTTTAATGACTTCTGCCTATTGACCCACGTTCTCTTGCATTTCTTTAAGTAATTTTTTTGCATTTTTCTCTTTATTGGCTTCTATCTGTTGACCCATATTCTCCTGAATTTCTTTAAGTGTTGTTTGTGTTCTCCTGTATTTCTTTAAGAGATTTATTTATGTCCTTCTTGTAATCCTCTAATAGCATCAAGAGATGTGATTTTAAATCCAAATCTTGTTTTTTCTGGTGTGTTGGGGTATCCAGGATTTGCTGTTGCTGGAGAATTGGGTTCAGATGCTGCCATATCGCTTTGATTTCTGTTAGTAATGTTCCTAGGTTTACATTTTGCCATCTGGTTATCTCTGGCGTTAGTTGGTCCTGTTGTCACTGGCTGGTGCTTGAACCTCCTGTGAGCCTGTAAGGCTATTTCCACACCACTGGATGACTGGGTTTCCCCTGGCACAGATTGCTGATGGGATGCCCTACTCTTGGGTGCCAGTGGAGCCCTGATGTGCCTTGCTCCAAGCAATGTTATGCTTGGGATATCTCTGTGTACCTGGTGCTGCCCACCTGGTCCGTCCAGGAGCAAAGATGGCAGAGGCTCCAGGGACCCCTCCACATGCCAATCACTCTGCAGGGCAAATGTCCCAGGACAGGGCTGGCACACAGATGACCCGCAGAGCTCCCTAGGCCTTGGGTGCAGGCAGAAGCCTGGCAGGCTGTGTCCCAAGCGTTGTTAAACTCCGGATATCTCTGTGTACCTGGTGTGGCCTGTCCCTGTCCAGCCAGGAGCGAAGATGGCGGAGCGGAAGGAACATATTTTAACATAATAAAAGTCTACATATGAAAAGCCTATGACCACCAGTATACAAAATGGAGACAAACTCAAAGCATTTCCACTAACATCTAGAAAAAGTTTTCTTATGGAGTCCTTAGGGTTTGCAGCATAACACCCGCTGATTTAACTTCTTCCTTTCCTATTTGTCTTCTCTTGTTGTTTTGTTTTTGTTTGTGTTTGTTTTTGGTTTGTTTTGGTTCGGTTGATGCAGGGTTTCTCTGTGCAGCCCTAGCTGTCCTAGAACTTGCTATATAGACCAGGCTGTCATTGAACTCCGAGATCCTCCTGCCTCCGCCTCCCAAGTGCTGGTCATTCAAGAAATAAGGCTAACAATTGACAAAGCGGGACCTTATGAAATTTAACTGCGGGACTGCAGAGTTGGCTCAGCGGTTAAGAGCACTGACTGCTCTTCCAGAGGTCCTGAGTTCAATCCCAGCAACCACATGGTGGCTCACAACCATCTGTAACGAGATCTGATGCCCTCATCCAGCGTGTCTGAAGACAGCTACAGTGTGCTCACATATGATAATAAATAAATCTTTTTTAAAAAAAAGAAACTTAACTGCTTTTGCATAGCAAGGGAAATAGCTAATCAAGTGGAGGGAGCCTATAGAATAGGGGGAAAAAATCAATCTTTGTTGGCTATCCATGGACCAGAGAATCACTATCAGGATTGTAAAAAAATTTATATCAATTCCAGGCTGGTAAAACTATGAATGAAAGTCCTGTGCCTTTCACTGAGTCTTCTGCAAGGCTACTGAGCTAACTAGAACCTCAATAGTTCTGGAGAATTTGGAATGCTACAAGTCCAGAGTCAAGTTATCATGGACTATCTTCAGTGAGTGTGCGCATGCGTGCATATACACACATGCCCCTGACAGACAGGATCTCACTATGCAGCCTTGGATGACCTGGAGCTTGCTTCAGGCTGGCCTCAAATCCAGAGTTCTGCCTGCCTCGCAAGTGTTGGAATTCAAGGCATGTGCTACCATCAAGTTCCCCCACTCTATACCCAGCAACGTTAGCACTCCTAACAATTATTTATTGCCCTCTGCTATGTGTGAGCTGACATCTTTGTGACTATCAGGTAAATTATTTGGAGTCTGCAAAGAGACAGCTAGTCCTCACCAACACAAGGCTATGAGAGTCAGCAGAGAGCATTTGAGGCTTTTAGCCAAGACTTTCCCATTTTGTTTTAACCTACTTATCTAATGTCTCTACCAATACTTATCTAATGTCTCTACCAATGTGTGTAAGTGTCCTGATTTATGACTTCTTTTGTTCTATTACAATGAAGGCTTTGTGACGGGACTAGAGAGATCAGGGTTCAGTTCCCAGTGCCACATTATGGCTCACGATTGATCATGACTCCAGTTCCACGGGATCAGATGCCCCTTCTGGCTTCATTGTCTGTGGCTCACACGTGGTGCACAGACAGACATGCAGGCAAAACACCCATAGACATAAAATAAAACAGCCCCATGAAACAGCTTCCACGTTGGAAAAGGAAATTTGGGGTGACCTAAATCTATGTTCCAAGACCATAATCACTGATCTGGCCCCAAAGTAACCTTTTGGTTACCCTCTTAGAGGCGAGAGCTGTGTTTCCGCGCCAACGCCTTTATCCTGAATCTTACAGGCTCCCATTGTCTCTTAAGTTGGCCTTTTCTTAGGGGCTGCCGGGGCTCAGCCATTGATTTTAAAAGCTCTGGCACCATATATGCTATATGTATACATTTATGTGTACTAATTGTAACTTTCTTATGAAGAACTTAATATTCCCATGCAATCTGCAGTTATGGCCAGGGACATATACAAGTTGTTCTCCATATTCAGGATATCGTTTTTAGACTATATGAATGACATCGTGTATCAGTGAAATAAAACTTTAAAGTATGTTTTTTTTGGGGGGGGGACTAACATGTAGGGCACTTGGTGTCTGTTCTTTTGGTTTATATATACAACACTTTATTTATTTATTTATTTATTTATTTATTTATTTTTTTTGGCTTTTCCAGACAGGGTTTCTCTATATACTCTTGGCTGTCCTGGAACTCACTCTGTAGACCAGGCTGGCCTCGAACTCAGAAATCTGCCTGCCTCTGCCTCCCAAGTGCTGGGATTACAGGCGTGCGCCACCACGCCCGGCTTAACACTTTATTTTTTATTTTTTTTAGTTTCTCACATTTCATGTTATCGCTTACATAGTTTTGAAAGGTAGCAATCTTAAGACAAAATTGTAAGCTCTTTGGATTGTAAAATTGCACTTCGTTTCAAGTATTTAAGCTAACCCTCGGTATCCACTGCGCCCCTCAGGTGGCCTTCTGTCTTCCTCCCCAGGGTACATTGCTAGTTCAATCATCCTCTAAAAGAGCAGGCCTGCGGGGAAGCGGCACAGCTTTCATCAATCACTGAGGTACTCAGCGCCAAACTTCATAACGTGATCACAAATGGAGTCGTCGCAGAGGCTTCTGGAAAGCGTAGTTCAGAAAGGAGGGCCGTTAGGCGCATGGGCAGAGCCCTCGCCTGTCAGCTGAGGAACTTTTGTCCTTCATCTCTGGGGGGACATCGAGTCCCGCGGCATTCCCCCCACCCCCCGGCCTAGGGTGTTCTCCGATTGCGATTGCGGCGGGGCGAGCGAGCGAGCGCGGGGGGATCCTGTAGGGCGGCGGGAGGAGCGCTCTGGGCGGACTGGGGAGGGGAGGGCAGGGGAAGGCAGGGGAGGGGAGACGAAGAAAGAGGAGGGGAGATCAGCGGGAGGCAGGCCGGTCTGAGCCACCGCCCGGGTGACGTGGCACCCACCCGCCTTGTCCGCCCGCCACGTCGGCGTCAGCCCGCTTCTCAGCCTACCCCGGGCGTCTGCAGCGGAGGCCGCGGGACTCCCTAAAACCACTGTCACCAAGGTGAGAATCGCTGCGGTTGCACAGAGCAGGGCAATCTTGCAGAGTGCTGTGGAACTAGCTGGGCGGGCTGCTGCTTTCCCAGCAGAGCCAGTCCCTTTCATTTGGGCCCCTCAAGGCTGTTCACAGAGGCTGTTTGGTTTACCCAGTACCTGCAGGTGGCCTTAATCCTCTTTTGTTTAACTCTGTGGAGGGTGTCTCTTCTTTGCTATCCTGTCTGCTGTCTGCTTTCTGCTCAGCGGCTAAGGCCATATCCTTGAAGCATGCTTGATTATACCTGGAGTCTTCTATTTCTAAAATTTCTCGAGCCTCCTCTGGATCCCTTAGTGTGAAAGATTAATTAAGGCTCTCCCCATAAGTCCCCCTCAGGCAGCCTTTGTTAGACTGCTGAACAGTTATTTGGAAGTACAGTGTTTTTAAATATACCTTTCAGTATTAAATTTTACCGAGAAGCTAAGAATTGTATACACTCTCAAAGGGAATAGAAATGAGACAGCCTTGGGGGGAGGGGAGGGGACGATCTGGCTTGGAGCTCCAGACTTGTTGGAGCTGTTGAGTGAGTCTGCCTCGAGAATGCTGGGTGTACAAGTGTGTACCACCGCGTCCAGCAGAGGCAGATCTAAAAGATGGGATCTAAACACAGTTATGTGCTCTGTTACGACGAAGGAGATTTCCTAAGGCTGCTGACTGGCTCATTTGTGTCTGGACTTAATCATTAGGCCTTTCGTAAGCACCTGGCTGGCTGGAACTAAGCATTTGGTTTTTTAAAACTGTATCCATGATATACCTGTTTAGGGAATATGGTACTAAAACTGTTTCTAATTAATTAATGAATATTTATTTATTTATTTGAAATAAGATCTCACGATGTAGTACAAGCTGGTCTAGCTCTCCATCTATAGCTTAAACCAGCCTTAATCTTGCTATCCTCCTGCCTCAGCCTTTACAGTGCTAGGGCTAAAAGTGTGCCTCACCCCATGTGGTTTCAGTTTGCTATTTTAAAAAGTAAATTTGTTTCAAAGCTTCATTTGTTTCAAAGCTAGATTTGGCAGCAATGCAAAAAAAAGTTCATTAAGATGTAGTTAAATGTCACTCCACCCCCCATTTCAGCCTGTTTTGAGAGGCCAGTCAATTACAGGGATCTAAACCTGTTGTGTGTCTGTCAAGCCTTGATTGGAGTCTGCACACAGGGTTATTCACCGTGATCTAATTCCTTTCATTTTTAGAATAATAGCATCGAGACTAAGTCCCGATGCGAGTAGCAGACACAGGAACAGAACTAGAGGCAAAACTTATCATATGTAAGAGAGAATGGATCATATGTAAGGTTCTTGAAGAAGTGCTTCATTTTCTTTTTGCTTTAGGAAGTTGCAATTTAGGAAGAAGAAATGCCTCGTTTGAAAGCTTTGAAATGATTTTCTAACTTTGGATGATTGAATTATTAACAGAAAACAATGTTAACACCCAACATAAATACCTGTATTTCAGGGTTCTCTAGAGTCACAGAACTTGTGGGTAGTCTTTATATAGTAAGGGAATTTGCTGATGACTTACAGTCTGTAGTCCAACTCCCAACAATGGTCAGCAGCAGCTGTGAATGGAAGTCCAAGGATCTAGTAGTTGCTCAGTCCCACAAGGCAAGCAGGCAAAGAAGAGAGTGAATCTTCCTTCTTCCAATGTCCTTATATAAGTCTCCAGCAGAAGGTATGGTCCAGGTTAAAGGTGTGTGCCACCATGCCTGAATCTGGGACTTGCTTTGTCCCAGATGACCTTGAACTCAGAGAGCTCCCTGTCCTAATTTGAGATTTATAGCCACTATGCCTCAAGATCTACAAGCCAAGACCCAGGCCAGAAACTTGTATCTCCCAGCCTCCAGATTAGGATCACAGGTGAGCCTTCCAATTCTGGATTGTAGCTCATTCCAGATATAGTCAAGTTGACAACCAGGAATAGCCATTACAACACTCAAGTTTCCCCTGATTGTGTATGTTACACCCCCTTTGAAACTAATCTGTTATTTGGTGTTTACTTGTTCTTTTATGTTAGTCAGTAAGTAGACACATGCTTTTCAAACAGACAGTAGAAATGTTTAGATTTAGGAAAACAAATAAATTCATCAAGCTATGTGAGAATTCTCAATAGAGAGGCCAATAGTACTTCATCACGGGTCTTCTGATTAGGTCAAAAGGACAGCTTCTCAGTACTAAAATGTTGTGTGGAAATTTCTCACAGGAGACCTGGAGCTGTGGCGTATGGTTTCCTAAGACTTCACTCTTCCCATCTTTAAAGAGTGGAACCTGCTCTAAAAACAGAAAATGCCCAAGTTCAAGGTGAGTCCCTTAATTTGTTTACCTCTGTGAGTGCACACAGCTGTGAGTGCATGCATCTGTTTGATGAGGGTTTTTGAAAGAGAATCTATGGGTTTAGAGAGTTGACTCAGTAATTAAGAGCAGTTGTTGCTCTTGCAGAGAACCCAGGTTTGATTTCCCAGCACCTACATGGTGTTTCAAAATCATCTGTAACTGTAGTCCCAGGAGAGTTGATGCCCTCTCTGTCCCCTGCAAGTACCAGGCATTTCTATGGAGCACATACATACATACGGGCAAAACATTCATACACACAAAATAATAAAATAAATCAATTTTTAGAAAGAAAGAGAATGTTTGTGTTAAACTAGGAAAGTATGACTGGTTTCAGAGTACCTTCAGGGTTGAAGAAAACAGCTCTCAAAGCCCTCCAGACCCTTTCAAGGGATTCTACACCACCACAGGTCATGCTATCAAGGAGAAAATTGCATTTGCGCTAATGGTGCAGAAGCAAAGATATAGACCAGTGACTGTCCTGCATCATTTAGAACAATGAGGGTGATGGCGGGGAGCAGCTGAGGAGAGATCTCAGAAGTTTAGCAGCCGAAGTGGGAAGTTATGTTTACATATGAAATGTATTGCTGTTCATTTGGGGTCTATATTGTATCGTGTTTACATATTAGCTGTATTGTGGAGGAACTAAAGTTCTTTCCTATTTTCTTGTTGAAATTTCATCTCAGATACACTGTTTATAATATTTGTGCCATAGTAAATAAGTCAGTACTCTGCTCTGAACTAAGAACACCCCTTTAAAGCGGTGGTTCCCACCCTTCCTGCTGCTGCAACCCTTGAATGCACTTCCTCATGCGGTGACCCCCAGCCATAAAGTTATTTTCGTTGCTGCTTTATAACTATAATTTTGATACCATTATGAAACATAATGTAAATATCTGTGTTTTCTGATGGTTTTAGGCAAACTCTGTGAAAAGGTCATTTGACGGCCCCAAAAGGGTCACAACCCACACAGGTTGAGAATCACGGCTTTAAAGACGTACGTGACTTTGACTCATATTTAACTTTCAATATAGCATGAAAGTAAAGAGCTTGCAAAAAGTATGACAGGAACGTATTGTCAATGGATTTTTGCAAAGAGTTAAGTAAAAGACTTCTCATTTCCTTAAGAATATCCTCAATGGAAGAGTAAAAACTATTACTGTTGGGTGATTAAAAGATGATGAGCATACACTTGTAATAATAATAGTACCAATGGCTCGCCTTTCCTGATTCTTTATCACACTTTACATTCACATTCATCCTTAATGCTACAGTAAAAATTACCAACGTAGTTAATCCGTGACCCTTAAGTGCACATCTTTTGAACATTTTCTGGGAGATGCTCCCGGAAGGCCCTTCTAAGCTACACCTGAACTGGGATGATTTGTACCCCAGGGCAAGCACCTGTGCTATTTTTATGCAAATATCTTGACAGTTTTTCCTGGGATATCTTTTATATTTGAAAGAACGGAACTGGCAGAAAAACTATGATTATTTAGAATTCACAAAGTCTCACTGTGTAGCCCTAGCTGGCCTGGAACTCACAGAGATCCTCCTGCCTCTGCCACCAGAGTGCTGGGATTAAAGGCTTGCACCACTACCTGCCCAGAGATAAATTAAAAAAAAAATTATAAAGTAAGTCTGTCACTTTCAGGGTAAAAACTGTTAGTATTTCCCCCCATCTTTTTTCTCTAATGTTAAATATTTGATTAATGTGAAAATTAGAACTTGGGAAATCCTATGATCTCGTTGATGAACGTGACAGCTTCTCATTTTCTGGCTAGGTCCCGCCTGATGCTAATAAATATGATTTTAAAATAGCTGTAAAATTCACCAATATTTGACTTGTGTTTCGGGTTTATATTCAGAGTGGTAGTCAAGCAATTTGGAAGCAAAAAGTGAAAAACGGGTCATGTGTTTTATTAGGGAATGTTGTTTTTGAAGGTAATAATCGAGGAGACTCCTGAATTTACTAAGCGGGAACTAACTGGAAACCACAAATGCCATTGTAAAACCATAGCACCCAAAGTCAGAAGGAAGAAGAGATATTTCATTGGAGCAAAATATGGGTGACCGTGGCTTAGGAATGCAGACGCAAGATATCTCAAATGACGTGTTCCAATTTGGCAACAGATTTTCTAATGACAGAAGAGAGTCACAAGTCAAGGTACATTAAAAAGACTTGGGTGAAAGCATCAGGCGGGCAGCGCACAGTGCAGCAGGGGAGTCTCCCGGGCCTCAGATACGACTGACGACACTGATGGTCTCTGTGCTGGTGAGAGCTGGGGCCTGTGTGTGCATTCTAGAGGAGTTAGCAAGGAGGGATGTTAGGTCAGACACGAAGGTGGGAAATGAGTGGCTGTTAAGTCTGAAGACAGATAGACAAAGGTAATTTGCTTTGGACTTGTAATGTCCTAGGACTCTAGTTACAGTTGTGCTCAGACAGTGGACTCTTTAACATAGGCCGCAGCCCTTTCCTGGGCTCTTTAGTTCATAGTTCTCCCTGTGGGTTAAACATCACCATCTGCATGCGAAGAGGGCAGATATTGTTCGAGTCCCATGACGGTAGAAGGACTCATTCTAGCACCTGATACAGGGCCCCTCAGCAGGCAGGAATGTGGGTTCCCTTAGTAGTCAGGGATGCAGGTCCCCTTAGTAGGCAGGGATGCAGGTCCCCCTCCCCAGTAGGCAGGGATAAAGATCCCCTCGGTAGGCAGGGGTACAGGTCCTCTTAGTAGATAAAGATCCCAGTAGGCAGGGATATGGGTCCCTTCAGTAAGCAGGGATGTAGATCCCCTCAGTAGGCAGGGATGCAGATCCCCTTGTAGGAAGGGATACAGGTCCCCTCAGTAGGCAGGGGTGTAGTCTTCAGGAGAAAAATTGTGGGTAAAAGCATAAAGGAAGCAATCCCTGGATCAAATCCACTGGCCATCATGATCTGCATGACTCGCCCACCCTGTGCCTCTTATAACATTTACTAATGACATTAAATAGGAATAATATACCTAAACTTAAAGTGAACACAAACACAGTGTGGCTGTGTTGGGTCACATACCCTTGAGCTGCCCCCTCCTCCCAGAAACCAGGCCATGTTGTTCTGTAACTCCCTCTCTAGGACAGGAGAGTGAATGTATGAAGTCGCAAAGACTGTGACTGCACTGCCAAAGTTCAAACCAGAAATAAATCCCACTACAGAGATGGGGAAATGGACTCAAAGTCCCACCCCAAACCAAGAAGCTGTCTGTACTCAATACCTGTTTGGAGAGGGACAATCAGTTTTCTCCAATAGTGTCACTAGGTGTATCACCCAGAGTCTTGGGCAGGCCCCATGCTCAGTAGTTGGCCAACACAAATTGACTCCAAGCCAAGGCTTTTAAAGAATAAGTTTTTTTTTTGGTTCCTTTTAGTATTTATTTTATCATTTGGCTTTGTTTTGATTTGATTTTCATTTTCATTTGTGGGGGAGGAGGAAGAAGATGAGGCAGAGGAGGAGGAGGAGGAGGAGGAGGAGGAGAGAGAGAGAGAGAGAGAGAAAGAAAGAAAGAGAGACTGAATTTTTTTTTAAAAAGCCAATAAAAAGGATAAGCATTCTCATATTGGGAGACACTGTGAGCATTATTGTGTTTTGAGGTTTCATAAAGGTATATAATGTGCATGGGAATGTATTTCGATTCACATCTCCCTTACAGTAGTCAGCTTTGTCCCACTGAAGATTTACTTTTATTCTCATGTCGTATACACATATCTGATTTTATGTATCTGTATGATCTAGGAGCCTCCAGTGAGTAAAAGCACACTGTCTGTTAGTCTGAGGATGGCTCGACTCAGTCTGTCTGCGTCTATGTACCTGCAGAGCACCCAACTTCTCTATCCTTAGGGCAGAAAATCTACTGGGAGCCCTTGCCACCTGTCCTTTACCCACTTTTCCACTGCTGGACGCCTAGGTCGCTTTTATAACTTAGCTATTATGAATAGTGTTTCAATAACCATTGGTGTGCAAGCATCTTCCGGATACATTGATTTAAATATTCATTTTTATTTTATAATCAGAGAGGGAAATGGGACTCCAGTGGGAATTGTACCATTATCTACTTTTGATTAGTAAAATGTCTACTTCTTCTTCTTCTTCTTTTTTTTTTTTGTCTTGGCTAGCTATGCAATAGGATATCTTAAACGCCCATTTAATCAAGAAGCATGGGGGACCTTCAGATGTAGGCGTCGTAGCCGGGCAGTGGTGGCACACGCCTCTAATCCCAGCACTTGGGAGGCAGAGGCAGGCAGATTTCTGAGTTCGAGGCCAGCCTGGTCTACAGAGTGAGTTCCAGGACAGCCAGGGCTACACAGAGAAACCCTATCTCGAAAAACACCAAAAAAAAAAAAAAAAAAAAGATGTAGGCGTCGTGAACTCTGTTGCCTTTTGATGCTGATTGTTCTTGTATAAGAGGGAACCTGAATCTTTGGATACCCTTTGGATAAGGGTCAATGGAGCTGAAGATACTTAGGTATAGAAGTCTGAATATGTCAGAGAGCTTTTCCAAGCCTTTAATTGGTTGTGTATTAACATTTCAAAAATATTTTTAAAATAATTTTAAGACTTTAATACAATATATTTTGATCACGCTCATTCCCCACCCTCAACTCCTTCCAGAACCACCTCCATTTCCCCGTTCACCCAAATTTATATCCTCATTTTCAAGAAAAAAAAATTAAGTCCAATCTCATTTGATATATAGCACCTTCCAGGAGAGCCAGCCCACCCACAAGGAGTCACATCCTTAAAAAAGCTAGGGGAGGAGCCTCACCCCCCCTTCCCTCCACAGGCTGGAATTTCCTCTGTCACAAGCTTGCACAGGTCCTACACATGAGGCCATAACCACTGTGAATTTGTATGTGCAAATGCCTCAGTGTGCTTGGGAAATATTGTTTAATTGTAGTTTTCATCCACTGTCTCTGGCACTACAATCTCTCCACTGGTCTCTGAGACTTGGGAGGAAAAGGTGTGATATACCTGTCCCAACTGGGCCTATTTGCTTTCCCCTAGAGTCTACTGTAGTCTTCTATTCTCCACACCTGGGCCAATTATGGATCTGTGTTAGTCAATCAGCTGCAGAAAGAAGCTGCTATGAAAAGGGTTGATAAACGCCTTGCTCTTTGGATATAGTGATAAAATCATAGGGGGTAGTTTATTACTATGTCCATTTAGCAAAATAATATTAGTAGGGTCTTCTGGAGGGCCTATGATCTAGCCAGCAACTGTTTTGGCTTCAGTTAAGGGTACCAGGAATGAATTCTATGTGTGGCCTTGAAGCCAGTTGGTTACTCCTATAACATCTGTGCTGCTACTGCAGCAGTTGGCAGATCTTGCCGGGATAGTCATTATCGGGGCTGAGGAAGATGGCTGGAGGTTTTTCATTGTTCACAGATCCTCCAGTACTATGAAAGCTAGCCAGTAAGGATACAGTTTCCAGATGTGTACAAGCTTGGTTTCTCCATGTCTTATGTCTCATGTATGCCTGCTATATGTTCAGCAATAGGGTCTTACCATCGAGTTCTATGGGTAACTAAGAGTCATGTCTGTAGCCTGTAATATTTGAGTTGTCTATGAAACTCCACTCAAAAAGCCTAGCACTGGGATTTTTATTTAATAGTTCAGTGTATCTAGGAGAGGCATTGGCCCCCTGTTACAGAAGACTCCATTTAAGCTCCTTTTATAGATGACTTATATATTTTAGGACATGTCTGTAGTAGTTTTACATACTGCTTCTCAAAGACATGTAGTGTAGGTTATCCCTTTCCGTACGCCCTCCTCTGCCCTGCCTTCCTGTTCCCCACTCAGTTCTTCTTGTTCCATTCTTCTTCTTTCCTCCTTCTTACCACTTGAGTTCTGTTCCCTTCTCTTGAGCCATTCCCATGGCCTCTTACTAGCTTCCTGCTTTCTATACGAATTTTTGTTTTGTTTTGTTTTGTTTTTCGAGACAGGGATTCTCTGTGTAGTCCTGGCTGTCCTGGAACTCACTCTGTAGACAAGGCTGGCCTCGAACTCAGAAATCTGCTTGCCTTTGCCTCCCAAGTGCTGGGATTACAGGTGTGCGCCACCACGCCTGGCTGGAATTTAAACATATATCTAAAGAGTCAAAGGTAGCATTCACATATGAGAGAAAACATGTGACATTTGTCTTTCCTGGGTGTGGGTTACCTCACTCTGAATGATTGTTTTTAGCTCTATTTATTTACCATCAGATTTCTTTCTTTTTTACAGCTGAATAGTATCCCCTTGGGTTCATATACTACACGTTCCCTTTCCACTCATTGTTTGATGGACAGTGAGGCTGCTTCTCTCTAAAATCATAGGGGGTAGTTTATTACTACATCCATTTAGCAAAATAATATTAGTAGGGTCTTCTGGAGGGCCTATGATCTAGCCAGCAACTGTTTTGGCTTCAGTTAAGGGTACCAGGAATGAATTCTATGTGTGGCCTTGAAGCCAGTTGGTTACTCCTATAACATGCAGCAGCAGCAGTGAGCACAGATGAGCAAGCATCTATGTAGTAACATATAGAAACCTTGGGTGTAGGCCCCAGAATGGCATAGCTGGAACACATGATGGATATATTGCTAGCTTTCTGATGTGCCATGTTGTAGTTAGGGTTTTACTGCTGTGAGCAGACACCATGACCAAAGCAACTCTTATAAAAACAACATTAAGTTGGGGCTGGCTTACAGGTTCAGAGGTTCAGTTCAGTATCATCATGGTGGGAGCATGACAGTGTCCAGGCAGGCGTGGTGCAGGCTGAGCTGAAAGTTCTACATCTGAAGGCTGCTAGCAGAAGAATGGCTTCTAGGCAGCTAGGATGAGGGTCTTAAAGCCCACACCCACAGTGACACACCTACTCCAACCGGGCCACACCTTCTAATAGTGCCACTTCCTGGGCCAAGCTTATCACACACCACCACACTGGTGCCCACAGTGTGCATTGTCTCACTCCTACCCCCAGTGAATAAGTGTTCCCCTTTCTACATACGCATACCAATATTTGTCACTGGTTTCTTTGATCCCAGCCATTCTGATTAGGGCATTATGAAATCTCAAAGTCTTTTAAATTTGCATTTCCCTGATGGCTAAGGAAGATGAACATTTGTTAAAACATATTTCTGGGCTAAAGAGATGGCTCACTGGTAAGAACTGGCTACTCTTCCAGAGGTCCTGAGTTCAATTTCCAGCACCCACATGGTGCCTCTCTGTCATCTGATGTCTTCTTCTGTCATGTAAGCACACATGGAAATAGGGTACTCGTAACAGCAAATAGAACACTCATATGCTTAAATTACACAAATAAACAAGTCTTTAAAAGAAGTGTTTCTGAGCCATTTGTAGCTCATCTTTTGATAATTCCTCTTAGTTCTGTGCCCCATGTTAAAAAAAATTGGGTGTTTTCCTTGGTATTTAGGGTAGTTTTGTTGTCGTTTGAATTTTCTATTCACTAACCCTCTGTCAGCTGTAGAGCTAGTAAAGGCCTCTTCTCATTCTGTAGGCTGCCTCTTTACTTAGATTGTATTGTACTCTGCTTTATGTCTATTTTGGAAATGATGTAACCAAACAACTGGAGTGTGGTAAAAGGATATAACCTGAAGCAATTCCTCATTGAAAAGGCTGGAACAGATTAAACACCAAAAATACCATAATGCTTGCTTCTAATTCAAAGCATAAAATAAGTATATGAGGCAACGTCAATATACATTATTGAATAAGCAAATGAGAAGAGATGGTTCTTCTTCATAAAACACTCCAAATATGTATAGATACTGTCCCCTCTAGGAAGTGGAACATATTCCCTCCCTTCTTGAGAAGAATAAACTAGACTTTGGTTTGTTTTCAAGTAATAGTGTATGATAAAGAAAAAAATAGCTCCAATGGGGGGGGGGAAAGAAACTGGCAAGCAGTATCAAATGAGTACACATCATAAGTGATACCAAACCGGGTGTGGTGGCGCACGCCTGTAATCCCAGCACTTGGGAGGCAGAGGCAGGCGGATTTCTGAGTTCGAGGCCAGCCTGGTCTACCAAGTGAGTTCCAGGACAGCCAGGACCACACAGAGAAACCCTGTCTCGAAAACCAAAAAAAAAAAAAAAAAAAAAATAAGTGATACCAGTTTTCTCCTGTAATACTGGGGATGAAAGAGCTCCTTCTCTTAAACCCATGAAGTTGTACAGATGATCCCAAAGTTGTCATGGAGACCCTACGATGTTGGAGATGCTGGGACTGTAGGATGACTGCTGAGAAAAGCTATAAGCACACAGTGGAGCCAATTCAGGAGAGACTTTATGTGTGCTGCAGGTGTCCTAGATCCTAGTCATGGGGCTCAAGGAGCCGGTCTTTTCCCTGCTAGCTTTCTGGTTTGCTTCCATCTGTTTCCCTGCTTACACACCACACCCTCCTCCCTATATTTTAGGATAGGAATGTTTACCCCATACTGTTGTAGGTTGGAAGTATGTACTGGGTTTTTTTTTTGAGACAAGGCTTATTTATGCAGTCCTGACTGTCCTGGAACTCTGTAGACCAGGCTGGCCTCCAGAGATCTACCTGCCTCTGCCTCTGAGTGCTGGGAGGTGCGTGCTACCTCTGCCCAGCTATATTCTTGTTTTTGATGTTAGAAGGACTCAAAGATTAGCTTGCATCTCAGAGGAGACTTTGAACTTTTGAATATTGTCTGAACTGTGAAAGACTATGGGGACTTTTAAAATTGGACTGGATGCATTTTGCATTCTAAGATTAGAATTACATTAAATATACTGATTGGTCTAAGACTGACACAGGAGTCTTCCGAGCTCAAGTCTTTGAGATTTTTCTTCATTATTGTTTGGTTTTCTTTATGTAGGCCATGGACAAATTGGTTAAATTAATACTTAAGTATTTAACAGTATTATATAGAGAAATACATATTTAAATAACACTGACTTTAGTTAACTTAATTAAAGATTCTTTGAAATGGTCCGCATGAATGAATACTGTCTACAAAGAGAATGGTTTTATTTCTCCTACTATAATTTCTAGTATGTTATTTATAGCACTGGCTATGATGTCTATCCAGGAATGCTGAGAGTAGACATTTTTGTTTTCTGCTTTTACCTTAGGGGAAAGAAGTTAGACATTCACTGAGTATTGCAGAGGGTGCAGATTATAGAGAAACATCTTAGATCACATTAAGGAAGTCCCCTCTGGGTTGATCTGCTATCACCTATACCCTGACAGCTTGTAAGGGGAAAGGGGCTGTTTGGATCTCATGGTTTCTGAGGTTCTAGTCTGTGATCACTGGCTCAGTTGCATTTATGTCTGCCACAAACCACCTCATCATGGTGGGAGTCATAGTGAAGAAGAACTCCTCAAACCATGTCTAAAAGGGAACCAGGGTTCCATGGTGCTCTTGAGTGGCACATACTCAGGGAATGAATATGTCTAACGAGGCCCTCTAAGGATTCTGTCAGCTCCTGATGAGACTTTTTTTGTGATCTTTTTTTATTGGATATATTCTTTATTTACATTTCATTTCCCCTTTCCTGGCTCCCCGCCCCGCAAAGGTCCCATATGCCCTTTTCCTTCCCCCCTGTTCTCCCATTCTTCCCTTCCCACTTCCCTGTTCTGGTATTCCCCTATACTGATGCATAGGCCTTTCCAGATCCAGGGTCCACTCCTTCCTTCTTCTTGGACATCATTTGGTATGTGGATTGTGTCTTGGTGTTCCAAGATTCTAAGCTAATATCCACTTATCAGTGAGTGCATACCATGGGTATTCTTTTGAGACTGGGTTACCTCACTTAGTATGATCTCCAGCTCCATCCATTTGTCTAAGAATTTCATGAATTCATTGCTTCTAATGGCTGAATAGTACTCCATTGTGTATATATACCACATTTTTTTGTATCCATTCCTCCATTGAGGGACATCTGGGTTCTTTCCAGCTTCTGTTTATTATAAATAAGGCTGCTATGAACATAGTGGAGCATGTATCCTTATTACATGCTGGGGAATCTTCTGGGTATATGCCCAGGAGTGGTATGGCAGGGTCCTCCGGAAGTATTGTGTCCAGTTTTCTGAGGAACTGCCAGACTGATTTCCAGAGTGGTGTAGGGAATGACACCCTTCACAATATCCACAAACAATGTAAAGTATCTTGGTGTGACTCTAACCAAGATAACATTGAAGATTTACATGGAAAATATTTTTGGTAAAATTCAAGAAATAAATAGACAAGCATGTTAAAATTGACTATTTCATGTAAAATTTTGCATAAAGAATGGTTGATATAAAAACTTTCTAAATTAATTGAAGGTGGAATTAGAAACATTTGTGATAAAATCAAAGATTTACATTGAAAACATTTCTGATAAAATAGAGGAAGTATATAGAAAGACATTAAAATTGAATATTATCATGAAAAATAATACAGATAAAATGGTAGACATAAAAGAAATTACTAAATTAATTAAAGGGGAATTGCAAACATTTTCTGATAAAATTGAAGATTTATATGAGAAATATTTTGTTAGTGTATGTCTTTTTATTGGGGAATTGAGTCCATTGTTGTTAAGAGATATTAGGGAATAGTGATTGTTGCTTCCTGTTATTGTTGATGTTATTTTTATGTTTGTGTGGGTATCTTCTTTTGGGTTTGTCGGAAAAAGATTACTTTCTTGCTTTTTCCAGGGTGTAGTTTTCCTCCTTGTGTTGGCATTTTCCATCAATTATCCTTTGTAGGACTGGATTTGTGGACAGATGTTGTGTAAATTTGGTTTTATCATGGAATATCTTGGTTTCTCCATCTATGATGATTGAGAGTTTTGCTGGGTATAGTAGCCTGGGCTGGCATTTGTGTTCTCTCAGGGTCTGTATGAGATCTTCCCAGGATCTTCTAGCTTTCATTGTCTCTGGTGAGAAGTCTGGTGTAATTCTGATAGCTTACTTGCCCTTTTTCCCTTCCTGCTTTTAATATTCATTCTTTGTTTAGTAAATTTGGTGTTTTGATTATTATGTGCCTGGAGGATTTTCTGTTCTGGTCCAGTCTGTTTGGAGTTCTGAAGGTTTCTTGTATGTTTATGGGCATCTCTTTCTCTAGGTTAGGGAAGTTCTCTTCTACAATTTTGTTGAAGATATTTACTAGGCCTTTAAGATATAAATCCTTGTGCTCGTCTATACCTATAATCCTTAGGTTTGGTCTTCTCATTGTGTCCTGGAGTTCCTGAATGTTTTGAGTTATTAGCTTTATGCATTTTGCATTTTTTTGACTGTTGAGTCAATGTTTTTTATGGTATCTTCAACACCTGAGATTCTTTCTTCTATCTCTTGTATTCTGTTGTTGATGCTTGCATCTATGACTCCTGAATTCAAGGTTTTCTATCTCCAGAGATGTCTCACTTTGTGATTTCTTTATTGTTTCTACTTCAACTTTTAGATCCTGGATGGTTTTGTTCAGTTCCTTCACTTGATTGTGTTTTCCTGTAATTCTTTAAGAGATTTTTGTGTTTCCTCTTTAAGTGCTTTTACCTGTTGACCGATGTTCTCCTGTATTTCTTTAAGGGAGTTACTTAAGTCTTTCTTGAAGCCCTCTATCAGCATTATGAGATATGATTTTAAATCTAACTCTTGCTTTTCTGGTGTGTTGCGGTATCAGGGACTTGCTATGATGGGACAACTGGGTTCTGATGTTGCCATGTGGCCTTGGTTTCTGTTGGTAGGGTTCTTGTGCTTGCCTTTCACCATCTGGTGCTAGTTGGTATTGTTGTCTCTGGATGGAGTTTGTTCCTTCTGTGGACCTGTAAGCTTGTGTCCTTACTCCTCTGAGCTCAAAAGTGAAAGCACTGCTGGGAGATCTTTCTCTCCTGGCGGGCTATGCACAGAAGACTGTGGAGTTTCCCAGCTCTCCAGTGCAAATGGCAGTGGGCGGGAAGACTTCTGTCCCAGCTGCTCCACTGATCTTAGGCCCTATGTGCTCCTAGCTGGATCCCCTCCAGAGAGCTCAGAAATTCATAAAGAACTCAATCTGTGTGTTCTAAAGCCCCTCTCCAAAGGATAATTGCCATTCTTACTTAAAAAGGAAGGTTGTCTAATTTCCAAAGGAAAGTCCAATTCACCTGGTAATGATAGAAAATAAAAGACTTATAATTCTTTTGTTGTTTTTGTTTTCCATTTCAAGTGCAACTTTATCAGCATTTAAGAGAAAACATAGTGCAGGTTGGTTAGGAAGAGTCCCTGCAACCTCTGGGGGGAGATGAGGAAGGCCAGGCCCTCACTTAGGTAAGGAACAGACATAGCAGATGCAGAGAGGAAAAGTGGAAGCAGGCCAGTTAGTAGAGGATGGAACCACCTTAGGCAAAGGAGAATCATCCCTAGTCGCAGCAAACAAACACATAGAACAAAACAGAAGGAAGCTTTTGCAAGCAATCAAGAACTAAAAAGGAAGTGTGTGTGTGTGTGTGTGTGTGTGTGTGTGTGTGTGTGTGTGTGTAGCCAGCCAGGCGCGGTGATGCACTCAGGAGATGGGAGCAGGAGGATTCTGTGTTTCATGCCAGTCGGGTCTGTATCAGTGTAACCCTGCGTGCACCTTTCCTCTTTCCCACCCCCAAAGAAGAATGTGTACCCAAATGGTTTCTTCATTAAAGTACTACATCTCAGATCTTGTGGAGTATAGATACAGATAGTTTAATGGGGAATTAAACCAGGAGCATGGCAAGTTTGAGACTAGCCTGGGCTGTTTAGTAAGATCCCGTCTCAACAAATTAAAATAAAAATGTCATTAAATCTATAGGGAGAGACTTGGTGTGTGGGGGTGGAAGGCAGATACCAGAGGAGGCCCCGCTCTCTCAAAGAAGGGGTTGGCGGAGGGTCTCTGTGTGTGGTGGGGAACAGAATGGAGACAGTGTTTGGGATGTAAATAAATTAAAAAAAAACAACAACAACTATAGCTCCTACCAAATCATATAGACACTATAGGACCTTCCAGAGGTTATTAACATCCAACTAACTTAAAAAGTAAGACTGTAGTAGCCAGGCAGTGGTGGTGCATGCCTGTATTCCCAGCACTCTGGGAGGCAGAGGCAGGCAGATTTCTGAGTTTTAAGGCCAGCCTGGTCTACAGAGTGAGTTCCAGGACAGCCAGGGCTACACAGAGAAACCCTTTCTCGAAAAAACCAAATCCAAAAAACCAAAAAAAGACCAAAAAAAAAATCCCAAAAAACAAAAAACAAAAACAAAAACACCCCCCCCAAAAAAAAAACCAAAAAAATAAACTAAGACTATGCAGGTAGCTCAGTCAGCAAAGAGTGGTTGTGCACACCTGGGAACCTGAGTTTGGAACCCCAACATCCTGGCACAAAGCTGGATGTAGCTGGATCTAATTCCTTGCTGTAAAGACAGAAACCCAGGGATCCCTGGGTCTTCCAGGCCCAGCCATCCTAGCTGAGTCTGTGAGCCTCAGGCTTAGTTAGACTCCTTGTCTCAAGAAAGTAAGGTGGGGTGGATTAGTTTTTTTTTTTTTTTTATTGCTATGATTCAACACCATGTCAAAGGCAACTTATAAATATAAGAGTTTATCTGAGCTCGTGTTTTCGGGGTGGGAGGAGGTAAGAGTTCATCATGGCAGAGAATCATGGCATGAAGAAAGAGTCATGACAGCAGGAATAGTGTAGCAATGACATTGTGAATCACAAGAGGGAATCAGCCAGCAGACTGTGAATGGAGCCTAGCCTCTTCCCTGTAGCACACCTCCTCCAGCAAGGCCACACATCCCAGTCCTCTCAAAACAGCACCACCAACTGGGACCAGGTATTCAAATGCCAGAGTCTATGAAGGACTTTCTCATTCAGTTACCACATGGAGAATAATGCAGGAAGAGTCACAATTTTAGCCTCAAGCTTACATATTTGCACACACATGGGCATTGGCAAGTGTCCCTTTAAACACAAACACACACATATACATACATACATCACGTGTACACACATGCTCATGTACCCTCACACACAAACACATATACATGCATTCTTCACATGTATACATTTGTGCTCATGTACTTCTGCACACAAACACACATGAATACATCATATGCACACATTTGTACTTACCTCTACACACAAACACGTATACATGCATGTATCACTCACACACTTGTGTTCATGTACCTCTGCACACAAACACATACACATGCATACATCACATGCATACATCACACACATGTGCACATGTACCTCTACACACAAATGCCTACACATGCATATATCACATGCATACATCACACACACGTGTGTACATGTAGCTGTACACACAAACACCTACACATTCATCCATCACACACACATGAACACACAAGTTGTATTATCCTTCGTTTCTCTGAATCTGCGATGGTGTGTGCATTGCTCCTATCTCAGAGACGTGCCATGTGCTCTGTCTGTCTGAGTTTTCTCTCTAGATAACTAATCTGCTCCTGTAACTTTCCCACACACTTCTGTCTCATAAGCTGGTCCTGTTGTCTGCATTTGCATCTGCAGTGGGGGCGCATCATCAACCTGTCTAAGGCAGTCCACATGACATAAATCTGAGGAATAGCTACTCACAATCTTTTCTTATATACGTAAACTTAAATGTGAAAAGTGGTTTAAACTCTTTGATTGACCCAAGTTGGACTTTTCTAGAATTGGTTCCCTCTCTGTGGTGAGTAGGCATTTGTTCATGTCTCCCTCCAAAACGTTCATGTACCATATGTAAATGTGTATGACCTGAGGTCTGTTACATGTATGTGAACAATACCTTTTATTGAACCAGAGGACAAGCATCAGAAATTATTTGCATTTTGTCACCTGACTTCATGAATTAATAACTCAGTTTTACGCACCATTTTCATTCTGTGACATTTACATTTCCCTGAAGGTGCTGTCCCTCACAGGTCCATATCACTGTCGATTATGAACTTTATTTCTAGTTTTTATTAGATGGTTTGACCATTTACTCTAATATAATAAAATCTAACAGCTAGTCCACAGTGCAAATAGCTCATCACTGTCAGAACACTAGCATCTACTACACAAATTGACTTTAGGATTTACATCTTTACCTCCTTTTCAAAAGCTCAGTTCCTTGACCAAACGTGTAATTGCTTTATTGTTTGCTGTCCAGAGTCCATATAAGGAGAGGACTCGGAGCTGGTTTAATGTGCTAGTGTTTTCTTTTTTTTTTTCTTTTGTCCTATGGTTGAACTCAGGGCCTTGCAGATGCTAAGCAAGTGATCTGCTGATCTACCTTCCAACCTTTGTGTCTTCCTGAAGTCACTTCAAATTAAGTTCGAATTTGTTTTTTCAGGGACCCATAACATTAAAGGATGTTGCCGTGGAATTCTCTAAAGCAGAATGGAAGCTCCTGACCCCTGACCAGAAGTCCCTTTACAAAAATGTAATGCTGGAGACCTTCAGTAACCTCTTCTCTGTGGGTGAGGTGATTTTTCTTATGTGTAATGCCCAGTAGTTTCCATTTCTTCTCCCATTTGCTGGAACATGTTAGGTTTCTATAAAGTCAAGTGATACTTTGTTTCATGATTCAGAATTCATCTGTTTGGGGATACCAGAAAGAGCACGTGTGTGTTCCTAGCCAATTCATTTGAAGAATAAATTTGTGGCGCATAAGTGGGATCTTCTCTGTTTTCCCGAAATTATTCCTCTCTTCCAAGGAATTTATGTCGGTTCTCTTATCTTTATCATTAACAGGTTATCGTGTGGTTAAGCCAAGTGTGATCTCCAGGTTGAAGAAGGGAAAAGAGCCATGGCCACTGGAAGAATTTTTCCGTCAGAGCCGTAGTGGTGAGTTAGAAAAAAAAATTATGTTGCACGTGACCCTTTGAAATATCTGTCAAGAATGCCTTTTGAACTGCTTAACGAATCTTCCTAAACTCTTGATAGTTCTAGAAATGGTTGAAGATACTGTCTGCATATATTTAAATCCTAAATCATACCAACTTTTCTTCTCTCCATGTAAATCTCTCTTTTAGTAGACATTTTTATTTTTTTTAATAATGTAGTTTTATTTCACGCGCATTGGCATTTTGACTGCGTGTATGTCTGTATGAGGGTCCCAGATCACTGGAATGGGAGTTACAGACATTTGCGAGCTACCAGGTAGGTACTCTGTGTGTGTGTGTGTGTGTGTGTGTGTGTGTGTGTGTCTCTCTCGGCAAGGTGCGGAATGAATTCCTGCATGCCTGTGGCTTATCTAGATTTCTCTATCTTTGTACAGTTTAAGATCAGAACCTAGGGAACAGCGCCTCTCACATTTAGATTATTTCTTCCACATCCATTAACATAATCAAGATATGTCTACAGACATGTCATCAGATCTCGCTGACCCCTCTTTGAGACTCTCGGGATTGTAGTAGACAATGGTATAGAGAACCATTTCATTTGAGAGTGCTTCCGTCTTGACACCCTTTCCTGAAGCCTAAGGATCTACCTTTAGCCATGATGGTGTGTTACAATCTTGATTTGTTCATAGGCAAGCGGCGGACCACTCAGGACAACTCCAGAACCACGCCTCAGGAGCAACAGGCTGGAAATGCAAGGCAAGTTTAAGAATTAATATGTAGAATAGGAGCTTTGTGAGGAAGAATAGTCTTGTTTGCAGTGCTGGAAGGAGGAGAATAATTATTAATTATAATTATTAATTACTAGCCCAGGAGTGAACCCCAAAGAATGTGACCCAAACAGGAATGCCTCCCTGAGGGGCGTGACATAGGGTCAAGAGAGTCAGACTTTGTAGCTGCTTTTTATCCTTCTGAACTACACACTAGAGGAGGCCGCATTATAGAAAGCACAGTCTGGCCATTAAGAAACCCTGAGACTAGAATTTAGGAGAAGCCTCATTCCGTACAGTGCTTGGTCACAGTGTAGATTAGTGTCACAGGGAAGAAGCCCTATGAATCTGACAAACAGGATTATGGAAATCATCATCAAAGGTATTCAGAGAAAGCACTGCATTGAAAGAACTGTGAATCCCTATAAATAATGCTTTGAGAACTTTCTCTCTAGGAAAGGAGAACTCACAAAGCATCAGAAAACTCCCACCCGGCATGAAAGCTACGACTGTAGTCAATGTGGAAAGTCCTTCTGCCAGAAGTCTTCCCTGCTGGCGCACCAGGAAACACACACCAAGAAGTCCTATAAGTGTGAGAAATGTGGACAAGCTTTCTATAAAAGCGAAGACCTCACAATCCATCAGAAAGTTCATACCAGAGACAAAACCTACCCATGTAAAGAATGTAACAAAATTTTCTATCACCTGTCATCTCTCACTAGACATCTGAGAATCCATGCTGGGGAGAAACCCTATGAATGTAGCCAGTGTGATAAATCATTCTACCAGAAGCCACACCTCACAGAACACCAGAAAACACACACAGGGGAGAAACCTTTTGAGTGTAAGGAATGTGGGAAGTTCTTCTATGTGAAGGCATACCTCCTGGTGCATCAAAAGACACACACAGGAGAGAAACCTTTTCAATGTAAGGAATGTGGGAAGTTCTTTTCTCAAAAATCACACCTCACAGTCCATCAGAGAACACACACAGGGGAGAAACCCTATAAATGTAAGGAGTGCGGGAAACTCTTCTCTAGGAATTCACACCTCAAAACCCATCAGAGAACTCACACAGGGGAGAAACCCTATAAATGTAAGGAGTGCGGGAACTGCTTCTACCAGAAGTCAGCCCTCACTGTGCACCAGCGAACTCACACCGGGGAGAAACCTTTTGAATGTAGTAAGTGTGGGAAACACTTTTACTATAAATCAGATCTCACCAAACACGAGAGAAAGCATACAGGCGAGAAGCCGTATGAATGTGCAGAGTGTGGCAAATCTTTCTCTGTGAACTCAGTCCTTCGGTTACACGAAAGGACTCACACGGGAGAGAAGCCATATGAGTGTGAGATCTGTGGGAAGTCCTTCTCCCAGAAGTCACATTTTGTCATCCATCAGAGAAAGCACACAGGGGAGAAGCCCTACGAGTGCCAGGAGTGTGGGGAAGGCTTTATCCAGAAGTCACAACTCACATCACATCAGAAGACACACTCCAAGAAAGGAAAAGCTAGCAAATAGTGTGAGTTCAGAACCCCTGCAGGAATTCACCCTTTGGCTGTAACCCACACAGAAGGAGAACCTTCTAAATATGGAGGAAATTATGTCAGCCATGGTTTCTTTTTTCAGAGAATTATCAGCAAATGTGCAGAAAGAAATTCTTTAATGTTAGTAGGTAGACCTTTACAATAGGGTCAACTTTCATAAATATCAGGTGGCAGAGACTGTGCAAACTACAAAATGTGAACGAAACCTTTTCTTTAGAAGTCACACTGATGCCATACAGAAATAACATGGGACAGAAATCCAGTAAGTAAGTGAATTTCCAGAAGTTTCTATCAGCATCTAGCACTACATATGCAGCGTCCACAGTGAGGCACTCCCGTGGGTATCTGGCACTCAGAAATCTCCTCACATGGTTGCACTCATCTTAAAAAGATGAAGGGGAACTCGTGCAACAGATATAACAGCCTTATAGAGAACACGCCCATCATGGGATGTTAATTACATGAATACTTTAATCGTCCCTATATAGTTATTTTAAATATCTGAAACACCTTCAACAAAAATTAAAAACAATTTACCCTGAAGGCACTGGTCACATTCCAAGTCTTGCTGCCAGTTCCAAGGTTATTTTTACTTCCTAAAGAAACGTACAGTATAAACAGAAACCAACTAATAGCACATATGTCCAAGGTATTTAAAGAGCAAAACACAGGGACTGGAGAGATGGCTCAGCGGTTAAGAGTACTGATTGCTCTTCCAGAGGTCCTGAGTTCAATTCCCAGTAACCACATGGTGGCTCACAACCATCTGTTATGGGATCTGATGCCCTCTTCTGGTGTATCTGAGGAGAGTAACAGTGTACTCACATACATAAAATAAATATATAAATATTTTTTTTTTTAAAAAAAGAGCAAAAAACAATCAGGAAACATTATTAAACAAAGTCTTGATATGTAGATGTAGATGTAGGTGTGTGTGTGTGTGTGTGTGTGTGTGTGTGTGTGTGTTTGTGTGTGGTTATCTATAAAAACAATTTCTAAGTGTGTGACTTGCTCCTGAAACCCATGGTAGTTGGTCCTGAGCTCAGTAGCTGTCTAAGGACACATGTCACATTGTATCAACAGTGATTCCCAGCTGCCGCATTGCTCCTGTAACATATATTGGTGTACACTTTAAATGCATAGTGTGTCTTTTTATGTCGGTCTCTGGGCGCTGACAAATGGGTTCAGACATTGTTACTAAATGGACCCTTCAAAAGAAACACAGTTTTTGTAACTTTTTCAGCTGTATCGTGATGGGCTGAACTTCTGGTTGGACATGCATTTGAGCTGGTCTGAGCTGTTTCTAAGGCAGCAGTATTTCCTTATCTTACTCTAGATATGTAGCAGTGGCATCTGTGTTTGTATTGTGTATGAAAAATACCTCATGGTTTTCCTTTCTATTCTGGGTAGCAGAGGCAACATGGCCAGTGACTGAAAGTGAGATTCCAGGTTCCTACCGCCTTCTTTGACCCCAATCCCAGCATGGACATATCATGTAACTTCACTGTGCCTCCCCCTCTTCCTCTGTAAGAGAAGCGATAGTAGTAACATCCTAGAATTGCCTTGAGGTTGAAATCTGTTGCTGTTTTGAAGCACTCAGAACAGTGTCTGTAAAACACAAGAACTCGACCTTAGATAGTATTCTCATTAATTTGTATTTCCTGAATCACACAGGGAAAAGGTTGGCAACCCTGAATTTATCTCCCACCTTCTTCCTGTTAGTGCCTTGATTTGATTTGGCTGTGTCTCCCCACCGTGGCTCTGGAGCAGAGTCTGTGTAGGTAAGGCCGGGGGTGGTGAGCCACAGCCCCTCGGCCAGATCCATAGCCCATTTTTTGTAGCCTGTCAGCTGAGATTAGTTTTATATGATGCAATGATTGCAAAAATTAAATATTTTGTGACACATGAAGATTGTACAAAAAACAAAAGTCCTGTGTCTAGAACTCAAGCACTTTGAGAACACTAATCAGACCTGTTTGCTAATCAGATTCTGCCTGTGCCGCCTTCGCCCTGCGCTAGCAAGGCAGAGCACACGGCTAGCAGAGCCTGAGACATCGCTGACTCCGCACTTTACCACATAGGTTTCTGTTACTCAGCTGCACACGCTGCAGCCCGTCCTGAGCCCACGCTTCCAAACGGTCTGTTTACCAAATGTGATGCCTCTGTATATGGGTGGGTGAATTCTGTGCAGTATATTTATTTTGTGCATTGTATTTATATGTGGAAAAAACCTGAGCTTTGAAGTATTTTTTCCCAAGGAAATGTGTTTTGTTTTGTTTTGTTTTTTACTTACTGAATTGTTATGTTAAAACATATCTCCTGATGGAATGTAACAAAAATATGAAATAAACATTGTCTCAATTAAATGGAATTAAAATTTCAATTAATCTTTTCCCATGAATTCATTTATTTTCTTCCAAGTCAGTGACTAATTTTTCTTATACAATTTATAATTTTCTTACTATCTCATAATAACATGCTATTTCTATTATTTTTAGTATGTGTATGTATTTGTGTGTATGTGTGTGTGTATGTGTGTGTGTGTATAGTAGGGGCAGGGGCACAGGCATGTCCCCCCCTCATATGTAGGGAGCACTACTTCCAGATCTCTGTTCTATCCTTCCACTGTGGGTTTTGAGAATCAGAGGTCAGAGGTCAGGTCATCCGGCCTGTGCAGCAAGTGCTTTTATCTGTTGAGCCGACTCACCATCCCCCCTCCATCTATATAACATTCAACTAATATAATGTGACAACACATAATGCCTAAGTCCAGTTACTTTAACTGGTAACCTATAAAAGTGTTCCTGTATTTCACATGGATGAGCCCTGACTTACGATGTTTTAAACTTGGCTTTATAACGGGCAGAACACAGTGCCCACTGGGCAGAAACCATTCTTCAAATGTGAAAGTTCGGATTCTTCCCAGGTAACTGGTGGGAACATGATACTCTTTTTCTCCAGATTCACACCTGACACCATTGCACAGCCATTGTCTCAAGTCATTAATCAGTAACCACAAACCCTGATCAAAGTCAACTATGAGATGTTGATGAGCTGGGAGGTGGTGGTGCACGCCTTTAATCCCAGCACTTGGGAGGCAGAGGCAGGCAGATTTCTGAGTTCGAGGCCAGCCTGCTCTACAGAGTAAGTTCCAGGATAGCCAGGACTACACAGAGAAACCCTGTCTCGAAAAAACAAATAAAAACCAAAAACCAAAACAAAACAACAAAAAAAGAGAGATGTTGATGGTGACTGATCAGGTATCTCTTCACCAGGGCCACAGAGGCCTGTGGCGGCACCATGTTTCTGAAAGCCCGACCTCGCTTTCATTCTGACTGTTCTTTGGAAGTTAGCTGACTGGCTAACGCCTTGGGCTAGTGTTATGTTTTGGTTTTTTTATACTAAAACTCAATCATTATCTCCACACTGTTGTTTTTAAAAAATCTATTCCCACCCACTTTGTATCATCTTTGCTTTGTCAGCAATTTATAAATACACCCCTTCCCCCTCCCTGTTTTAGTGTGATATTTAAAGACTCACTGTTGCTTTGGCTTGGGAGAATGAGGTCTGTGCTGGGGCTGCTCATTTAGGGACTTCAGCACCTTCCGCTATCCTCGATAAAGCTAACCATCACATAAAACACTGGGCCAGTCTGAGACCAGGCCACGAAGAAGCGTGAGCGGCCCACAAGGAGCCAGGGGAATGACAGACTCTAGCCAGTGCCAGGTCCCATGCCAGGTAATGTGCAAAGAACAATTTATTTAAATGATTAAATTTTGAGTGTGTGATAGGGAAACATGAAGGGAACAGTCAAGTTTTTGTTGTTGGAGACTATGTCTAGTCACTGGCTTTGCAGGGACGTGGCTTTCAAGAGTGTGCTAACATTTGTGCCAACAGTTGATTCTGAGTTATAAGAAGAGCTTACCCAAGTGTAACAGGGACGAAAATCAATATTGTTCAAATTAGATCATTACCCCCACCTATGTCTACAACTTGAAGTTGTGTAGCAAAAATAAACCCTAAAAGAAAAAAAATGTCCAGAGTTTCTAAGTAAATATCAAAGAGGGAGAATCACTTTTCGTTGGGGGGGGGGAGGGCATGGCCACTGGAAGATAGCCTGAGTCCCAGTAGATGTTCCCACACCCATCTCCACGTGGGAAGCACTGATTAGAGTCAATGGGTTATTTTCTAAAATAGTTAAAAAGTTGGGAGGGAGATGTGTTGGAAGCAGGCGGGGAGAATCCGAGGAAGGAAGTAGGGTGAATATGATAAAGATTTTGTATACATGTATCAATTTTTCAAACAAAAATAAAACCTTGGAGGGTAGATTTTTATCTAAAAGGTTCAATAGTTGGCTAGGTCTTGCTGAAGGAGATATGTAACTGGGGGTTGGCTTTGGGGTTTGAAAAGACTGGTGTCAACTGTTCTGGGAATTTCCACAATGGTTCAGAGTGTTTCTCAGAAGGAAACAATGTATCTTCTCTGAATAAACCACAAAAGTGAAATCATACAAATATGTGTGGCTAGTCAAAGTTAACCTCAGTCCAGCAAGGCAGTTTAAACCAACACCAGCTACTTGGTTATGTTGAGCTGGACGCTTTCTTGCTTCCCAAGCATCGATACTGTTCTGACCATGGTGGATGCACCTGCAGCCAGCCGCCAAGGGCATGAGTGAGGTTTGATTGACATATCACAGGCAAGTATATCTAGAAACGCCTCGGAGGAGCTATTAGACACTGCACATCCAGAAACACTTTACTCTTGCCAAATATTTCATGAGTTCCCAATATTTTATATAACCACACAGAGATTTGTAACTTGGATAGGCAAACACACATTTTGTACCTCTATGTGCTGAGAAATTTAAATACCTTTATGCCCCAGAGCACTGAGTACTGTTAGAGAACTAAGACATCCAAGTCTCTAATAATAGGTTCTTGAGAAATGGCCAGATCTAGGGCTATGTAATGAAAATTCAGGTCGAATCTGTACCATCTCGTGATATCAGAAGGTCAGGAAATGCTTTTCAAAAGTAATAGGGATATATTAAAAGATCTAACAGCTCCCAATATCCAGTGTTTGAATGCTGTTGGTCAGAATAACATACTATTGTTAGATCATATCACAAAATAGAAAGTGTAGGAGGAAATGCCCTGACCTAAAACATCGAATAATAACATGAATGAGGGCTGGAAAGATAGCTCAGCAGTTAGGAGCACTGATTGCTCTTCCGGAGGTCCTGAGTTCAAATCCCAGCAACCACATGGTGCTCACAACTATCTGTAATGAGACCAGATGCCCTCTTCTGGTGTGTCTGAAGACAGCTACAGTGTACTCACATATAATAAATAAGTAAATCTTAAAAAAAAAATAACATGAATGGATCTGAAATGATTTTGGTATATAGAAAAGAAGCCAAATTCAGAAACCACGTTAAAACCTGCTTGCATTTATTTGGAATTTGGGGAAAGGTAAAACTATAGTACAGAGAACAAATCAGTCTAAAGGGAGGAAGGGTGGAGAGGAAAGCGGATGGAATGATAGCCACTGAGAACAAACCAAATACACAAGTCTGTGGTAGGTAATGTTGGAGAAACCACCAGAGCAGTGAAATGCTTCATCCCAAATATCCCAAAGCAAGGAACGCAGGATGCAGCAACCATTATGAACTGGGAGAAACTAAGAAGGCTCGATGCCTTCAGGGACTTCTGGTATTTTGGATTTGTTCCTGCAGCAAAAATAGAAAATCACTAGAAAGAGGGGAAATTTGCATAAATCCTGTAGTTTACTTCTTTTCCTATTAAATGTTCTTCAGAGACACCATCTGCTCGCAGGAGTTAAATATAGGTGAGTGCCATGTTAATCTGCTTCCCCCTAAGATCTGAGATTCATGCAGCTCAGGTGGGCCTTGAACTGGCTATGTAGCGGAAGATGACTTAACTCCAGCTCTTCCTGGGGATGGCAAGCCTGACTCTGCAGGAACAGCCCACCTCTTAGTGCTATTCAGCAGTAGGTTCGTGGCTTGTCTCTCTCTTGTATCCAGAGAATACTCATGATGATGATCTTTCAGTTTAGATTACTTTCCAGGATTTTATATAAATTTATTTCATTCATAAACTAATTTAGTTAAAATATTACATAATTTCCCCCCTTCCCTGTCCTCCTTTCCCTATAACTCCCCTTCCTCTACAGCTTTTTTTCTTTAACCAGTTTTTACACACACACACACACACACACACACACACACATTCATGCACACGTATATGCATACACACATATACATGTAAATACAACCTGCCACTTCCCTCCAGTGTTGCCTGCAGGTATACGCCTTTGGGGGCTGTCTGACCATTGGTATTGGATAACAACTCATGGAGCTCATCCATGCTGAGGACTAATTTTCTCTCTCTCAGTTGCTGATTGAAACTCTTCATCTTGGGATGCCAGGAGAAAAACTAGGCCTATAGCACGTGGCTAGTGAGATCATGAATCTTATAGGAAACCCTACTACTGCCATTGTCCTACATTAATATAATTCCTAACTACATTCCCTATTCTTATCATTATACCCACAAATAAGCATAGATCTCATCCCTTAACAAAAAAAGCTTTTGACCCCAGCTGGAGACCATTACTGAAGGCCACAACTTGTCAAAATACAGAGAGCAACTGGGGGTTGAGTTTTCAACCCAGCTGATAGAACGCTCCTGCACCTAAGGCTTAGGTAACACTGCAGATGACCTGGTGGAGATTTTAAGAGCCAGAGGACCAGAAAGTCTGATGTGAGATTGTGTCTTGTAGGACAGGAAAGCTACGCCCACGAAATCTCAACAATGTGGGACCAAGTCCACAACTATTCCAACAGCAGTTGATATTCCAACATAATTTTAAGCACATCTTTTTTTTTTTCTTTTTAGGTACAAAGAATATACTGATTTGATCCCCAACCTCTAGAGTTGTGACAGAATGCTGGCACTCAATGGAATAAAGATACAGAAAACTGTTGTGGTGTGCCAGAAAAAAAAATGAGAAATAAGTCTGACAAGGTCGTGTTTACACTCAAAACACCTTTACTGCGTACATAACGCAACCCAGGTTTCTAGACGCTTTCAACAGCATCATTTTACAACATAGAGCGAGACAGGAGATAACTCTGTTTTCCAGGCAACAGTCCTTCCACCACTGGATGTGGGGACCCCACTCTGACCAATTTGGGCGCACCGCCCCTTCCTCTGCGCATGCGCACGCTGCAGTCCTGCTCCCGGTCCATTCCCGGCCTCGCGTCCCTCCTGGGAAACAATTCCTGGCCTTCGGCTCCGTGCACAGCTGGAGCGGCGGGTGAGCCCTAGATAGCATCAAGGGAGGAGGGTTCTGCGAGCTCGGGACCACCCAGTTCGCTGCAGGCAGCCCCCGGGGACCAGCGGGGGTGCTGTCTGGGGAAGTGCTGGAGTGCGTTAGGACTCCGGGGCTCAGGCTTGCAAGGTCCGGCTCGGCTCGTCCCGCACCTCTGCAGAGCTAAGCCAGGGCCTCTAGCGCGTGCTGCGCCTGCGCACTTTGCGCACCAGGTGGGGAGGATGCGGGGTTGTAGGGCGGGACCGTGAGGAGTTGACGCACGCGTGGCGCGAGCGTGACGCGGTGACGCATGCGTTCTCTGACTGCTGGGGCCAGATGCTTGGATGTTGGGGACAAGCAAGCAAGCCAGGTCCCGAGTGAATGAATTACTGGGATAGAATAACCCACGCGAGACTCGGTTTCCTTTTATCCAAAGTGTGACTATTACGAATACTTGCTGCAATTTTTCTTTTTTTCAAAGCTGCTACTACTTCTTGTGCAGGGAATAAATACCCTGCGGTGGTCGCAGGGAGCCCACCCTCGCTGGAGGCCTTCGGATTGGTCCCCAGGGCTCAGTGTTTGGAGTGGAAGAGGAAAAGTGGTTAGCTAGCCACCAAGCCTCTGCCCCTCACACACCCGGGATCCCAGTTCTGAATTTGGTACTCGCTCATGTGTTTTGTGTAATGACACAGTATCCTGAAACCATGGAAGGCTGTGTGCTCGCCGAAAGTCTGGGACAAGTTTAAGGAGAGAGGTGAGCTGGAGTTGAGAGAGATGGGTGCAACCAGGCTGCACAAGGAATGTCATTTCTTAGAAAACGATTGGGGTGAAAGGCTCACGAGCCACAGGTCCGGAATTGCTATCATCCGCCCCCACCTACAGGCTAATGCATCCCTCCTACCTTGTGGAGGGCGGTCCCTTAGACTCAGACTCATCTAAAGGTGGCACAAAGGAAGACGCTGAGGGCCATGCTTTTCTGGCCATAAGTTCCCATTGGACAGTAGTGTATGGGCGGGTCCAGAGAATCTTAACATCTTGCAGGTTTTTAGTGGCACAACCAAGGTCTGCAGATGGATGTACATTTTGTCTCCTTGAGGTGAAAGTTTCTTATCAAACGATCGTTTTGAGAATTGTAAGCAAGCAACTCGGAATGTAAGCGAGTACATTTTGAAATTTTTATCTAGCCTTAAAACACCCGTCCATTTTCTCGTTTTCTCGACTTATCTGACTTCAAGGGATTAATGGTGTTAGATCTAACAATACCTCCTGGTTCCCTCCCCCAACTCCGCCCTCACTCCCTCGATTACCAGTCTGGACAAGTCCGTAGCCTTTCCTCCTTCAGATTATCATTTGTTGAGTTAAAGATTGTCACTTTAATTCTCCTTAAGTTGGATGCTGATGGAAAACAATTGTTTACATTCATTCAGCGCAGAGTATCTAAACTCCGCTTATGTTAGAGCCACACTGAAGAAGTACCGCCCAGCTTGGAGCTGCGCGCAGGGCCGGCCAAGTCTCTCCTGACATCATTCTTCCTTCTCCCTCAGCGTTCCCTCCTTTGCTCAGAGCAGAAAATGAACAAATCCCAGGTGAGTTTTTGGCTTATTTATTCCCATTTTGTTTATTGTTTTGTTTTTTTCCATGAAAACGTAAATCAGGCAAACGTTTACAGCCACAGTAAAGATTTGAACTAGGCCAGTTGACGGAGTTAGGTGGAGGCTTTTTAAAGTCACAGGAATATCAGCTGACAAAAAGGTCTCTGTTTTCTGGTAGTCACACTGAGGTGGATGTGATCTGTTGTCGATCATAATTCCTCGTTAAAAACAGACACTGGTGCATGTCGGGGCGGTCCCAACCCCGAGGCTGGAGTAGGCTCTCGAAAGGAGGCGCCAGGATCTGCAGCCCTGTGCATTCTCAAAGTGGCTCTCCTAAAGGTTTAGCCAGCTCCTTTGTGTACGGGTAAATTTGCATGTGGGCAGCTTGTGTTCATGCTTTTCTCATTTACATTCAACCTGAAAACTAAGGCCATATTCCCTCACCACCATTCACTCAAACCAGTTCTAGAAAAGGCCACCAAATCACCTTCGAGGCCAGCAGGGGAGGTTCTTGTCATTGCCTTTCTTGGCTGTCAGCAGCATTTGCTCGTTTTGACAGAGGACTGTTTTCAGATTTTTTTTTAAATAAATGTTTTTTCATAGGATATATTTTTATCATATTCTTTCCTCCCTCAGCTGCATCCAGATTCTCCTCACTCAACTTCATGTTCTTTCTCCTCTGCCAAAAAATCAGAAGAAACAACATAAACAAAATCCAAAAATCAAAACTAAGACAAAACAAAGCAAAAAGTTTACATACACATGTACACACATACATGCACAAGGCTGCACACACATGTGCACACACATGCACAAGCCTGCACACACATGTGCACACACATGTGTACACACATGCACAAGGCTGCACACACAAGTGCGCACACATGCACAAGCCTGTGCACACATGTGTACACACATGCATAAGCCTGTACACACACATGTGCACACACATGCACAAGCCTGAAACACACGTGCACACACATGCACAAGCCTGCACATACAGGTGCACACACATGCACAAGCCTGCACATACAGGTGCACGCACATGCACAAGCCTGCGCACACACATATGTACATACACACATGCACAAGCCTATACACACACATGTGCGCACACACACACACATATGCACAAGCCTAAACACACACACACTCACCTGACTGATTTCTCACCAGTCTGTGTGAAGGCATCTTTTCTTTTTGCCCAAGACATTTCTTTCACCCTTGACCCTCCGTTCTTTGTTTACTGATGGGTCTCATGTGTCTTCTTTTTTTCTTAATGGTTTAAAATTACTAATATACTAACATTTAGAATAGTATGTTCTAATAAAATTTTAAAAATCTGAACCAGGGGGGGAAAACTAATGCAAAAGATACAAAAGTATGCACTCCTTTCTCCTTCTCCATTTCTGTGTCCTGTAGGTGTGGTGACATTAGTCCTCTCGAGACATTTTTCACTGAGCCTGAAAAGTATTCTATAAGTAACTATGTTAGTTGGCAAAATTTGGGACTCCAGATATGAATGTATGGTCATTCTACTAGTTACTCAGTTTTCTAATAGCTACTTAAAAAATAATTATTTATTCAATTTAAATATGCATGACTCTTCTTATATATCCCTTCCCTTTATATTTACAAACCTGATCTCAGGGCTTCTCAACCTCAGATGCACCCGTGAATCTGCACCCTCCCTTTAATGTGAGTTCTGAGGTAGCAGATGCAGACCGAGCCCTGAAGCTCCCTGTTGTCCTCCTTTCTTTTCTCTACCATTCCTCCTTCGCCTCTTCCCTTCTCCACCCCCACTTCAACTTTTTCTCTTTTCCCTGAGAGGTTAAACCTGAGGCCTTGAATACATTCAACAGGTGCTCTGGTACTGAGGTACACCCCAGCTCCTGAGTTTTTAAAGCAAACCCTTGCTGTGTAGCCCAGGCTGGCCATTAACTCATGAACTGCCTCTGCTGTCCTAATGCTGGGCTGTCCTGGGCCACAAGCCCAGCTGGATTCCGAATTTCTGCAGTCGGATTCTATACTACTGAGCTGTGCCCTCTGAATTCGGAATTTCTAATAAGTTCACAGCTGAATCCTCTCTGCTGTTCTGGGAACCACCTTTGGAAAGCAAGCCTGTACACTGCATTTTCATGCTTCTTATTTCAGTTCACAGCGTGTGCCAGAATTCTCTGACAATACACAGATCACTGCTGCTGTGCCTTCTCTCTCTGCCTCCTGCTCCCTCTTCCTTCCTTCCCTTCTTCCCTCCCTCCCCCTCTCTCCTTTCCTCTTTTTGTCACAATCCCATGACAGTTGGATATCGAATTGTCTAACATACACGTTTATTAAACTAATGCTGTTCTAACTGGGTGATGGTTGCACATGCCTTTAATCCCAACACTCAGGAGGCAGAGACAGGTGGATTTCTCTTGAGTTCGAGGCCAGCCTGGTCTACAGAGCAAGTTCCAGGATGGTCAGGGCTACACAGAGAGACCCTGTCTCAGAAAAACCAATAAAACAAAACTGCTGCTGGTTTTTCACATCTTTCTCTCTGTCTCTCTGTCTCTCTGTCTCTCTCTCTCTCTCTGTCTCTGTCTCTCTCTGTCTCTCTCTCTCTCTGTCTCTCTCTCTCTCATTCTGTGTGTGTGTGTGTGTATGTATGTATGTATGAGCATTAGTGTACATTATATTATTCGCAGAATTTGATCAGTTCTTTGGGCCTGCCTGTCTTGGAGTGACCATTTATAATCTAATTGGCTGTGCATGAATGCCCATTTTTCCACAGCTTTTCTGGTAGACTGTGTGGTGATGTTTTTGGATTTGGGGGAACTGTTAGCAAAAGGTGGTATTTCAATACCCCTCCCCCACTGCTACACACCTCTTGACCCTCTGTACTTCTCCCCCATCTCCTCCCACATCTGAACTGCCCCCCTTTCCCTTCCTCTCCTCTATCCCTCCCAGATCCCTCTCTCCCTTTACTTCCCCTTAGAAGGGATTATTCTCTTCCCCTTACTGAGTAGGACTGTAGTGTCCACACTTTGGTGTGATCTTCTTTCTTCTTGGGTTTCATATGGTTCTGTATCATGGGTAATCTAGGCTTCTTTTTTGGCTAATATCCACTAATCAGTGAGTGCATACCATGTGTGTTCTTTTGTGACTGGGTGACCTCACTCAGGATATTTTCAAGTTCCATCTATTTGCCTGTGAATTTCATGAATTCATTGTTTTTAATAGCCGAGTCGTACTCCATTGTGTAAATGTACCACCTTTTCTGTATCCATTCATCTGTTGAGAGACATCTGGGTTCTTTCCAGCTTCTGGCTATTACAAATATGACTGCTGTGAACATAGTGGAGCATGTATCTTTATTACATGTTGGAGCATCTTCTGGGTATGTGCCCAGGAGTGGTATAGCTGGATCCTCAGGTAGAACTATTTCCAATTTTCTGAGGAACCACCAGATTTCCAGAGTGGTAGTACCAGTTTGCAATCCCACCAGCAATGGTGGAGTGTTCACCTTTCTCCACATCCTGGCCAGCATCTGCTGTCCCCTGAGGTTTTGATCTTGGCCATTCCAACTGGTGTGAGATGGAATCTCAGAGTTGTTTTGATTTGCATTTCCCTGATGACCAAGGATGTTGAACATTTCTTTAGATGATTTTCAGTCATTCAAGATTCCTCAGTTGAGAATTCTTTGTTTAGCTCTGTTCTCCATTTTTAAATAGGGTTATTTGGTTCTCTGGAATCTAACTTCTTGAGTTCTTTGTATATTTTGGATATTAGCCCTCTGTTGGATGTAGGGTTGGTAAAGATTTTTTCCCAATCCGTGGATTGCTGTTTTGTCCTATTGTCAGTGTTCTTCACCTTACAGAAGCTTTGCAATTTTATGAGGTCCCATTTGTCAATTCTTGATCTTAGAGAGAGCATAAGCCATTGGTGTTCTATTCAGGAAATTTTCCCCTGTGCCAATGCGTTTGAGGTTCTTTCCTACTTTCTCTTCTATTAGATTCATCATATCTAGCTTTATGTGGAGGTTCTCGATCCACTTAGTCTTGAGCTTTGTACAGAGAGATAAAAATGGATCAATTTGCCAGTTGAACCAGCACCATTTGTTGAAAATTCTTTTTTCCCACTGGATGGTTTTAACTCCTTTGTCAAAGATTAATTGACCATAGGAGTGAGAGTTCATTTCTGGGTCTTCAATTCTATTCCATTGATCTACCTACCTGTCACTGTACTAACACCATGCAGTTTTTTATCACTGTTGCTCTGTAGTATAGCTTGAGGTCAGGGATGGTGATTCCTCCAGCAGTTTTTTTATTGTTGAGAATGGTTTTTGATCCTGGGTTTTTTTTGTTATTTCAGATAAATTTGAGAATTGCTCTTTCTATCTCTGTGAAGAATTGAGTTGGAATTTTAATGGGGATTGCATTGAATCTGTAGATTGCTTTAGGTAAGATGACCACTTTTACTATGGTAATCCTGCCAATCCATGAGCATGGGAGATCTTTCTATCTTCTAAAATCTTCTTCCATTTCTTTCTTTAAAGACTTGAAGTCCTTGTAATGCAGATCTTTCACTTGTTTGGTTAGAGTCACACTATGGAACTTCATATTATTTGTGAATATTGTGAAGGGTATCCTTTCCCTAATTTCTTTCTCAGACCATTTATCCTTTGAAAAGAGGAAGGCTACTGATTTGTTTGAATTAATTTTGTATCCAGCCACTTTGCTGAAGTTGTTTATTAGCTGTAAGAGTTCTCTGATTGATTTTTTTAGTCACTTATGTATACTATCATATCATCTGCAAATATTGCTATCTTGACTTCCACCTTTCCAATTTGATCCCTTTGGTTGCCTAATTACTCTGGCTAGAATTTCAAGTACTATATTGAATAGAGGGAGAGTGGACAGCCTTGTCTTTTCCCTAATTTTAGTGGGATTGCTTCAAGTTTCTCTCTTTTTAGTTTGATGTTGGCTATTGGTTTACTGAATATTGATTTTATTATATTTAGGTATGGACCTTGAATTCCTATTCTCTCCAATACTTTTAGCATGAAGGGATGTTTTGTTTTGTCAAAGGGTTTCTCAGTATCTGATGAGATGATCATGTAGTTTTTTTTCTTTGAGTTTGTTTATATAGTGGATTACATTGATGGATTTCCATATATTGAACCATCCCTGCATCCCTGGAATGAAGCCTACTTGGTCATGGTGAATGATTATTCTGACGTGTTCTTGGATTTAGTTTGCAAGAATTTTATTGGGTATTTTTGCATCAATATTCATGAAGGAAATTGGTCTGAAGTTCTCTTTGTTGGGTCTTTGTGTGGTTTAGGTATTAGTGTAACTATGGCTTCATAGAATGCATTAGGTAGTATTCCTTCTGTTTCTATTTTATGAAATACTTTGAGAAGTATTGGTATTAGGTCTTCTTTGAAGGTCTGATAACATTCTGCACTGACACTATCTGGTCCTGGGGATTTTTTAGTTGGGAGACTACTTTTAATGACTGCTTTTATTTCCTTAGAGGTTATAGGACTGTTTAGATGGTTTATCTGATCCTGATTTAACTTTGGTACTTAGTATCTGTCTAGAAAATCACCCACTTCATCTAGATTTTCCAGGTTTGTTTTGTATAGTCTTTTATAGTAGGATGTGATGATTTTTTTTGATTCCCACAGTTTCTGTTGTTGTCTCCATTTTCATTTCTCATTTTGTTAATTTGGATACTGTCTTTGTGTCATCTGGTTAGTCTGGCTAAAGTTTTATCTATATTGTTGATTTTCTCAAAGAACCAGCTCCTGGTCTTGTTGATTCTTTGTATAGTTCTTTTTGTTTCTACTTGGTTGACTTCAGCCCTGAGTTTGATGATTTCCTGCTGTCTACTCCTCTTGGGTGTATTTGCATTATATATATTTTTTTTCTGGAAGTCTAAGCTAAGGGTGCCAGGCATCTGGAGTGATTTCTGCATAATCCCTAGGGGCAGGAGCATAAGTCCCTTGCCCTTCTACTCTCAAACCACACCCACTAGGCTCTGTCACATCAGTTCTTACATCTTCAGTCACAGGAGTGTATTAACAGCTTTCAGCATCTCAACCACTTAGTGTTACTGGATCCCTTAGGTCTTTTTCTTCTTGGGACAGAAGCCAAGGCCTTAGTCAAGCAGGCAAAAGTGTCATTACAACGTCTCTAGTCCTTTTAAATATCCCCTTTTATTGTTTAACGTATTTGCTGCTGTATATTGTGTTGAATTTTATAAAAGTGATTTCTTTGACATTTCTTTGAACATGTTCACCCCATAGCTTCCTTTCCATTCTCACAGCCTCTTCTTCTAATCTCTTTCTTTACCCCAGTCTTCTCTTCTGCTTTCAAGGGACAAGTGGCAGTATCCAGTAAACTGTGTGCATCCAGCTGAGTACATCTAACTAAAGTTATTATCAAAGGATCAAAAGACATTATCTAAACATGGTGTTTTCTGAGTCTGCATTATTATGGTGATGAGATGCTGCATCCATTTTCTGCAAACAACATAATCTCATCCTGTTAAAGGATGAAGAAAATCTCACTGTGCACGTGCCATTCGCTTCGTGTATTCATCTGTTGATGGACACCTGGATTGTACACTGAAACTTGGCCATTTTGGATAGGGCTACAGTAAATGTAAATGTGGGAATATGTCTGTGTTCTCTTGACTTAGAGCATGTATTAGTTTTCTCTGTTCTCATAATGACCATGACCAGAAGAAATCTGGGGAAGAGAGGGTTTATTTGTTTGCATGTTACAGTTGTAGTCCATCACTGAAGGAAATCAAGGCAGGAACTCAAAGCAGCACAGGAACCTGGATGCAGGGACTAAAGGAGAGACTGTATAGAGACTCTGTTCACTGTCGTCCTCTCCATGGCTTGCTTCCATGCTTTCTTTTACATCCAGAACTACCTGCCCAAGGGTGGCATAGCCCACAGCAGACTTTACCCTCCTACATGAATCACTCATCAGGCCAGCCTGCTGGGGTCTTTTCTCAGTTGGGACTCCCTTTTCTAAATGACCTTGACTTATGTCAAGTTGGAAAAAGAAACCTAACAATACAGCTCTTTCTGTATATACTCAGAAGTGGTATAGTTGGGTCAGTATTAGGTGTCTTTTTAGATGTATATTTAAAATTAATTTATTTTCATGTGTTTGTTGCTTGGGTTGTGTGGGGTTTGTTTGTTTTTGAGTTCTTTTCTGTGTGTAGATCCTTTGTCACGTTATCTCATTCTGCATGCCATCAGCCCTTTGCTTGTTTTTCCCTTTGCTGCGGATGAGCTTTCTAATTTTGTGAAGTGCTGTGTTTTAGTTCTTGGTACAAAGATCTTTGGTCTATTTTGAGTTGATTTTCATAGAGTAGATGTAGGGAACAAGGTACTCTACCTGTGAATGTTCAGTTTTCCAAGTGGTGTTTGTTAGAGGCTGGCTTTTGCTAAGGGTGTGTTTTTGGCGTCATTGTCAGAAATCTCACGACTATAGTTAGCCATGTGGTTTCATTTTCCCCTCCTCCTTGGTCTGCTGTTCTTTCCATTATTTCAGTACCATGGGGCTTTTGTTACTCTGGCTCTGGAGAGGATGTGAAATCAGGAATTGGAATAGCTTCAGCGTTGTCCCTTTGCTCACGGTTTCTTTGACTATTGTGACTCTTTGATTCCATATGAATTTAGATTCTTTTTTCTTTTTCTCCAAAGAATGTCATTTGAATTTTCATGGGCATTTCACTCACTCTCTAGATTAGTTTTTGGTAGTATAGTCACTTTTTGTGATGGTGACTGTTATCCAGAGGCATGGGATGCCTTTGAGTCTTCTGCTGTCTCTTGTGTTTTCAAGGTTCTTTTGTGTAGATCTCTCATTTTCTGGTGGTGGTTTGAATAAATAGAGCCCTCAAAACTAGCATGTTTCAATGCTTATCTGATAGGTAGCACTATTGGGGGTGTGGCCTTATCGGAGGAGGTATGTCACTGTGGAGTCAGGTTCTAAGGTCTCTCTCATAAGCTCAAGAGACCGTCTCATCCTGCTGTATAGATTAGCCTATCATTTTCTTTTCTGACCTGTCTTTACCTGTTTTGTTATTAGAATAATGTTGGCTTCATGATTTTGGAGTTACTTCTTATCTTTCTATGTATGGAATGGTTTGAGGAGCACTGGTGTTAGTTTTCCTTTAATGACCTGCTAGAATTCTGCAGTGAAAATCAGTTTGGGTCTGAGTTTTTCTTTTGGGAGGCTATTACTGCTTCAATCTTACTGCTTACCGTGCAAACATTTAAGCTGGGCATGTTCTATTTGCTCAATATTTATAGACTGAAAGTCTCTGGAAATGTTCTCATTTTTTTGTACACGATCGAGTTTATTGGAATATAGATTTTCAGGTTATGCTGTAATGATCATCTGCATTTCATGCCTGACTGTTGCCCCTTTCATCTCTAACCCAGACCGTTCGGGTGAGCCTCTTGGTTGGTGTGCGTGAGGAGTCTCACCCTTGCTCATCTGGTTTCATTGATTTTGTCTGCAGTCTCACTTCCACTGCTTTGTTTCTTCCCTTCTGCCCCTTAGCCTATCATTTTGCTCCATCTACTGATTGTGAATTTGGAATGTTCTTGTTTTCCTCGGATGCTGCAGTGCATTAAAACCGAGGACTGTCGTAAATAACTCCATGCGCACTCATGCCCCACTGAGGACTGTCGTAAATAACTCTATGCGCACTCATGCCCCACTGAGGACTGTCGTAAATAACTCTATGCGCACTCATGCCCCTGTGCGGTCTTGTCCTGATCCTGCCAGCCTCTCCTCCTCCTACCAACCAAGTCCCTGTTTACTTTTTTTTTTTTTTTTTTTTTTTTTTTTTTTTTGGTTTTTGGAGACAGGGTTTCTCTGTGTAGCCCTGGCTGTCCTGGAACTCACTCTGTAGACCAGGCTGGCCTCGAACTCAGAAATCCGCCTGCCTCTGCCTCCCAAGTGCTGGGATTAAAGGCATGCGCCACCAACGCCCGGCTGTCCCTGTTTACTTTTATGTTTTGTTTTATTTTTGTGTTGTGATCTTGCTGGGTTTAGCCAGGGCTGCTGTTCTGGCATGGGTGTGGTGCTATCTGGAGTGCAAGTAAGTGATGACGTCCCCTCTTCAAGAAACCCTCACCTGCCAGCAGTCCCCTGCCCAGGAGCCGGTCCACTGCCTGGGAACATGTATTCGTGAGTTTAGTCTTGTGCAGACCCCAGCAGGCAACCACGGCTGTCATGAGTTCGTGAGTGCCGTGCCTGTGGCATGTCTCTAGAACAGCATTTCCCCGCGCTCCTGCCCACGGTTCAGCACTCTCATTCTTTCTGCTTCCTCTTAGAGCCTTAGAGCAGTGGTTTCAGCCTATGGGTCATGACTCTGTGTGGGGTGGGGGGGCTTCACATATCAGATAGTCTACATATCAGCTATTTACATTACTATTCATAACAGTAGCAAAATTTACAGTCATGAAGTACCACGGAAATAATTTAATGGGTGGAGTTCACCACAGTGTGAGGAACTGTAATAAAGGGTTGCAGCCTTAGGAAGGTTGAGAGCCACTGCCTCAGAGGAGGTGACAGATGTCCTGTTTCAGGTGGAGTACTCCACGGTCACTTGTTCTCAGCCCCGTGGCAGCTCTCTGCATTAACTGCTTTTTGCTGCAACGAGCAACTGTGGGAGAAGCCTGACCACACTAGCCTAGGAGTGCAACAGAAATATTAGAAAACAAATATTTAAGTCTATATATTTGGCATGTTCTTTTACCAAAGTAAAGGTAGTAGGTTTGCTCCTAGTGTGTATGACTGTCCTGGCCATGAGGCTTCGGCCAGATGCATAGTGCTGATCAGCTGCCTGCTGTGGGGTTGGCACCCCTGTAACATTGTGCCAGCATTGTACCAGCTGGCAGTGTCAGGAGCCATCTAGGAGGAACTAGGGCTAGCAGGTGGCCCTCCTGGAGGTGGCCCACCTTTTTGCATGGCCTAAGATGGGTGAGCCCTGAGAGGCAAGGTCCCAAGAGACTTCATTCCAGGATTGCTGCTTGCTGCTGCTATGCCTTTCCTGTCACTGTCACACAGCCCAAGGGTTCCTGGGCATTAGCCCACCCTATTGAGAAAATGTCCTGCAGAGCAACATAAAGATGAGCTTTCGTGAATTAATACCGTTTAGATGAATTAATGATTTTATAGCATTCCTGATTCGATTCAAATAATTTTAAGAAGAAAGTTTTAAGGAATGGTTTTAGTTGTTTAGTTTGAAAGACATAATACAGTTAGACTCAAGAATAGAATGTGCCCACTCTTTATAAAATAGTAAATAAAGGCTGCATGATAAGGAACACAGAGAGCTTTCACAATTACACTAAGAAGAGAAATAGGCTTGGGACAGATTTGTGTTCAAGGAAAAACATTCGTTCTGGATCAGGTCCAAGGATGAGGCCGCATGTGTACACTATGATATGGCTAGGCCATGTGAAACTCTTGCTTTGCACTTATAATGAGCATACAGGATGAAAAATTACATTACTCTGAATTTAATATCAACATCCTCCTGTAACTCCCCTTTGTGTAACATTTTATCTATGAGGTAATTTTCTAAGAACTCTGTCTATAAAAAAGGCCAGAGAATAGAAATAAGGCTGCGACTTAGCTGGCTGTGCCCTGTCCATCCATCCAAATGTATGTGCATGGCATTTGAGCCTTAGCCCCATCCACCAAATTTTGTGTGTGTGTGTGTGTGTGTGTGTGTGTGTGTGTGTGTTTGTCTGTGGGTGGGTATGCATGAATACTTGTGGAGTAGATGAAGCAGGTGTTCAGGCCCAATGTATGTGTGTGTGTGTGTGTGTGTGTGTGTGTGTGTGTGTGTATGTGTGTGTGTGTGTGTGTGTGTGTGTGTGTTTGTCTGTGGGTGGGTATGCATGAATACCTGTGGAGTAGATGAAGCAGGTGTTCAGGCCCAATGTATGTGTGTGTGTGTGTGTGTGTGTGTGTGTGTGTATGTGTGTGTAAGAGAGAGAGAGAGAGAGAGAGAGAGAGAGAAACAGAGCACATATTTGCCTGCACAAAGGATCTTAATTTTTCTTTGTAACATTTTATCTATGAGGTAATTCTTACATAGAGAACTAAGCAATACAAAAGGGTATGTATTGTATTTCAGCTTCATTCCATGTGTGTCCTGTCTGTGTGAGTGACTTCTTTCCTCCCTGGTTCACAAAGAGTTACTGAGCTCTGAGCCTTCTGCTTGGCCAGCTAGAGACTCCAGGATGGCTTGCAGGGAAAGGAGTTCTAGCAATAAATCGTTTACTTAATTCTGTGTTGCTAAAAAGCAATTGTTAATCGCCACAGAATAAGCAAGAAATTGTTAAGTTTCCAGAAGCCATCAGCTTCTAGTCAGCTTCTAGTCACCTTCTAGTCAGCTTCTAGTCACCTTCTAGTCAGCTTCTAGTCACCTTCTAGTCAGCTTCTAGTCAGCCCCTGGTACAGCTAGAGTTACAAGGGATCATCAGTTTTTTGGCTAGCACATTAGCATTGTAGTATCCGGTGTCCAAAGCTGGGAAAGATGGTTGCTGGCCTTTCTCCCCTAGCTCCCTGCACAGCAAGTTCTAGCACTATGAGTGCTAGCCAGAGGGAGGGAGCTTGTCATTACGGTGTGGATTCTGTGTTCTGAACACAAGGTATATGATGTACTCAGCAATCAGGACTTAACATCAGTTCTGTGGTACAGCCAAGGGCAATGGCTTCATTTGTAAGCTTGGGCTAACTGCTGGGCTCGGCTGGGCAACAACTCCTAGGAGTTGCATCTAACACTTGGCCTTGGGATTTTGATGTTAAAACCCATGGCTTTTGGGCCCTGCCCTCCCATGCATGGTTCAGACACTTTTAAAAATTATGTTGTTTAGATTGATTTATAATGGGGCTGGCAGGTGGCTCATGGGTAACAGGGATTGCTGCCCACAGTGCCAGTCTGATGACCTGGATTTGATCTCTAGGACCCATGTGAGGGTGGAAAGAGAATGAAATTCCACAGAATTGTCCTCCAAGCTCTACTTGGGAGGCATAGAACATGTGTCACCCCATGCTAATAATGCATAAAAATAGAAGACGAATATATAGATTCACTTATAAAGTAGTGTTTTCAGTGTGGCTTTCCATACAGCTTTAGTTTTGGTCCGTGCTCCTCCATCACTCCTTGTTTCCAGTGCCTTGTTTCTGTTTAACCCTCCCATCCTCAGCAGTTCTTTCTTCCATTTTGTGAGCATTCTACCATCCCTGCCCTCCAGATGCCCTCCCCTTTTACCAAGGCCCCTTCTTTTCTTCCAAGACTATAAACATATCAAGTTAAGGACACACACACACACACACACACACACACACACATCTGAAATTGTGGTCCACACCGAAGAGAGCATTTGGGTTTTGGCATTGTGGACCTGGATTACCTCACACAGTATAATATTTTTCAGTTTTACCAGTTTTTCTACAAAGTCCATGATTTTATTTTTATTTATAGCTGAATAAAACTTCATTGTGTGTTTTGCCACATTTTCACTGTCTGTTCATCAGCTGGTGATCATTTACATGGGCTCCACCTGTTCCCTATTGTGAACACACATTGTTCAGGAATAATTCTTTTAAAAAAACAATTTATTTATTTATTTTATGTATATGAGTACATTGTTGCTGTCTTCAGGCACACCAGAAGAGGGCATCATCCCATTACAGATGGTTGTGAGCCACCATGTGGCTGCTGGGAATTGAACTCAGGACCTCTGGAAGAGTAGCCATCTTAACTGCAGAGCCATCTCTCCAGCCCCAGGAATAACTCTTAATGGTCTTAATAGAACAACAGTGAGCCAGAATGTGTAACTAGCTCTGCAGTAGGATTTGGGATCCTTTAGTGTATGTTCACAAGTGCTATAGCTGGGTCAATGGAGTTCTACTTTTAGGCTCCCCCCACCCCTGAATCACCAGACATATTCAAAGTGGCTGGCTTAGTTTACACTCTGCTCATAGTGAATAAGGGTTCCCCTTTCCCTAAACTCTTGCCAGCATTTATCTCTGTATTCCTGATGATCCCCATTCTGACGGGTACAGTGGGATCTTCATTTCCCAGTGGCTAAGGACTTAGCCGTTCGTACTCTTGTGAGCTCTTTTCAGTTCCATGCCAATCTCTTAATTGGGTGATTTCTTTTCTCAATGTTTAGGTTTTCAGTTCCTTGAATATTCCAGATGCTAATTCTCTTTCAGATGTATAAGAAAAGATTTTTCTCCTAGCAGATGCAGGGTGTGGACCAGTCCTGAACCAGGGTTAGGACTATTGGTGCTCAGGGCGGTCCAGCGGTTCAGAAGGTGCAGACCCAGGATAGTGATCAGATTTGACTCCAGAGCCCACTCACAAGTGGTCAGGAAGTCCTACATCTCCCAGCAGCTCCAGCCAAAGCTGTGGCTGCAGAGTGTGTCAGTCCTGCACTGACTTGATGCTTGTCCAGTTCCACGCCTCTCAATGGCTTCAGGGGAAAGTTTGGAACTAGGGTGGATTTAACTTTGCCCACAGGCATGTTCAAAATTCCACATTTCAGCCGGCGGTGGTGGCGCACGCCTGTAATCCCAGCACTTGGGAGGCAGAGGCAGGCGCATTTCTGAGTTTGAGGTCAGCCTGGTCTATAGAGTGAGTTCCAGGACAGCCAGGACTATACAGAGAAACCCTGTCTCAAAAAACAAAAAAACAAACAAAAAAAATTCCACATTTCTCTGAGTGGCTTCAAGTGAAGCTTTAGACCCAGGATGGACCAGAGTTGACTCTGAGTAAGAACCACAGACATGGAGAGTTCCACAAGTCCCTGCCAAAGCCACAGATCCATGCAGGAGGCCCTAGCTGACAGGCTACTACACAACCCACAGAGGAAGATTTGAGCTACAACTTCCAGCTCTAAAGACCAGTCCTACCAGGAGAATGACTTCTCAGTGTGCTAGGACTTATCTCTACTGAACACTGGAAGCACCACCCCTGAAAGAAAGTAATTGATTTATGTTTTTTAAAAAAAAATGAAAGAAAAATTCAACCAACCAACAAACCAGATGTACAGATGCCAGCACAGAAACCAAAACAATATAAAAGCAGGCACAGTCTTAGTTAGGGTTTCTGTAGCTGTGATTGAAACACCATGACCAAAAGCAACTTGAGCAGGAAAGGATTTATTTCTCTTACACTTCTATACCACACTCCATTATCATCAAAGGAAAGCAGGGCAGGAACTCGAGGTGGGAACCTGGAGGTGGGAATTGAGGCAGAGGCCATGGAGAGGCGCTGCTTGCTGCCTTGCTTACTGCCTTGCTTAGCCTGCTTTCTTATAGCACCCAGGACCAGCAGCCCAGGGCTGGCCCCGCCCACCCTGGCAGCACCAGCTTGCTTACACCTGATCTTATGGAGGGGGCATTTTCTCAGCAAGATTCTTTCTCTCAAGTGACTCCAACTTGGGTCAAGTTGACATAAAAAATATCAAGCACAGGCAAAGCATTGGGATACAATAAAAATGTCTTTTCAAACAGTTCAAAATAATGAGAAGTCTGTTCAAACAATGATTAAGTTTAAACAAGTCAAAGAGGACATAGTTACATCTCAGAAGTACAAAACTAAAAAGATGGCTGATAAGGAAGTCAGTCTGAGTTATAAAAAGTAGAATTGCTAAAGAAAACCCAATCTAAAATGATACTGGAAATGACAAACTCAATAAACCAAATAAAAGCACAAGCAGAAAGCCTCAGCAGCAGAGTGAGTCCTGCAGGAAACAGAACCGAGGACAGACAACAGTAAAGAACGTGGGTCATTCAGCCTCGGGCAGTGACACATTTAAAAATAAATGTGAACCCAAAGAGGGAGCATACTGGGACAACATGAAAGACCTAATATTTAGATCATATAGTTCTTTCCAAAGTCAGCCACATATTAAAACACAAAACAGGATTTAACAAATACAGAAAAAATGAAAAAAAAGTCTGCATGTGTGTGAGTACAATGAAATGGGCTAGCAGCAGCAGCAGTAGAAGCTGCTGTCCAGTTTTATGTCCACTTGAAACCATCTGGATCATGTGAAAGGAGGGACCCTCAGCTGAGAACATGCTTCCATAAGCTATGGCTATATGCAGTTTCCTTAATTAATAAACAGAAGAGCCAGGGAAACCCACATTCCCCAAAAGAATAAAAAAATACAGCCAGAGGAATCACGCTCCTTAGTTTTATAATATGGAGTTGTAGTAATAAGAGCCATATAATGACACATTAAAAATAGACACATCGCCGGGCGTGGTGGCGCACGCCTGTAATCCCAGCACTTGGGAAGCAGAGGCAGGCGGATTTCTGAGTTCAAGGCCAGCCTGGTCTACAGAGTGAGTTCCAGGACATCCAGGACTACACAGAGAAACCCTGTCTCAAAAAACCAAAAAAAAAAAAAAAAAAAATTGACACATCAATCAATGGAATGGAGTTGATGACCCAGAGAAAAATCTCATAAACTTTACAGCCATGTAGATTTTGACAAAGAGCCTAAAATTCCCATTGGAGATGACAGTATCTTCCACAAATGAAACTGGTCTACCTGAATAGCTACATGTTAAAGAATGAAACATCACCCTTCTTTCTTATTCCTAATCTCCAAAATAAAAAATGGAAGAAAGACCCCAATGTAAGGCTTGATGCCCAGAACCTATTAGAGGAAATGGGCAATACTTTTCAACTAGCAGGTGCTTGTGAGGCCATTTTGAACAAGTACCCTGATAGCTTAGTCAAGCAACCATTGACAAATGGGATCTTATGAAACTAAAATGCTTCTGTACGCAAAAGACATCATCATCCAAGTGGTGGCCTATGGGGTCTATCCCTGGTCCTCCCGTGGGGATTGTTGCAGCACACTCACTATTCAGAGGTGAATACACTATGAAAATAGAGTTGCCTGTCTTCGTTGAGATCATCATCTCTTAAGTACAAGCTTTAGAGAATGTAGGCGTACAAATAATAGTGGTTTGTGTACTATTGTGTAATCATTTGTGTGAATGGGAAGAGACCCAGAGAAAGAAGTAGGAGGCCATTGGAGGAGAAGAGCCTTTGGTCTGCTATCTTAAGATTTTCCTGGGACCACACACCACACCACTCTGTTAACGTCCCCCATCTTTTCGTTATTTTCTGAATTTCCTGTTTCATTGAACTACAATTTATTTTGGCTATTATTGGCTATAATTTATTTTGAAGTTCATACCTAATCATTTTAATAACTAGGTCATACATGGCTCTGCTTATATTGCTTATTTTATTTCTTATTCCTTATTGGTTCACATACCATGAAACCATTTGCTCTGCATAATAAAACCACTGTGCTTTCAAAAAACATTTTACAAGACTCCAGAGTATTCTCCTTAAGCAGAAAGGACTCATCCTGCTCTGCACATGTTAGACCACAGGGCGGGAACTTCAGTCAGCCATGGGCTTTTCTAGTGGGAGCCTTCCCCTTGCCTATCAGTGTCCTCAATTATTTAACCATTTTGAGTATACTTCCTAAGAAAAAGTAAAAGTCTATTGCCAGGCTTGAACCATCCACTTATTAATAAATACACATATAACTGTCCCGACCAGGCCATAGCACTTCTGAGAATAGGCACTGTGTTTTTGCCAGCCTCAGCAATATTCATAGCAACTAAAACACTCCCAGACCTTTAGCAGAACCTCAATTTGTACAGGCATTTTATTCTACACAGTGTAGCAAAAAGGAGGGGAGGGTGTTCTTTCATTATTCTTCAATAACTCTAAAGAAACTCATTCTGCTAAGTCTTTTCTATATTGCTCAGTCCTAATGACTTTATACAGAAAAAGAATATTTTGTTACAGGAGCAAGTGTCTTTCAAGGATGTATGTGTGGATTTCAGCAAGGAAGAGTGGTATTTGCTGGACCCCGCCCAGAAGGTGCTTTATAGAGATGTGATCCTGGAGAATTATAGCAACTTTGTCTCAGTAGGTAAGGGGTTTGTTTTCTAGTCGGCTGCCACTCACATATGTTTTCAAGGTTGGGAGGGAATGCTTATAATTTCCAATTTGAGGCCTAAGATTCAAGGGTCTGAGAGGACTGATCGCTTTTTGATCTGACAATGTTGTATTCTCACCTCTCTGTAAAATGTTGAGGACAGACTGACCTAACAACCAACCTTCCTCCCTCTCTTTCTCCCTTCCTTCCTTCCTATTTTCTTTTTTCTTCCTTCCTTGCTTTCTTCCTTTTTTGGGCGGTGGGGAATGTATCTTTTTTCTTTTTGGTATCTTCCTATTCATTTTTTTCAGTTCACAGAGCTAAGCTACTGAGCACCCATCCTGTGTTATTTTGTCTTAACAGGGCATTGTGTTACTAAACCAGATGTAATCTTCAAGATAGAGCAAGGAGAAGATCCCTGGATACCAGAAAATGGATTCCAATGCCACCCAGGTACAGTAGTTAATTCACTGGCGAGGGAAAGTTATCTGTGTCACTGGGTAAGATAGGGTACTGCCTTAGTGTTCTATTACAATGAAGAGACACCATGACCACAGCCACTCTTATAAAGGAAAACACTTAATTGAGTCTGGCTTACAGGTCAGGGGTTTAGTCCATTGTCCTTATAGTTGGGAATATAGTGACATACAGGCAGACATGGTACTGGAGAGGTAGCTGAGAGTTCTACACCTGGATCAGCAGGCAGCAGGAAGATAGGAGCTACTGGGGCTGGCTTGAGCTCCTGAAACCTTAGAGCCCACCTCTGGTTACACACTTACTCCAACCAGGCCACACCTCTTCATCCCTCTCAAGGAGTGCCACTCAGTGGTGACCAAGCGCTCAACTCTATAAGCCTTTATAGCCGTTCCTATTCAGACCACAACACTTAGCCTTGGACTGTCTTGCGGACATTCCTGTTTTACATCAGACTTTGGAAACACCCAAGAGCAGCACCCCACAGCTTGTCTCGGGCTCCTCCATCTGTCTCTCAGCCAGAGACACCTTTGCTTTTGTTTTAACATTTTGGAGTGATTTATTTTTACCTATAAATCCAAAGTCAGTTGGCCTCATTGTAGATACTCTTTCTCGGCTAGTTCTCCTTTCTCTTTAAGAATTATGCACCTTCCTTGAGCTCCTTTCATCAGCTAGCATGTCCCCATGTACTTCTGTTACTCCACCTGCCAGATGTATACTGGTGAACATTTACTCTGATATGCTTTGATTGTTGGTCTCTGGAGTAGTGGAGTGCTATAGAATTTTTAATTAAGTATATGATTATTAACATTCTTGCACTGAGCACCAATAGTTAAGACTAGGCAAGATTTTTATGATAAAGTGTATTGAAAGGCTCAGTAACAGATACAGAATATGATGTTTAGGGGTTCCACACTTGAAAGATACAGTTACATGTTAAAGCAGAAAACCTATGTGTAAAGGAAAAGCCTAGAAATAAAGACAGACTTAAATACCCAGTATAGGAAAATATGTACGTACACTGAGGGCATAGGAGTAGCCAGGATAGGAACGGTGCATAGGAAGCAGGATAGAAGACGAGCTGGGGATAAACCCTGCTTGGGCGCTGCCACATGTGTGCCCTCCTTTGTTACGTTTTCAGATATTCTGTGTATTCAAAACTATTCAGCTGCTCCTCTGTGATTCTTCTGTTCCTTGGATAACAGCTCTGTTAACCTCCATTTACTAGTTTGGAGTTTATTTCACCTTTTCTAGTATGCTTTCCCACAGCATTTCAGGAAACTCCTATAAATAAAGGCATAAAAAGAACCTCAGGAGCTGGAGAGATGGCTCAGCAGTTCAGAGCACTGGCTGCTCCCTTAGAGGACCCAGGTTCAATTCCCAGCACCTACAAGGCAGCTCACAACGTGTCTGTAACTCCAGTTCCAGGGAATCTGACACCCTCACACATGCGGACAGAATACCAATACATATAAAATAAATACAAATAAATATGGGAGGGGGAATGATTGGGGAATAGTTGGGGGGGAGAGGAATTATGGAACTGAGAAAGGGGAAAGCCTTTGGAATGTAAACATAGAATATAGAAAATAAAAATTAAAAAAAAACAAATAAATAAATCTTTAAAAAGAAAAGAAAAAGCAGAAGCCCTCTAGATCTCAGGCTCCCAGACTGTCCTTTCGAACCTGAGGAAGTGGGTGTTTCCAGAACTCTGAGTAGTTCATCATGTGCAGTGTGGAAGCCAGGCATCTGATGGGAACCTCTTCAGTGCTCTGTGTGAGGCGTCAGGCGCTTCCACTGTGCCTTGTTCTTGCCCAGTACAGTTCACCCTCTGAAACCACTTGCCTACTGATCTTCGCTTCCACTTTGCTGGTTTTCATAGTTTGCTGGGCTCTCACTCATCTTGAATATTGTGACTTCTTGATCAGTTAATGAATTCCCTATGAATTGAATTTCATTTTGTATTTTTGTGTTGCATTTTGAAGTTCATGATGTTTTAAATATTATAACCAGTTCCCTATGTGCAGCTGCTTCCACTGTAAAATTGTGGTTTCTCTTCCAGCCAGGATGGTAAAAGAAACATACTGGATTCAGCTTGATCAGGAAACAGAATCTAAGACAAAACAACTATAACGAATTCCCATAAAAACACATGTTCAGGCATTTTCGCTTCCCAGGCCCTTCCTCTGCCTTGTGGAGGCTCTTTTCTCTGAATGCCTGCTGTGTGCTTCCTCATCCTTAATAAAACCCTTTCTTAAAAAAATAGAGTTCCTCAGGAAATTGGGCATGACACTTCCAGAGGACCCTGTCATACCACTCCTGGGCATATACCCAGAGGATTCCCCTGCATGCAATAAAGACACATGCTCCACTATGTTCATAGCAGCTTTATTTATAATAGCTAGAAGCTGGAAAGAACCCAGATGTCCCTCAACGGAGGAATGGATACAGAAAATGTGGTGTATTTATATAATAGAATACTACTCAGAAATTGAAAATAATGAATTCATGCAATTTGTAGGCAAATGGTTGGATTTGGAAAATATCCTAGGTGAGTTAACCCAATCACAAAAGAATACACATGAATTGCAATCACTGATAAGTGGATATTAATGAGCCCAGAAGCTCTGAATACTCAAGGCACAACTAGCTAAGCAAAAGATTCCCAAGAAAAGGGAAGGAGAGGACCCTGGTCTGGAAAAGACTAAATCCAGTTTTGTAGGAGAGTACCAGAACAGAGAAATGGTGGTGGTGGGAGGTGATTGGGGAATGGGAGGGGGGAAGAGGACTTATGGGACATATGGTGAGGGAGGGAACTGGGAAAGGGGAAAGCCTTTGGAATGTAAACAAAGAATATAGAAAATAAAAAAAATAGAACAAGTATTAAGATTCATAAGGTGTGGTAATTCTTTTTCTCATTTATAGAAAGGAAATGGAAAGTGAATGACTTATTAGAGAGCAACTGGGAAAATGAAGATGGACGCTTTTGGCCACTCACACTCACCAACAAGATTACAAATCTAGAGCGCGGATGTAACACAAGAAAAGCTTCCAGTCCAGACATTGACTCTGTTTCTTCAAGAAATTTTTTGCTCAAAGTATGTGACTCATGTGAAATGAATTTAAAGAATATTTCAGCTGTAATTATTAGCAAAAAGAACTATGCCAGAAAGAAACTTAATGAGTTTAATATATATAAGAATCCCCTCCCTGACAGTAGACATGAGAACATTCCTGTAGGAACAAAGTCATGTGATTTTGTTGGGGAAAGGGGTGGCATCGGCCTTTGCCGGGATCTCACTCGGACAGTTTCTGATCAGCCTTTTGAGTATGATGAAGCAGAACAAGGCTTCTGTGAGGACGTGACCCTTTGTGCAGGTCAGAACTCTCAGCTGGGGGACACTCTCTATAAGCACATGGAACGTGGGAGAACTTTCATTGATAGTTTGAAGCTCAGTGTATCTCAGAAAACTGGTTTGCATATGGAGCCTCATGAATGCAGTATTTGTAGAAAGCCCTTCTGTGTGGATTTACAGTTTGGACATCAGAGAGCTCTCTCAGGAAACAGTCCTTATGAGCATAATGAATGTGAGAAGCTCTTCTGTGACCGGTCAGCTTTCATTGTTCATCAGGAAGCTTACACAAGAAGGATCGCCCCAGGGTATAGAGTGAGTACCAGAACTTGGGGAAGGTCAGCTCTCTTTAAACATCAGATAATACAGATGGGGGGAAAACACTATGAATACCAGGAAAATAGGAAAAAATTCAGCAAAAAATCACATCCCACTCAGTCTCGAAGAGCTCATGTAGGAGAGAAAACATTTGAATGTGGTGAATGTGGTAAAATGTTTTGGGAGAAATCGAATCTTACCCAGCATCAGAGAACACACACAGGAGAGAAACCATATGAATGTTCTGAGTGTGGGAAAGCCTTCTGCCAGAAGCCACACCTTACCAACCATCAGCGGACACACACGGGAGAGAAACCCTACGAGTGCAAGCAATGCGGGAAAACGTTCTGTGTCAAGTCAAACCTTACAGAACATCAAAGAACACACACTGGGGAAAAGCCTTATGCATGCAACGCGTGTAGGAAATCCTTCTGCCACAGGTCAGCCCTAACTGTCCATCAGAGAACACATACAGGAGAGAAACCATTTATATGCAATGAATGTGGGAAGTCATTTTGTGTGAAGTCAAACCTGATTGTACATCAGAGAACTCACACGGGGGAGAAACCCTATAAGTGCAACGAGTGTGAGAAAACCTTCTGTGAGAAATCAGCGCTCACTAAACACCAGAGAACTCACACTGGGGAGAAACCCTACGAGTGTAACGTGTGTGGGAAGACTTTCAGTCAGAGGTCGGTGCTCACCAAGCATCTGAGAATCCACGCCAGGGGGAGAGCTCTTTTAGCATCCTGAATGTTTAGCTTCTGCATGCCTGTCAAGTCAGTTGTACAGTTTTAAAAATAAACTTAGAGCCTGCCAAAGAATACCACAGAGTACGAGAAAATACCATTTTGTTGGAATGCATGAAAGCTTTCAAGAAAATAGAAACTGTCATTCAAAAGATTATATTGAAGGGAAATTATTCATATAAATAATATAGTTAAAAAAACCTTAGAAATTAAATTATGTAATGTCTTCCAAATGTGTTTCAAATTTGTATTTTAAATATGATGACTTATATTAATCTTACTTGTATTCATAGGAAAGTATGAATCATAAGAATGAGCTTCTACAGCATTAACCATACATGTAAGGACCATGCGGTGTTTACAGACCGTGTGTGAGTATGTTAATGCAATAGAAGTCTAGAAAACCCTCAATTTGTGTATTGGAACCCAGAAAGGATGTGAGGAAGAATATGCACCCTTAGTTAATAACTGTTATGCTATACTTTCCACACTAAATGCCACCAGCATCTTTATAGGTTGATAGGATTATGTATGTTTCTGGACATATTTGTGAATGTGATCTAGATGTATGTATATGTAGATATACTCGTATGCATGTACCTGTATACAAATGTTGTTGTCATAAAGGCAGCTCATACCACTTAAAAGTGCTGATGATTGTTAGAATGTCAGGAATTTGTGGATCAATTGTTTAATATTACATGAAATTGCAGTTAAATTATACTGAGAGCAAAGGAAATAAATAGCACTTGTCATTCCTAACACTTTGCTGTATTTCACTGTTGTCTTTGGTGTGTACCCTTGGTCTACATGCTGAGAATGCTGTAGCATGGTGTGCTATTTCATATTTCCCTCAGATCCCTCCCCATATGCTATCCCTACTCTCAGGTCGATAGCTTAGCCTTAGACTATCTATACTGTCGAGACTGATTAGCATGTGTCAGAGTTTGATTTTCTCAGAGAAGCTGTGTGTGCTTAAAGTTTGTGGTAGATTTAAAATATAAACTAGCTCCCTTTGTATTTCCTAAAATAAGTAAATGGCTCTGGTCATCATTACCAAATTGCCTCTATAGCAAGGAAGCCAAAGATGGTTTATTGAGCCTTTTAATTACCTCAGAACTATCCAGTTCTAAATACTACCAGTCTCTTGATAGCTTGGTCAGTATATGCTTCAAGTAACATTACATTATTTCTCTCTGTCTTTGTCTCTCTCACCTGTCTCTCTCTCTCTCTCTCTCTCTCTCTCTCTCTCTCTCACACACACACACACACACACACACACACACACACACACATTATCACAGACTCTTCACTATTGTGGTCCATGAATAAGTATGGCCATTATTACCAAACTACCCATTTGGTGAGGGAATCAAACAGCATATTCCTCAGTATATTCCTGAGAATTTTTCCTAGCTACCTCTGTGTCAATCATAAATGCTGTTAATAAAAATGGTATTTACATGACTTGAGTTGTAAATGGTAATACTACACTCTACAAATTTAAAAATGATAGTGTATAATAAAATGTTCATATTATACCCTTGGAATTTCATTTTGTATCTATTTAGGCATGATTACATGTAAGTGTAGTCATATGTAACTCAGTAATTATATACTGTATTTAGAATTACAGATGCCTGTTTAGTCTTTCTCCCTCCTTTGTTCTATTCCCAGTACCCTCTGGAATACACTGATCAATAGCTTAAGAGATGCTGGCCACCTTCGCTGAGCTGAGTTTTCCTCCTCCTGGGATGGTTTGGGGAATAGATTAGTCAAAGCTCATCGTGGACACTACATTCTGGCAGCTATGTTTAGATTAGAGAATGCTATGCAGTACTGGAATTGTTCTCAATGATGAAGTTGTCATAACGTGAAAAGATGAGAAGTCAAAAGAGATCCAGAAAGAGATGAGACCTTTTGTATGCATTTATAGACACAATGCTAGCATATGCTTTGTGGTCAGATGGGCAGTGGCTTGAAGATGACAGTGCAAACAGCTGAGCCAGAGATGATGTCACCACCCTGTTTAGCCCTTTATAAATACTTTTTGTAGACTTCTGGGACTTCGTATTATTTTCAGCAATACCCGTTTCTTGTTTATTATCAGGACTTTCTGGTACTTGGAGCTAAAGGAATTCCAGCTAATACCAGAGATAACTTTTCCAAAGTTAATGATAATATTCTGTATGTGGTTTGTAGGAAGAATTTCATTTAACTTTGAAGCAGGGGAGGATGCTTTTTAAAACCATAGTTATTTCTAGTGGAAAACAGAATTCCTCAAAAAGATTTTAATGATGACTTTCTTTAGTATGCGGTCCAGAAACAAGGGATGTTGAAACACACAGACAAGGGTGTAAACTGAATTATTATTTCACAGTTTAAGCTGCTGTCATTGAGGAGATACTGACACGACCAAAATCATGCCTCCGAATTCCTAGCACTTTATTTTGAAGGTTTACATATTAAGACCCTATTTTTATTAATGCAGAAATTAATGAAGTAGAAACAAGTAAACAATCCTAAAAGCTGGGTTTCTTTTTTTTTTTTTTTTTTTTTTTTTTTTTGGTTTTTCTGAGACAGGGTTTCTCTGTGTAGTCCTGGCTGTCCTGGAACTCACTCTGTAGACCAGGCTGGCCTCAAACTCAGAAATCCGCCTGCCTCTGCCTCCCAAGTGCTGGGATTACAGGCGTGCGCCACCACGCCCGGGTAAGCTGGGTTTCTTTAAGAAGATAAACAAAATCAACAGACCTTTGCCCCAACTAACCAAAAGAAAGAGATGACCCAATTAACAATCAGAAATTAATAGGAAAACATTATACCAGACTCCAAAGAAATATATTGTATAATAAGAAAATACTATAAAAACTTGTATTCCCATTAATTTGGAACATCTAATAGAAATGGATACATTTCTAGGTTCATCCAAACCCCCAAAGCTAAACCAAGAAATGATCAAGAACCTCAGCAGGCCCACAGCACAGGGAGACTGGAGCAGTATGATAGGCCTCTGCCTGAAAGAATGCATGCCTACGTGGTTTCACAGTAGAATTCTACTGGATTTCTGGGAAGATCTATAGCTACTATGTAACTACATTATTCAAAAGAGCAGAAATAAAAAGGATGCCCCCCAATCCCTTGGGTGAAGTTCGTATTACTCTAATACCCAAAGTAGTAAACACAACTCAAAGGAAAACCTAAGGCCAATGTCCTTGAAGAACATGAATTAAAAAACCTTCAATAAAAGATTTTCAAACAATATGGTATAGAACAAGATCAACTTGGTTTTATCCCAGAATGCATGGATGGTCTATATGCATGTAAATAAATGTAATAAAGAAATGAACTTACAAAATCTCATGATCATCTCAGTAGATACAGAAAAAGTCTTTGATAAAATCCAACATGTCTTTATGATAAACATCCTGGAGAGTAGTACTAGAATTAACATGCCTCAACATCAGAATGTTATGTATAAAAAATCCACAGTCAAAATCATCTTAAGTGGGGGGAAATGGAAAGCAAGGAGATCAGCAAAATAAGAGAAGGAAATTAAAGAAATCCAAATAGGTAAAGGGAAATCAATTGCTCCCTATGCACAGATGATATGATATATGGAAGAGTTCCCCCAAAATCCACTAGAAACATTTTACAAATTTTAGCAAACTGTTGGATTGCAATCAACTTACAAAAAATAATAGCCTTACTATATACCAGCAGACAGACAGACAGACAGACAGACAGACAGACACACACACACACACACACACACACACACACACACAGAGAGAGAGAGAGAGAGAGAGAGAGAGAGAGAGAGAGAGAGGTAGATAGATCATGGGCACACTCCTATTCACATCTTCAAAGAAAATACAGTGTCTACCTGTTGGGGATTGGTTCTAATGCTTTGTCTTAATTCAGCTCCCCAAATCACACATGTCCAGATACTGAGGGTCCCTTTCCGCAGTTGGTTTTTGATTGATCAATGAAGAGCCAACAGCCAATGTCTGGGTAGGGTGAAAGAGGTGAGACTTTTAGGATTCCCAGGCAAGACAGAGGTAGAAGAAGGGACTCCACCATGCAGGGGACACAGGTTGGACCACCTTCCATGAAGGAGCCTGCTTCACATAAGAATCTGGGAAGGTGGCCCCAGGGCTACTCCCCTGCCTGGGTCTGGGGCAGCAGAGATAAAATATAGATTTAGCAAGTATTAATTCAAGAATACCAGAAGGGAGTGTTTCTAGCCTTAGGGAAGTTTGGCAGTCTCCAGCCCTTGACCTAGTGAAGGCATATGAAAATATAAATGGTGTGTGTGTGTGTGTGTGTGTGTGTGTGTGTGTGTGTTCTTTCACCAAGCTCTTTGGTGAGGGCAGAGCACATGCAACCCATTGGGAACTCAGAGCAGATTAACTATTCACCACTACATAAACCTAACCAAGAAGGTAAAGGACCTTGTAATGAAAAATTTAAGTCTCTGAAGAAAGAGACTGAGAAAGACACCAGAAAATGAAAAGCTTCCCATGTCCATGAGTTTGTAGAATGAATATTGTGAAAATGACCATTCTACTAAGAGCAATTTACAGATTCAGTAGAATCCCAATCAAATTTCCCACAGCATCCTTCAAATATTTGAGGAAAAGAAATCCTGAAATTCTTATGGAAGCACAAAAGATCCTAAATAGCCAAAGGAATCCTGAACAAAAGAACAATGTCAGAAGGATTACCACCCCAGATTTCAAGATACAGTACAAAACTATAATAATAAAAGTTATAGTAATGGCACAAAGCAAACGTGTAAGCCAATGGAACAAAACAGACACAAGTATACATAACTACAGACATCTGGCACTTGACGAGGATGACAAAAACATACACTGGAGAAAAAAACAGCATCTTCAAAAAAACTTGATATCCACAGACTGAAGAATGAAATTAGATCCATAAAAATCACTTTCCACAAAATTCCACTACAAATGAATCAAAAACCTTGGTATGAAACCTGACATGTGAAACTACTAGAAGAAAATTTGGGTAAGTGGTGTCGGTGGAGGGAGGGACTTTCTGAATCGGACTCCATCTGTCCAGGAACTGTGGGATCTTGATGATGTGGAGCCTTGCTGGAGGAAGCAGCTCACTGGGAGTGGCATTCGGTAACTTACAGTCACACACCACTTCTGGGTCTCTGCTTCTTGGGTGCAGATGTGATCAGCTTACCAGTTCTACCAGCATCATTTCCCAGGTATTATGGATCTTAGTCCCCCTAAAATGTAAACCAATCTACACTCCTTTTATGTTGCCTCTGGTCCTGTTATTTAGCACAGCAATAGAAAATTAACAAATACATTGATTACCCCTCTGCACTGAGCATGTAGTCCCTATAATGGCCCATTAGTAGATTCCTGGCTTCCACATGTACCCCAAATTAAATACATATAACAGAATATTTGAAATTAAAGCCTTGTTTTAGTTAGGGTTTTACTGCTGTGAACAGACACTATGACCGAGGCAACTCTTATAAAGAACATTTAATTGAGGCTGCCTCACAGATTCAGAGGTTTAGTCCATTATCATCAAAGCAGAAACATGGCAGCATCTGGGCAGGCATGGTACGGGAGGAGCTGAGAGTTCTATATCTTCACCTGAATGCTGCTAGTAGAATACTGGCTTCCAGGCAGCTAGGACTAGGATGTTAAAGCTCACACCCACAGTGATACATTTCCTCCAACAAGGCCACATCTCTAAATAGTGCCACTCCCCGGGCCAAGCATATACAAACCATCACATTCCACTCCTTGGCCTCCATAGGCTTGTTCAGACATGTGACTCTATGGGGGCCATACCTAAACATAACAATGCAAAATACCTTTAGTCCAATTTCCAAAGCCCCCATAGTCTATAGCAGTCTCAACAGTGTTAAAAGTCCAAAGTTCAAAGTCTCTTCTGACATTCATCCAATTGCTTAACTGTAATCCCCAAAGCAAGGCAGGAAACCAGCTGGGCAAACTCCAAACATCTCCGTGTCTGATGTCAAAGTTGTCTTCAGATTTCCACTCCTGTTCATCTTTGTAGAATGTAACAAACTTCTTTCTCCTGGTCTGGGGTGGTTCCACTCCCTGTTAGGAGCTTTCCTTGGCCGGTATCCCATGGCTCTGGCATCTTGAACATCTTTGGATCGCAAAGGCAACTTCAACTTCACAGCTTCTTGTTCCAGTGTCTGGGATCTACACATGATCTGGACTCCTCCAAAGGGCTTGGGTCAAATCTCTAGCTCTGTCGTCTGTAGCATTCTAGGCTCTGGTTGATGCTACTCCATTGCTGCTGCTATTCTTTGTGATCATCTATGGTCATGGCATCTCCAATACTCTTGGGTATTCTGCTGCAACTAGGCCTCACCATAGCCTCTCAAAAGCTCTCTTCATGGTGCCAAGCCTCAAATCCTTTACAGAACCTCTTCAGTCCTGGGTCATCAACTACAACTGAGGCTACACCTTCACCAATGGCCTTCCATGGACTCTCACAATGCCAAGTCCCAGCTGCTTTTTATGACTTCTTCATACCTTCAAAACCAGTACCACCTGGGTGACTCTTATACATTATCAAGTCCAGCTGCAGCACGAGGTATAACCTTTGTCATATCTGGAACACATCTTTGTGCTCTCAGAAAACATTTCCTTGAAGATTTCACTTCAGTGATGTTGGTGTCTTCTTAGTCATCACTAATTTCTTACCTCCAGCTAACCAGCATCAATTGTCCCAATAGTCTCTTCTATTCTGGACTCTAAAGCCAGAGCCACATGGTCAATGCTTGAGTTCTGCTGCCTGCTGGGATTGGATCATGGCCCTCTCGTTCTATTACATTATCACTAGCTTTCTGTTTTCCAACTCCTTCACTGTCTAACCTTGGCTGTCCTGGAACTTGCTCTGTGGACTAACTTTGAACTCAGAAATCTGCATGCCTGTCTCCTAAGCGCTGGGATTAAAGGCATGTACCACCATGTCTGGACTTAAGCTTTTCTTTACCTAGAACTTGCTGTGTTCTAGGCTGGCCTTGAACTCAGAGATCTGCTTGTCTTTACCTCCTGGGATTAAAGGTTGTACTACCATGCTTGGACCTAAATTTAGCCGAGTAGGATCTTGTCCCAAGGTCACTACTCTCTTAATTCAACTGAATATCCTTGAACACAGGGTTCAGCTCCATTTCATTTCCTCGTGGCAGAAGCAGACAGATCTGAGTTGGAAGCCAGCTTTCAAGACAGCCAGGGCTATACAGAGAGACTCTGGCTTGACTCCTCCACACACAAAATAATACCAATGACCAAATGGCCTTATCTAGTGTCATAAATGTGACTTGTCTATTTAACTAGAGATACAAACTGTTCACTTAAAATTTTTTTCATTGAGAATTACATAGAACACATTCTCCAATATTTCAGGACCCAAGAGAGCTTACTCCCAAAGACAGATGCCATATCTGTCTGGCACACCAAGCCCCAGCATGTCCAAATGTCAACATTCATACCACACACCCTCGGGCACCTTAACTCCAGTGTCTCAGAATTAGAGCAAATCCCATTCCCTATGTTAAAAGTCATGTCTCTTGCCCCACCCCCTTCCACTAACTCTCAGCATCTTTGGGCATCTACCTTGTAACAGAACATTCTGCAGGTCCATGTCTTAGCCATTGGGTTCTAAGGAACCCATTTGGGGTAATGAAACACACATGCTAAGATATCTTAAGTATGCCTAACTATGAAAAATGTCCTTACTGTTTTAGTGCCCTAAGAATAGTCCTAACTGACTAGTTATCTGGTTACCTTTCAATGTCCACTTGACACATTCTAGAGTCATATGATCATCCAAGAAGAGAGTCTCAGTTAAGGAATTGCATAGATCTCATTGGCATATAGGTCTGACTGGAAGACTGGGCTCTTGATTATTGAGTGATTTAGGACAGCCAGGCCCACTGAGGGTGCCACCCTACCCTGGGCAAGTGGTCCTGTGCTGGATAAGAAAATAAAGCAAGCCTAAGCCTAATGAGTGAGCCAGCAAGCACCACCTCTCTATGGTGTCTGTCCTGACTTCCTCCAGTGTTGGACTGTATGAGAGATTTCTCATAGGCCACATTTGGTAGTTCAGCCAGGGGCATAGGTGCCAGCCGGGATGAGCCTGCCACAGGTTGGGACTGAGGAGTGTTTGATTTGTTCAACTGGCATCTCCGTTAGCCGTTTGTCCTCAGTTTGAGGTCTTACAGCCCAACCCTTTTGTGGATGGTAAAGGGCAGGTAGTCTTTTCTATAGCTACTTCCTGCAGAAGTTGGGGCGTCGCTCTGGAATGGGCAGAAAGGCTAGAATGATGGTCGTTGGGATGATAGTCAGAGGATGGGGAGAGAGATATAGGAGGGCCAACCTCACAGACTATCATTTGCTAAACCTTTGATTTTGTTTCATAATTTCCATAGGAACCTTTACAGCTGTTTTGTGTTGGTGTGCTATTAAAGGGTTCAAAACGGGGGAGTTTGAAGCAACTGAACCCGTGTTCTTGGCTCGTTGAGGTGAGAGCTGTGTTTTGCATGAACATGTTATTTTGTGGAAACTTGAATCCGTATTCCAAGGCCGCGGTCACTCATATTTGGCGCAAGAAAAAAAACCTACTTCTTACTCTCCTTCAGAGGAGAGTTCAATTTTCTTTTTAAATTTTATTTATTATATGTGAGTACACTGTAGCTATCTTCAGACACCCCAGAAGAGGGTGTCGGATCTCATTACGGATGGCTGTAAACCATCATGTGGTTGCTGGAATTTGAACTCAGGACCTTCGGAAGAGCAGTCAGTGCTCTTAACCACTGAGCCATCTCTCCAGCCTCCAGGAGAGCTCAATTTTGAGTCCAGCATAGCTGTAGCAAATAACTGGGACTCGGGGTTCGAGGGCTCTTCCTCAGGAGGGACTGGACTGAGTCCTGGGAACGCAAGGCTTAACACACAGAGACACAAGACAGACCTAGTCACACACAAAATGGAAAGCTAAGACATTTCTTGAGAAACGCCCTCTCCGGGAGCATAGAGGAGCACCCTTCCCGCAGCCCGTCGGTCCTGGCACAAGAGGGCAGTAGAGAACTGATTAAAAAAACAAACAAACCTGAGGACAGCTCTGGCAGCCATGACAGTAAGCCATAGCATGTGTTACCGTAGCAGGGGGACGGAGAGATCCAGAGCTTTCAAGTTGGGACTGGCGATGACCCGAGTGCTCTTCCAGCGTTCCTCTGGTACTCAAATCAGCGAGCCAGGGCACAGCGCCGCGCGGAAGCCGGCGTCGCACAGGCTGAGAGCCGGATTCTAGCACGTCTGGGCAAGTTTCCCGGAGGGACTCACAGCAAAGTGCAATCCGTGAGAAACCTGAGAGTGCGTTTGCGCAACCCTCAGCCAACCAAGCGCTTACTTCCGGCTTTCCCCTGAAAGTTGTCCGTCCACGGGTTTTTTCTCTCCCCTGTTTCTCGTTTCCCTCCGATCGCTACAAGCGAAGGACAATTTCCGTTTCCGGTGTCGTGCTTGTGCGCTTGAGCGGTTGCTGCTGTGAGTCTGAGTGCTTTCGCGAGCCCGGTCGGCCCCGTCAGTCGGATTCCGGGTTAAGTCGGTCCTTGGCCTCCCGACAGGCAGCTTCCAAGCCGCGTCGGGGCAGGAAGGCAAGTTTCCCAGCCCCTGGAGAGCTGCTCCCGGGAGTGCGGAGGGAGACGGTTCGTGCAGTGAGGGACTCTGAGGAGATGTGCTGGGGAGCGGGTCATTCTAGCAGGGAGGGGTCTTACCCAGCTCTGCTGCCCGTGCTTTTCCCAGCAAAAGTAGAGCACTAGGAGGGGGGGAAATGTGCTTCCTCCAGTTGCTGGGAGGCGGGTCTGTCCAGCACTGTTCTGATGTTTTATGTGTATTTTCGTTTAAATTAAGACACTTAAGCCTAAGCTGTCTAGCGTAGTAGGCACTAGCCACGTGCGACTGTTTAAGTTTAAAATTAATTAAAACTTAAGACTGTTTTCAGTTTCCCAAGGTACACTTGAAATTCTCAGTAACCACGTGTAGTTAACAAGTATTGAGAACTGAAGATAGAATATATTTGTGTCATCACAAATAATGAATACTGTTGATGGCTTCAATATAAAACATAATAGAAAGGATAGTGTTGATGCTGGTAACTCTTATGCTTTATGGTGTAAGAAAGAGGAGTGAATTTGAAGATACTGGTTAAACATTTTCTACCTCTATTTGGAGAACAAACAGATTAGCACTTAAACAAGTAAATTAAATTACTGCCCTCCCACATTGCCCCAATTATAATATATTCCCACCGCCGTGCCACCCTGTTCCATGTAGGTAAGACTTGTTTGTAGCTGATAAGTAGCCACCATGGAGGCCAAGGATCACAAGAAACACAGAAAGAAGCACAGTGGGCCTAAAGCTGAGAAGAAAAAGAAACGACACCTGCAGGATCTACAGCTTGGCGATGAAGAGGATGCTCGGAAGAGAAACCCCAAAGCTTTTGCAGTGCAGTCTGCTGTGCGGATGGCTCGGTCCTTTCACAGGTATGTTTACTAAGTACTAGGAACCTCTCTCAGTAAGTCCAATTCAGGTCTGAAGGTCGTAGGCATGCCATATGGCTTTTCCTAAAATGTCAGAACTCTGTCAAAGAAGCATTTTCCCTCCAATGCCTGTCCTTTGTCTTTCCAACTCCTCTTTTTGTTTGTTTGTTTTTGTTTTTTTGTTTTTTGTTTTCTTTCTGCCTGCCTACCTTCCTTCCTTCCTTCCTTGTCCAAGAGGAAAAAGAATTTATAAAATTTAGATCACAGAAAAATCTCCTAAACTTTAAATATCTCCGCTGCAATAAAAGTGTTGGTGGTTAACCCCCCTGTCCCATAGCTTTCATTTAATGTAAAATACTAAAATAGCTGTATTTAGGGAGATACTGATATATAGCCAGCAGTTTCCTTTAAACATTACCTAACAATTCTTTCCACAGCATTAAGAAGTTAGGAATTATTCTCATCTGTGGATAAGAAAATAGATTCAGAGCACAAGTTAAATAGCCCGCTGATAGAACATTTGCCCTAGCTCCTGTACCTCGACTTGAGTTAAAACATCTCGGCACCGTGGTTGTCTTTGATTCTCTTAAACATTAAAGCCAAGTCGGTCTCATTTATGATGCATTTGATTATTTTCTGGTCATCTGTTTTATCTTTACTGAAGAATAATTTTTGGGTGAGGAGGAGGTAGAGGTTAACTAGTAAAAATAAAGTTCATTGTCTCCATGATCGTCTGTTTTCTATACCATCTGGACTTTAAAAAGATCTTTTGTGTTTTGGAAGTAAACTTTCTGTTTTGTTTTTGTAAACAATAGGACTCAGGACTTAAAGACAAAAAAGCATCACATTCCAGTGGTTGACAGAACTCCGCTGGAGCCCCCGCCAATAGTGGTGGTGGTGATGGGGCCTCCGAAAGTTGGGAAGAGCACTTTGATACGGTGCCTGATTCGGAATTTTACCAGACAGAAGTTGAGTGAGATCAGAGGCCCTGTGACAATTGTGTCAGGTAGGGAGTGCCGCCGTAGACTGCCGAGACGAGCATTGTTGCCGAGGGATGGCTGGTTTTGTCTTTGGCTCCAGAGTGCTGGGACTAGAATCTAGGTGCTTCAGTGAGTGAAAATGAAGTAAATTCTCCAAAAGGTAATGGTAGAAACTGAAGTGCCTTGTTAAAGAAGTGATGGAGTAGGACATTTCTTTGTGTTTGGGATATCCTTGATCACTGTACTTATAGTAACAGTATAGGAACATATGTGTGTCCCATGCACATACTGTTATGTTAGGTTTGATGTTTTTAGCTGTATTGAAAGTATAGGGAAAATTAATGGAGATAAAGAGAGTGGCTTATAGCTTAGCCGGATCATGGTCATTAAACTCTGTCTAGAATTGTACTGCAAAGGTATATAGTGTTTCACTGGATACAGTTAAAAACATGAGCATCATAGATTTAGTGGATAGGGCATTTTCAAGTCTTTTTAAAAAGTAAAAGTTTCATTCTTGTCCTTACAGGTAAAAAGCGCAGACTTACCATTATTGAATGTGGGTGTGACATTAATGTAATGATTGATCTGGCTAAAGTAGCGGATCTGGTAAGTCAGTGAGAGTGGCCTGGGTTCTCAATGGAGAGGGTGACAGTGGGATGCATTATTTATCTCATTTGCAGGAAAATACTTGTGATTAGTAAGGAAAGATAGAATAGAAGTGGTTGGAATTATGGTAACCATTGATACTATCAAAAAATGGAATGTTCATGATGAACACATTCTAAAACCTAAAGAAAAGCATAGGGTAAGAAAATAATGGACAAGATTTGTATGTGATGCACACATGCACACACATACACACACACACACACACACACACACACACACAAGACAAGATTAGTATATGATACACATGCACATGTACAAGACAAGCTTATATTGTTACACAAATACACTTATAAGACAAGATTATGTCAATACACATGTGCACATGCATGCACACACATACTTGCTTGCACAGTGCCTGCCATTTTTTGAATGCTTTCTAGATACTATGCTAATGGCTTTCCTAAATTTAGTTCACATAACCACCAATGTGCTCATTCAGGTATTATGTGCACTTTACATGGAATGAAATTGAGGCTCCCATCAGTTAATCATTTTGGGACGAACTGCTTATGTGAGTAGGGTTATTTACTAGACCCCTGGCTCCTCTTCCCAGCATCCATTAACTTTCCACAGTACATGAAGGGATGGATGCTGATGGTCTCAGTCTTGTCCAGGTCACAGTGAGCTTTTGAGTACACTTTTCCCTATCTCCTGGCTTTTAGGATTGTTTTCACCCTGTCTTCTGCAGTAGTCCTGAGCTGGGGGGAGGGTGATATGTAATACTGATGTCTTGTTTCGGGCTGTGCATTCTACCGTTGTTTGACCAGCCATTAACTGCCACCACTAGCAAAAAGGATCTCTGAAAAAGCATAAGAGTCAGACTATCAATTTTTTTGTTGTTGGTTTTTTGGTTGGTTGGCTGTTTTGTTTTGTTTTGTTTTTAATTCTTGGTACAGGAATTAAAGCCCTGAGTGTTGGCCTAGAACCTGTTATATATACCAGGCTAACCCCAAACTCAGAATACTCCATGTCTCTGTCTCCCACTAAATATAACTACGTAGAGGGCAGTCTGACACTGTCTTTTTAACAAAACACCAGTAGTAGATTCTCCTCAAGAGCCTATATGATCTCTCCAGCCACAGGCTCTTGACCAGGTTTACAGTGCCAGGCATAAGTTCTGTAGAACAGGCCTCAAATTCAATCAAAAAGCAGTTGATTACCAGCACAGTGGTATCTGAGTGGTGAACATAACTTGCCTCGCAGGTCGCTATTGTAGCTCATGGGATTCACAGCTGGGTAAGAGGGTTGGTGATTTCCCCACATCCCCCCAGCAACTTAAATTCCATAGGGTTTCCATTCTTAATGATTATGGTAGGGTGAAATGGTCAGGGTTTATCAATAGAAAACCTATATAATACTAATTATAAGAAAAGCATAGCGCCTGAATTGGGTTTTCATTACTTTATTTAAAGCTGTCCCTTAACCTAGCATGTCAGAATAACAGAACTGTGTGTCTGTCTGTATGTGTGTTTGAGATTTATTTATGTTACTTTATGTGTATGAATGGTTTGCTTGTGCATGACTGGCGCCTGCAGAGGTGAGAAGAGGGTGTTGCATCCCCCAGAACTGGAGTTTATAGATGTCTGTGAGCTGCCCTGTCAGTGCTGGAGGTTGAGCCTGTGTCCTCTGCAAGAACAGATGCTCCAATTGTTGAACCGTCTCTCTCTGACCACATCGACCTATACTGATTTATATGTGTGTGTGTGTGTGTGTGTGTGTGTGTATACACACACACACACATATATGTTTAAATTGGGGAGTTACTTAAGTGTTACTTTTAGTACAATGTAGAATAAGCTTGCTAAGCCTTCCCCCCCCCCCCACAGGGTTTCTCTGTGTAGCCCTGGCTGTCCTGGAACTCACTCTGTAGACCAGGCTGGCCTTGAACTGAGAAATCCGCCTGCCTCTGCCTCCCAAGTGCTGGGATTACAGGCGTGCGCCACCACCGCCCGGCACCTTTTGTTTTTAAAATCACTGAAATACTAATAATGTAATTTTGAGGACATGAAAATTAATGGAGATATCTTGTGACATTCTTTTGAATATTTAAGAAAACAAGTGAGTGGCTTGATGTGACCATGGGCCGTAATTTGCTGACTCTTGGTCTGGGTGGAGTATTTTCATGGCTTCAGTGAGAAATTGTTCTTTTTCTTTTTTTTTTTTTTAGGTGCTAATGCTTATAGATGCCAGCTTTGGGTTTGAAATGGAGACATTTGAGTTTCTAAACATCTGTCAAGTACATGGCTTTCCTAAAATTATGGGAGTTCTCACCCATTTAGACTCCTTCAAGCATAACAAGCAACTCAAGAAGACAAAGAAGCGGTTAAAGCATAGATTCTGGACAGAAGTCTACCCGGTAGGAAGAAAATCATTACTGGGTCATGCCACTTTTAACCCTTTAAAGTAGCCAGAATGAAGAGCTATTTATAGAAACTCTAGTGTTTTCCTGTATGCATGCGTTTCTAGCCCTTGGTCTGTTTCCTCCACATGACTTTTGTTAGGGCCTCTTGATGCATCTCGTTTGCTTCTGTGCACACACATGAGACAGTGCACTATTTTAGTCATGGTTTGATATAGCCGTATCTCGTTTGCCTCTGTGCACACATAATGTACACTGTTGGTCATGATTCGATGCAGTGCTTCAGAAGTTTCTGCTGGCTAAGGACCAGGGCCTGTTATTTCTCCTTTTCATACTGCTGTGGCCTGTTGGTCACAAAATCCTTTCTCTGCTCAGGAGCCTCAATGCCTTCTCCACACATGCCAGTGTTTAACTGAGAGAAGTTTGCTTTGTGAGGCCCTCACATGACAAGTCCTGAAGAAGGCAGCCAGCTTTGAAAACATGAAGACAGTAGCTTCTGATGGCCTTGCTTTTTATGGTATTGACATAGGCCTAATTGACGTTCATTCTTCCTGTTTTGTATGTTCAGGGTGCCAAGCTATTCTACCTTTCTGGAATGGTGCATGGAGAGTATCAGAACCAGGAGATTCACAACCTGGGCAGGTTCATTACAGTGATGAAGTTCAGGCCTCTCACGTGGCAGACTTCTCATCCTTACATCTTGGCAGACAGGTAAAATACAAGGGTAAAGTTCCTGGCTTCCTGGTCTGTGTATTTCTTTTTATCTCTTTTAAGGTTTAAGAAAGATCAGTGATAGTACCCACTGCGTCACTGGAAGATGCAGTGCTTTGTAGAGTGAATGATTATGGAATGTTTACAGTGTTGGGTACAACTCAGTGCACACAGGGCTGAGTCCCAGCGTTGTTCTTTTGTTTTTCCTTTTCTTTATTGTTTGGTGTTTTGGTTTTTTGAGACTGGCTTTCTCTGTGTGGCCCCATTTGTCCTGAAACTTGCTCTATAGACCAGGCTGACCTGGAACTCAGGGATCCCCCTGCCTCTGCCTCCTGAGTGCTGGGCTTTAAGGTATTGTCACTACCTGGCTTTTTTTTTTTTTTTAAACCAAACCAAACCAAAAAGTGCAGATAATAAAAAAGGGGGAAGATTTTGGGGCATCCGTGATGGTGTCCTTGTGCCCAGGGCTCCAGTCATTCAACACCTGTTTTGTGTTTTTGCTTTCTCACCCTGGAGTATCCTTCGTTAGAGGAAACCAAGCTAACCAAAGGCCTCAGCCAGCAGACTAATCTTAACTCTTCCATAAGGAAGTTTTCTAAACATGTTCTCTGCCTTTCCCTGACCCAGTGAGGGTATCTATCATCTCCCTTAGAAGTGCCTTGTGGAGTGCATCACATACGGAGCCAGGTGGAAGCAGTCATGCATTGCTGCTTGTTCTCTGGTGTGGACCATGCTTCCTTGTTTCTGTGTTTCGTAGCTTTCTGAATGGTGTGCTTAAGGAGCCAGACTTGGTTTTGTTGTGCCTGAGATTAAAGTCCAGGCCTCCTGTGCTGCTCAGTGTTGGACCACTGAGCTGTGCTCTCAGTCTGTGAACAGGAATTGTCCACACATGAAGAGAAGCATATGTACTTTTTATGTTTCTGCCATGTGGTCATATTTTATTTTTCCAGGATGGAAGATTTGACAAACCCTGAAGATATCCGCACAAACGTCAAGTGTGACCGAAGGGTGTCTCTTTATGGTTATTTACGTGGAGCCTACCTGAAAAATAACAGCCAGATCCACATGCCAGGTATTGTCTGCTGTAAAGCACTCTTGGAACACTGAACAAGGCAGAACCTTATTGTGGAATTTTTAAAGATAACCCAACTATGCATCATCTGCCAAAAGTGTTGATTGAATGCAGTATTGACTAGGTAGCAAGGTCCGTTGCTTATGGTGCCTTTTCTGTGTCCTGCCTCAAACCTTCAAACACAGGAGTGTTTTTTCCAATAGTTGACACTTGTTTGTTTTTTGAATGCTTGACTTCTTGCCGAGTTGCTTCCTGGGTTCTGTCTTCCAGGTGTAGGAGATTTTGTCGCCAGTGATGTCAGTTTTCTCCCAGACCCCTGTGCTCTTCCAGAACAGCAAAAGAAGCGCTGTTTGAATGAGAAGGAGAAACTGGTTTATGCACCTCTCTCTGGAGTTGGGGGTGTGCTGTATGACAAAGATGCTGTCTATGTCGACCTAGGTGGCAGCCATGGCTTCCAGGCAGCGGTAAGAAGTGTTCTCTTCTGGATTATCCTCTGTGAATCTTTCCTTATCATATATCGTGTTGATATTCTCCTTACTGAAGTTCCTTTCTTTTAGTCCAAGTTTATGATAAGACAACTGATTATAAAGGTGTTTTCTTTCTACTGTACCAAGAGAAAATAAAAATACTATCCTTTATACTCTTCAGATTTGAAGTTTGCAGTTGTTGGTACTACTGCTGGCACGGTGCCTGTCAGCACTCGGCTTCCTAGAAGGCTGCAGTGCGTTCTAGGTCTACAGTACTCCTGTAGTCTGTCTGTCTCTCTGTCTCTCTGTCTCTCTCTCTCTTTCTTTTTTTCTACATAGCTCTGGTTGGAGTATGTGTGTTTTGTGTAACTGGTGGTATTTTTATTCTTAATTTACAACTTATAAAAATCAAAAATAATCACATTCCCTCTTCCCCTTTCCTTTAACCCTTTCCATTCCCCCTTCCCTAAATATGTGGCTTCTTTTTCTTGGATTATTATTGTTGCTTTTAAGTATATTCTTGTGTGTAAATATATATGAGTCCATTTGCTGGTGTTTGTGTGTATTTAAGTTTAGGGCTGACCACTTTGTATGGAATAATTAATTAGGGGCCTCATCCCTAGGTACCCTAGATAAGACTAACTCTTTCTCCCTCAGCAGTCATTAGTTGCCTGTAGTTCTTTGTCTGCTGGTGGGACGTGAGAGTCTCCTGTCCCCCACATTAGCATCTCTATTGGTGGTATTGTTGTTCAAGTCTTGACTAGGCAGCCATATTGTTGAGGTTTCAGGGCTGTAGCTTCCCTGTCATTTCTAGGAAACAAAATCTTATCCACAGAACTCCTGGTACTCAGGCTCTTAAAAAGTCTTTCTGCACCCTCTTCTTTGGTGTTCTTTGAACCTTAGGTCAGGACTTAGAGATATATCTATTGGGACTGAGCTCCCCACCATTTGTTGATTTGGCATTGTGGGCGGTTATAGCTTTCTGTAATGGTCTATGGTATAAAGAGAGGCTCCTTTGATGAGGTGTGATAGCTACCCTTATCTGTGGGGATAAGGATATGGTTTAGAATGCAGTTGATGGTCATGCTGGTCTAGTGGAGTGGCAGTAGCGAGTCCTCCAGTCTCCATGACTTATTAGCTCCTAGTTGGTTAGCTTACCAGTGCCAGACATGGTTTCCCTCCAGTTGATCCAGTCTTAAGTCCAGTTAGGCCAGGTCATTGTCCAGACATGAGTGCCAGCAGTGCAGTGAGGACCATCCTGCCACCCTGGTCACTGTGGGGGTCATTGCCATCACAGCGGGGAGGACTGTTCACTGCCTCCTTCCCTTGGCTTGCTTACTGTTTTCTGGTGCTATGAAAGCTAGGCCTAGGAGCTTTCAGGTTGGATCCAGTTTGAATCCTCTGAATTCTGAGTCCTGAGTATGCCGTATCTTTGGTAATAGGGACCTTCACCCTCTGAGAAGCAACCGAGGGCAACAGCAGTGGCCTATATTGTTTTAGGAGTTACTTGGGCTCCCCTGACCATTTCATGTGGAAATTTCTCATCCTGGGTATTAGAAAGTAGAGAACAGTGTCAGACTAAGTGGCATACTTCATTTAAGATCTTTAATCTCGTGTGTGTGTGTGTGTGTGTGTGTGTGTGTACATGTACTTGTATGTATTATGAATAATTTTAGGCAGATATAAATTAGTGACTTCTTGAGGCTTTACTAAACATCCTTTGTTATTTATCTTCCTTTTCTTGTTGAATTTACCAAGGTTAGAGCTGGGTGTGTATATAAGAAGTTTAAGATACTCTTCTTATTTTGAAATAAGTATGTGATATTTTTATGTATATTTATATTACATTTTGATCTGTCACCCCAATTACCTTCTCTTCCCTCACCCCGAGGACGCCTTTTCAGTAGGTCCTCCTCTTTTGCTGACATTTTTTGCCCGACTGACTAGCTCTGGCATATGGATGTGATGGACTTTAGCAGTTCTCACACTTGCTTCCCTCCCTCATAGCCCCTCTCCTTTCCTGCTGAAATTCTTTCCAGCAGGCCATTTTTTTTAATAATCACCCACTGAGTTTAATTAGGGTTATTTGCATGAGAATACGATTGGAGTATTTACTGGACCTAGACTGCAGTGGTTAAGACCACTGCCTCCTCTACCAGAGGATGTGGGACCTTTCCAGCACCCCCATGGTGGCTTACAACTGTTAGTCCAGTTCCAGGGATACTGACGCCCTCTTCTGGCCTCTGCAGGCCTAAAAGCATGCAAGTGGTACACGGATGAGAATGTGCAAGCAAAATACCCTTATCCATAAAAACCAAACCAAACCAAACAAAAAACAAAACAAAGATTCCCCCTCAGCAGCTATTCCCCACTATTTGCTCCTCCGGGAGGGATGTGGCCTTGTGAACATTAGGGATGTGGTTCTCCCTAGTGAGAACATTGATAGGCTCCGCCTTGTGCAGAAGAGCACAGCTGCTGTCAGTTCATGACAGCAGTGGCCATACCATGTGCAGAGGAGTGTTACACAGCATTATTCCTGTCCTCCGCCTCTTTGCTTCTACCCTGTATTCCAGTATTCCCTGAGTCTTGGAAGTGATAGAGACTTTAGATTTTTGTTAGTTTTTTGAAATGTAATCTTACTGAGTTAAATAGTTTTTGCCCACAATATTGAGAGCTGTTGTTTTTCTAGCTAAGTGCTTAGGGTAGATTGATGTGCTGCATGAACTTGAGAAGCACTTACATTGTTGGGGATCAACTTTAGGCTTTGTCGAGAGAATTTTCTTCTCTCTTAAGACAGTGAGAAAGGTTTTTAGAACTATAAGATAATTTTTTTAATTTACTTTTTGTATCTCTGTGTGTCTGTACGGATGGATGCATGTATGTGTGTTCAGGTAGCCACAAAGGCAGAGATGTCAGATCCGGATGGTCTGTGCTTACTGGTGGCTGTGAACTTCTGGTGTGGGTGCTGTGCTGGAAACTGAAGTCTCAGGTCTTACACATTACCAGTGTGCAGTTGTAACTGTTGAGCTGTGATGAGAAATGATGAAGCCAGTGTGTTTCCAGAATCCTTTTGCTTTCCTTACTTGCACAGTTTTCCTGGCTTTGACAGGAGGAAACAGGCCCTACACATGAACTGGTCCAGAGCCTCATCTCCACCCATGCCAGTATCGATGCTAAGATGGCTTCAAGCAGAGTGACACTTTTCTCTGATTCCAAACCTCTGGGGTCAGAAGACATAGACAATCAAGGGTAAGTCTGCCATTTTGCTAAGTTTTTTTACTTAATTTTTTTTTAACATTTATTTTCTGTGTGTGTGTGTGTGTGTGTGTGTGTGTGTGTCACGCACACACACAGATTGTCAGAGTTGGTTCTTTATTTACTGTATCAGTTCCAGGAGTCAAACTCAAGAAGTCAGGCTTGGCAGCAAGTGCTTTTACTTACTGACCCAAGTTTCCAGCTCTTTTCCTAATTTTTAATTTTAAAAAGTTGAAGTAGAAATTATATTACCTATCATTCTACTGTCACAGTTTTTATTTTGATGGGATTTGACTCCAGAATTTTTGGTTTACTGTGAATATTCATGTTTCCTGACAGTTTTTTCACTTATATAACATTACATAACATTGTATTTTTAGTAAAGGACAATACTTGTTTTCAACAGAATATTCAGAATAATCAAATACTATACAAACTTTTTTTTTTTATTGAATATACTCTTTACTTACATTTTCAAACGTTACTCCCCTTCCCAGTTTCCCCAGACTCCCAGAAAACCCCTACCCATCTTCCCTTCCCCTGCTTCTACGAGAATGTTCCTCCACCCAACCGATCTACCCTCCCTCAATTTCCCTATGCTGGGGCATCTATCGAGCCTTCATAGGACCAAGGGCCTCTCCTCCCATTGATGCCTGACAAGGCATTCCTCTGCTACATATGCAGCTGGAGCCTTGTGTACCCCTTGGTTGATGGCTTAGTCCCTGGGAGCTCTGGGAGGTTTGGTTAGTTGATATTGTTCTTCCTATGAGGTTGCAAACCCCTTCAGCTCCTTTAGTCCTTTCTCTAACTCCTCCATTGGAGACCTCGCTCAGTCCAATGGTTGGCTGCTAACATCTGCCTCTGTATTTGTAAGGCTCTGGCAGGGCCTCTCAGGAGACAGTTATATCAGGCTCCTTTTGGCAAGCATTTCTTGGCATCCACAATAGTGTTGGGGTTTGGTGACTGTTTATAGGATGAATCCCCAGGTAGGGCAGTCTCTGGATGGCCTTTCCTTCAGTCTCTGCTCTACACTTTATCTCCATAATTACCCCTGTGAGTATTTTGTTCCCTTTCTCAGAAGGACCGAAGCACCCACACTTTGGTCTTCCTTCTTGAGCTTCATGTGGTCTGTGAATTATACAAAACTTTTCTGTTGATTGCTTTTAATTTCCTAGGTGACCACTTGGATATCTTAGTGATTGAAATTCTAGAGTATCTAGATGTTTATTCACGTTCTATCCAAAGGCATGTGCCTTGACTCTAAAAGTCTTTCATACATATTTTGTTTTTATTACCATGGTAGGTGTCTACTAACATGGCTCATTTTTCAGCCTAGATACATCCTTAGGCACCAGTATACTTCGTGGGTGCTCGCTGAGCATTGACGTTTGTTCTAACTCATGCCTCATAATCAGTCTGAAAATAATAAACTGTACAGTAGAGTTTATTATACTATGCATTATTGTTTAGCATGGTAATATGAAAAAATAAAGATTACACTTAAGGGTCACTATTCTCAGGGCTTTTGAGATAGCGCAGAGGTTGAGAGCACTTCCTACTTCTGCAGAGGACTTGGGTTCAGTGCTCACCACCCATCTGTTGCCTCACAAATGCTTGTAATTCTAGGTCTAGGGACTCGTGATACCCGCCTTGGCCACTTACATGCTCATGGTATACCTAAACTCAGTAGGCACACACATACATATACATAACAAATAACCTATAATTTAAATATCGTGAGCATTTTCTTTGTGCATTGTTTGTTTGTTTGTTTTGTTTTGTTTTTTTCGAGACAGGGTTTCTCTGTGTAGCCCTGGCTGTCCTGGTACTCACTCTGTAGACCAGGATGGCCTTGAACTCAGAAATCTGCCTGCCTCTGCCTCCCAAGTGCTGGGATTAAAGGCGTGCGCCACCACCGCCCCGGCTTGTGCATTTTTTCTTTGTTTTGTTTTGTTTTGTTTTTTGAGACAGGGTTTCTCTGTGTAGCCCTGGCTGTCCTGGAACTCACTCGTAGACCAGGCTGGCCTCGAACTCAGAAATCCGCCTGCCTCTGCCTCCCAAGTGCTGGGATTACAGGCGTGCGCCACCACCGCCCGGCCTTGTGCATTTTTTATACAGTCATTATTTTGTTATTTGTGTCTCTGACTCAGGGACTGTTTTATGGTATACTTTAGATTTTTTTTAAGATTTATTCATTTTCTGTATGTGAGTATACTGTCTTTCATCAGATACACAAGAAGAGGACATTACATATCCCATTACAGATGGTTGTGAGCCTCCATGTGGTTGCTGGGAATTAAACTCAGGACCTGTGGAAGACCATTCAGTGCTCTTAACCTCTGAGCCATCTCTCCAGCCCTACTTTATGTTTTTATAATTGATGGTTTCATAGTTTTATACGTAAGTCGACATTGGATAGCTTTGTTTTATTTTAATTTTATCTCAAAGCTTTACTATCTCTATGATTCTGTACCAATTAATGGAACCCAGGTCTTCTGTAAGATCACTGAGTGCTCTAACCTGCTGAGGCATCTCCTCAGCCCGTATCATCATACTCTACAAACTCAGCATCACACAGAAGCTGAGTCAGCTGACCCCCAGAGCACTGCTCGGAGCTCTGGCTAGCTGCCATTCTTTACCAAGGGGCTTTCCCTCCCTGCTTGATGTTTGTAACAGGATTGATTGGACTTTGGATTTGTTTTAGGTGTTACCATCCCATTGCTGTCGTTTTTCTCTGATGCCTACATTGTCCCAGATTTGACCCTCAGTGCTGAGTCTCCTGTGTCTTCTAGGCACATCCCCATTAATCTGTGAATATGAGAATAGTATTTTCTGACACAACAGGGTGATCCAGGCTTACATTGTCCTTTGGACCTGGAATCAGTTTTGAATATGTACTAATTACTAACTTCCCTTTTGAATACTTTTCTTTTTTTTTTTTAATTTTTTTTAAATTTTTTTTATTTTCTATATTCTATGTTTACATTTGAATACTTTTCTTAAAATATAAATTATTTTGTTTATTTCTTTTTGTTTGTTTGTTTGTTTGTTTTTTGTTTTTTGAGACAGGGTTTCTCTGTGTAGTCCTGGCTGTCCTGGAACTCACTCTGTAGACCAGGCTGGCTTCGAACTCAGAAATCCGCCTGCCTCTGCCTCCCAAGTGCTGGGATTACAGGCGTGCACCACCACTCCCGGCTGTTTATTTCTTAACAAGAGTCTCCATTTTCTCTCTATTAGTGCTTTGCAAGTGTGTCATTAGGGGGCTGTGAGTTGCTTATTCGTTGTGTGCTTGTCATCGATTTTCTGTGCTGTCCGTGGGACTGTGGTGGTACTGTTTTCTGTAGTAAATGCTAAGGAGTGAACACAGGGCTTTATATAGGCCAGCCAGAGTTCTACCAGCAAACTCTGACCCCAGTCCTTTTCTGTCCTTTCTTTCTTTAAATTTCTATTTGGGGACAGGGTCTCACTAAGTTCCTGAGTGTCACATGAAGTCTTAACTTGCTCTGAGTCCAGGCTGGACTAGAACCTTGAGCCCTCCTCTCTTAGCTTCCCATTTCTTTGCATAGTGGACTGACATTAGCTACTTACTGCACAGTTTTTTGGGGTTTTTTTGTTTTTGGTTTTTTGGATTTGGGTTTTTTGAGACAGGGTTTCTCTGTGTAGCCCTGGCAGTCCTGGAACTCACTCTGTAGATCAGGCTAGCCTTGAACTCAGAAATCCGCCTGCCTCTGCCTCCCAGAGTGCTGGGATTATAGGCGTGCGCCGCCACCACCCGGCTTACTGCACAGTTTGAATTGGTTTTTCTTTCTTTGAACTATAGGCTGTGGATGCCGAAAGAGGAAAAGCAGGTGGATGTGGAAACAGGCCGAGTGCGTCGGAAAGCCATTTTTGGAGACACAGAAGATGAGTCTGGAGATGAAGAGAGTGAAGATGAAGAAGAAATGTCTGACGATGACGGCATGGAACATGGCTCTAGTGATGACGAGGCGGAAGAAGAGGAGGAAGAACACATGACTGTCGGGGCCCGCAAACGACCGAAGCTTGATGAGCAGGAGGAAGACAGTGAGGCAGACTTGCCTGCGTTCGCTGACAGCGATGACGACCTTGAGAGGAGCTCTGGGGGAGAGGAGGAGGCAGACGAGGCCGATGAAAGCAGTGCTGATGGGGCCTCCACAGGGGAGAGGGACCCTGGGGATCCCAGCTCTGTTGGAGGAGCTAGTGGGGCAAGACCGTCAGCAGCCCACCAGTGGAGGCACCATCCGGAGGCACAGAAGCCTTCCCCAGTGAGAAAAGCAGCCCTTACCACTTCGGATTCAGGTCACTGCACGGCGGAAGAGGCGTTTCCATCTGAAGATGAGTCCGACGAATCTGAGATCAGTTCAGAGGAAGAAGACTCGGAACACAAAGAGGTTAGGGGAAAGCTTGCAGGCCCTCAGCGGGACCCTGGACAGAAACTTGAGTCAGAGAACCTGGTTGATGAGACCAGCGACATCGAAAATTTACTCAAAGAGGAAGATGATCACAGGGAGGAAAATAGCAGCTCTGTAGAAACGTCAGGTAATTGCTCCACAGAAACCCCAGGCATCCTTAAACCGAGTTAGCTCTTTGTATAAATTTGGGACTCAAACAATTGTTATTAACAGGATGTTTATATTTTTGAGTCTGCTCTTTGGATTTGTCTGAAGTATGTCATAAACATGTTTTAGAATGCATGAACTTTGGAGTTTGAGGCAGGGGCCAGTGAGCGTATGTAACCGGGTGTTGGTTTTTCAGGTGCCCTCAAGTGGAAGGAAGACCTTTCCAGAAAAGCAGCAGAGGCCTTTCTGAGGCAGCAACAAGCAGCTCCAAATCTTCGAAAGCTGATTTATGGGACAGGTATAGAAAGAACTCTGGTTTAGAGCTAAAGTGGTTGTCTTAGTTAGGGTTTCACTGCTGTGAACAGACACCATGACCAATGCAAGTTTTATAAAAGGCAACATTTAATTGGTGCTGGCTTATAGGCTCAGAGGTTCAGTCCATTGTTATCAAGGCAAAACATGGCAACATCCAGGCAGGCATGGTGCAGGAGGAGCTGAGAGTTCTACATCTTCATCTGAAGGCTGCTAGTGGAAGTCTGGCTTCCAGGCAGCCAGGATGAGGGACACACCCACTCCAACAAGGTCACACCTCCTAATAGGGTCACTCCCTGGGCCAATCATATACAAACCATCACAGTGGTTTAGGTTCTTAGAGGATTTTCTGAGAAGGAAAAAGGTCATTGACATGAAGATTGGGAGGAGACTTTGACATTTATCAGACATTTTACAACATATTTATTTACTTGCAGAGTGTGTGTGTGTGTGTGAGTGTGTGTGTGTGTGTGTGTGTGTGTGTGTGTGTGTGTGATGGATATGTGTACATTTATGATGTGGGAGAGCATTGGTGCCAAGCGTGTGTGTGGGGGGGGAGGGCTGGAGGGCCCATGTGTGGAGCTGGTTCTCTGTCCACCTTTTTTTGGTTTCAGGATCCAGCTGAGGTCCCCAGGCTTGTGTGCTGAGCGCCCTTGCCTGATTAGCCTTTGCTGTTCTTGGCAGGTGTTCATAATCATGTTGCAAGGGCTGTAAGTTGGTCTTACGACAGTTTGCTCAGATGCTTTGGCAGTTTTAATGAGACTATCATTCATTATGTCATTTTATAAAGTCCTTCATGAGATTTGTTTGACAACTAAATGTAGTATTAGAATTATGAAAGATGCCCCCTTGTGAGAACGAGAGCGCTGTGTTCTCTTTGCCTATGTTCACTTATTTTTATAATTTATTAAACTTGTTTATAAGGTCTTTTTGAAAAAAAATGCAGAAATAAATTGCCCTTTGATAAGAAAATTGGCAAGTGATCTGTACTGATCTTTTCTAGATTTTGTTTCTAGACGTTTAGGGGTGGGAAGTTCTGGGATGCTGTGCATAGAAGATCTTCTATGAGATCTAAGAGCTTTTCCTTTAAATAGCTTCCCCTCCCCAGCTCCAATATTCTCATTCCTCCGTGGTCTCTGATGCTGCTTTGCAAGAGGATAAGTCTTCCAGACACATTCGGTGGTCAATTTTGGGCTCTTTGGCTTTTTGGCTCTTAGTGAGCAAGTGACCCAGGGATACTACATGCCTGTAATGAACAGGGACCCACAGTCCCTTGAATTCTAAGAAGTGTGGCTTAACTAGTTCAGGGAAATGAATCGTCTAGGATGAAGGTTTTATTCTTATGTTTCTCTTTAGTGACAGAGGATAATGAAGATGAAGATGGAGATGCCTCAGAAGAACTTGGAGGGTTATTCCGTGTCAGCCAGCCAGATAGGGGGTGTAAGCACAAGGCCGACTCTCTGGACTGCTCCAGGTTTCTGGTGGAGGCGCCTCACGACTGGGATTTAGAGGAGGTAATGCTGAGTGGCTGTTGAGGTTGGAAAGAATTGGCCGGAAGTGTGTCAGTGGTAAGCTAGGTGCTCACCTAGCCTCTGGGCACATCCCCTTCCTCCCTCACACATACACACACGCACGCACGCACGCGCAAATAAATGCAAGGAAACAGTTAAAGAATTAGCTTAGAAGAACATTTTCTGACTTCAGTATTGTATATTCATCACTGGCTGTTTGTTTCTCTAGGAGATAAATTCCCTGTATCAGAGTGCTTCTTGCACACGAGCCATAACTGGTTGTGAGTTTAATTGGACTCTGAACCTGTGTTGTAGTGGAAGGAAATGGCCAGTGACTGGTGGGAGAGCACTGCTGCCTTTTTGTTTTTTCTTTAAAGCTCAGGGTTGCTTTGGCTCCCTGGGATCTTTGGTTCCATATGAATTTTAAGATTCTACTGCTATTTCTGTGAAGAGTGTTGTGGTTATTTTTTGTTGGGGTTGCATTGACTATGTTAATAACTTTTGGTCAGATGGTCATTTTCACAGTATTAACTCTCAGTTCATGAATATGTGATGTCTTTTCATTTTCTAGTCTGTTTCTTCAAAGATTTGAAGTTTTCATTATAGAGGTCTTTTACCGCCTTGGTTACGTTTATTCCAAGACACTGCATTGACTGTGATGCGGTGGCGACTGGAGTGGAACCGCGTCGTTGTCAGTGGGTGTGTTTCTGGTGTATAGGAAGACTACTGATTGTTTTGTTCAGTTTATTTTTACTCTGCCATTTTGCTGGAATTGTTGATTATTTAGAAGTTTTCTGGTGGGATTTTTGGGATCTCATATATATTATTTGCAAATAAGAATTGTTTCACTTTTCTATTTTTATCCCTTTAATTTCTGGCTTTTACCTTACTGCTCTGGCTAGTACTTCTGATGCCATATTGAAAAAGAGTGGGGATAGTGGGTAGCTCTGTCTCATTTCTGACTTTAGTGGAATTGCTTCCAGTTTTTCTGTTTAGGATAGTGTTGGCTGTGGGTTTGTCTCATCTAGCAGGGTTTGCTGTGTGTGATCTTCTGATGTTGATTCCTTGATTAGAATGCAATGCCCTTCTTTTTGTCTCTTCTGATTGGTTTTAGTTAAAGTCTGTTTTCCCAGATAATATGGCAACACCTGCTTGCTTCTTGATCCTAGTTTTTGGGATATTTCTTTGCATCCTTTCACTTCAGGGTGGTGACTGTCCTTAAAGCTAAGAGGAGTTTCTTGCAGATAACAGAAGAATGGATTTTGTTTCTTAATCTAGTCAGCTAACCTGCATTTTTTGGTTGGAGGGTTCAGGCTATGAATAAAGCTATTATTGAAAAGGTGTATGTAGCTTGTGTTAATTGTTGCTTTTTTTTTTTTTTTTTTTTTTTTTTTTTTTTTTTTTGCTATTCTGTGTTCTTAGCCCTACTTTGTATTTCATTAAATTTTAGCTTTGTTTTCTTCCGAGAGTCTCTTGGCTGTTTATTTCCTTCTTCAGTTTAAAATGTTGTTTCTAGTATTTTGTTTTGCCCCCCCCCTTTTTTTTTCTGATTTTGGAAATGAAATTTTCTAGGCTGTTTGGATCATGGGAGGGTTTTTCCTTCTCAGCTCTGGCGGAAGTTAGCTGAGTATAGTAGCCTTGGTTGGTAGTTGCGGTCTGTAGGGGTGCATTGCTCCAGGATCAGAGCATCTTGAGGAATCAGGCATTTCTCTGATGGGTTTTCCTTTATAGGAGACTTGCATTTTTCTCTCTTGCAGCTTCCAGAGCTTTCTGTTTGCTCTGTAGCTTTAGTATTTTGATTATGATGTGCGGTGGGGTGTTTCTTTTCTGGCCTTGTTTGGTGTTCTGTGTGCTTTCTGTATCTGCTTGGGTGTGTCTTTCCTTAATTTGTGGGAAAGTTCCTTCGTGATCTTTTTAAAGATCTGGTCTCTGTCATTGATTCTTTCCCTTCATTTATGCCTGTAATTAGAAGATGTGGTCTTTTGATTGTGTCCTACATTTCCTGGATGTTCCTTTCCTGTGCCTTAATATTATTTCATAGTCTTGCCTTCTCTCACCCAGCTCCTGTGCTTTCTCTTCTAGTCCTGACATCCCGTCTTCTCATTCATTTGATTTGCCAGACTTCCCATCATCTTTCTAATCAGGATATTGAGGTTTTTTTTTTTTTTTTCTTTTTAATTCCATCTTCATTTCAACTTGTGTTCACTTCAGTGTTTCTCTTTATTGAATTCTGCTTTCAAATTGTGATTTATCTTTATCATTTCATCCATGTATTTGTATTCTCTTGGACATCACTCAGGTGTCTATTGTTACCTTTGTGGAGTTTAATGAAGTTTTTGTTCATGCCTTCTTTGAATTTCTTGAATTCTTTGATAAAGTTTGTGCTTGTGCTTTAAATTCTGCGTCCTGGAGTCCATCTAGGTGGTTCTCCTTGGAGAACACTTCTATAGGACTACAGGGTTAGATAGGAGACATGCTGCCCTGGCCGTTCATGTTATTTTTTGTTTGGGTGATTTTGCCTGGGCATGTGAACTTCTTTCCTTGGTTATGTGTCTGAAAGTAATAATCTGGCCTTCCTTAGATTGGGCCAGTGCAGGTGTATGACCTGAGTTAGGTCAGATAAAATTAGTGGATGAGTTGTGTAGCTGGACCAGGGAAAAACCCATGGTCTAGAGCTAGGCCTGTATGTCCAGAAATAGCAACGGGCAGTTGGAAACATCAGAGAGACAAGAGGTGTCTCAGCTGTCAGAGATGGGGCAGTTGGAAACGTCAGAGAGACAAGAGGTGTCTCAGCTGTCAGAGATGGGGCAGTTGGAAACGTCAGAGAGACAAGAGGTGTCTCAGCAGTCAGAGATGGCTCTTGGAGAAAGTGGGTTCCAAGGCCATGGACGAGCTAGGCCTGTAGTGGGGAGATGGTAAAGCTTGGGGAGAGAATGCGGGGGATGGTAAAGGGAGGAGGCTACTTACCCAGCAGTGGTGTCTCAAGAACAAAGAGGGTTTATGGGCCTTGGTCTAGAACTAGCCTTCCGTTTGCAGACAGTGACTGGAGGGGAGCAAGGGGAGTGGTGTCTTAGGCTTTCTACTGCGGGAATGAAGCACCGTGATCAAAAGCAACTTGGGACTTTAAAGGAGAGTGAGAAACCTCCTATAGATTTTGTTGTAAATAGAAACTGTGTGTGTGTGTGTGTGTGTGTGTGTGTGTGTGTGTATGTATGTGTGTATGTGCGCGAGTGCTTTAGTGAAAATAATAGTCATGGAAAATTTAAAGTAAAGGTACATATCAAAAGCAGGAAAGTTTAAAAAGTATATATGTTACTAAAATTACTACATATGAATGACCTGTTAACATTTTGAGATCTTTTCTCCCATTCATTTAAAACTGTTTGTGTATACGTTTACTTGTTGCCTTGGGGTTTCTCCTGCTGTGATAAAACAATGGGGTACAGAGCTAAACAAGGAATTTTCACCCAAAGAAATTCGGATGGCTGAGAAGCACCTTAAGAGATGTTCAACATCATTAGTCATCAGGGAAATGCAAATCAAAACAACCCTGAGATTCCACCTCACACCAGTCAGAATGGCTAAGATTAAAAACTCAAGAGACAACAGGTGCTGGCGAGGATGTGGAGAAAGAGGATCACTCCTCCACTGTTGGTGGGATTGCAAGATGGTACAACCGCTCTGGAAATCAGTCTGGCGGTTCCTCAGAAAATTGGGCATGACACTTCCAGAGGACCCTGTCATACCACTCCTAGGGATACCCAGAGGATTCCCCTGCATACAATAAAGACACATGCTCCACTATGTTCATAGCAGCCTTGTTTATAATAGCCAGAAGCTGGAAGGAGCCCAGATGTCCCTCAAAGGAGGAATGGATACAGAAAATGTATATTTATACAATGGAATACTACTCAGCAATTAAAATCAATGAATTCATGCAATTTGTAGACAAATGGTTGGATCTGGAAAATATCATCCTAAGTGAGTTAACCCAATCACAAAAGAATACACATGAATTGCAATCACTGATAAGTGGATATTAATGAGCCCAGAAGCTCTGAATACTCAAGGCACAATTAGCAAATCAAAAGATTCCCAAGAAGAAGGAAGGAGAGGACACTGGTCCCGAAAAGACTGGTTCCAGTTTTGTAGGAGAGTACCAGAACAGAGAAAGGGTTGGGGGGGTGATTGGGGAAGGGGGGGGAAGAGGACTTATGGGACATATGGTGAGGGGGGAACTGGGAAAGGGGAAAGCCTTTGGAATGGAAACAAAGAATATAGAAAATAAAAAAATAAAAAAAAAAGAATTAGGGGAAAAAAAAAAAAAACCTTAGAGTCCACAGTCTATCAACCAGAGAGGTCAGGGCAGGAACACAGAGGCAGGAACTGATACAGAGGCTGTGGAGGAGTGCTGCCCAGGGGCTTGCTCCTCATGGCTTGCTCAGCCTTCTTTCGTACAGTACCCAGACCACCAGCCCAGGGGTGGCACTGCCACAGCAAGTTGGGCCGTCTCATATAAACTGTCAGTCCAGAAAGTGCATCATGCTTGCCCGTAGGCTAATCCAGTAGGGGCATTCTCTCAACCTTTTACCCAGTACGTGTGTCAAGCTGACATAGAATTGGCCAGGGGAAGAATACACTTAGCAGGCAGGGAGGGTTCCCAAGTGAGGAGGGTCAGGTCTGGAACTAGGCTTGTTCTTTCACAGAGGCTGCCGGTGGGTAGAAGGTGAGGAAGGGGAAGAAGTGATTTTTCCAGGAAAGGTGGCTAGGAACCTAATGCTTATTCTCTGATAATTTCCTATATATACCACGTGTTTTGATCATATCACCCTGTGCTACCTTTCATGTTCTTTTTTTATGTCTCTACGAAGACAGTCCTCTTAGAGAATCAGCCCCTGGTTGAAGGAATACAGTTAGGAAAACTGTAATTGCTTATCTCAGTTATCTCAGTGTCGTGAACAAACTGTCAGAGCTGTATGTTAGTGACCGTTGAAAAGATTAGAGAAAAAACCTCTTCCCCTCCTGTGCTCTCCGTTCTTTACAGTAAAGCCATGCAGGCAGCCGTGCAGGCAGCCGTGCAGGCGCTTCTTCCCACCGGCGGTATCTGGGGGGGTAGATTATTTGTGTCTTCACCAAGAATTCTTTTTATCCATCTTTTTTATTTTTAGCTATACTAGAAGGTGTGAAATGTGTCATATCATTATTGTTTGCATTTCTCAAATAGCTGATGCAATCAAGCATCATTTCCAGTGATGGGTGCAGTCTTTTTGTCTATATACCTATTCATACTGTTTGCCCGTTTTAAATTTGTACATTGAGTTGTAAGAGTTGTTTACATATTCTGAGAACATGATCCTTACCAGTTTACATATCTTTGTACATGGCCCTTCTATCCATGATTTGCAGATATTTTTCTACTATTCTCTAGAAATTATTTCACACACTTATATGGAATGAATGTATCCACCTTTAATTTCTTATTAATTTTTTTTGAGACATTCTGTGTAGCCTGAGCTGGCCTAGAGCTCACTGTGTAGTCTAGGCTGAGCTTGAGGGTTCCCCTGCCTCAACAGCCCAGATGCTGGGATTATAGCCATGTGCCACCAGGGCCAGCTTGAAATGGCCTGAGAAATAGAGGCAAATTGTTGTCTAATAACATATTTCAAAACTAGTTGTTTAGTGTAAATTAACTAAATGCTTATTTTTCTGTATAAGGTTATGAACAGTATCAGAGATTGCTTTGTGACTGGGAAATGGGAAGATGATAAAGATGCAGCCAAGATCTTAGCCGAAGAAGGTAAGTAAGGGCTGTGCATTTCGTTGTATGTTTGAATATGCACGTGCCTCTGGAGGCAAGGGACACACAGAGCTAGTTGTCACTTCTCAGGTGGTGTTCCTCAGACACTGCCTTCCCATTGTTTGTTTATTTTTAGACCTGCTCTCTCTATTTCCCTGAATTTACTAAGTATGGTTGGCTGGCTGCCCAGCAGTGCCCAGGGATCTGCCTCCCCACCTGGGCTTGCAGTTTACATGGAGTCTCGGGATTCCCAGTGAAGCTCTGCATGGCTAGCGTGTGTGCGGAGGACAGAGACAGCCTGGGGCGTGTGGGGTCCTGGGACTTTGCTCAGGTCCTCGGGCGTGGCCGCAGCACCCCTGCTCTCTGAGCTGTGTCAGCAGCCTTGTTTTGCTTTTTTAGTATGTAAATTTCTAACATGGTTCTGGTTTTATGCTTATGTTTTATAGTTTTTATTATAAATAAGAGCTTCCTATTTGTTATGTGAATATCTTAGTAACAGTAAATGTCTTCCTTCCAAAAGCATTTTTAACTTGTCTCTTTTAAAGAGGATAGCCTGTAACTGAACACAGAGCCCAAAAAATAAAGAGATGAATTAATGGACTCTTGCTGTGAGCTCGGCATTGTTTTGAGCCCTAGTTTTGTTCCAGGTTCTTTACTTACATAGTCTTAGCTCTCCCCAAAGCGCATGGTACACAGTGTGTTGGCTTCTCTTGCACACTTCACATGGCTGTGTCTTTTCACTTATTCTTTGAAATGGTGGTTTGGAGTTATACCTTCAAGGATGCACTTGTATTTCACACAGTGTCTATTACTAGACATGAAAGCTAAGTGAGCGAAGCCATAGCCCATAGCTAGTGAGCTTTCAAATCTTGGGTCCATTTACTTTTCCCGAGCAAATAATGAAATGCTTCTTTTATTTTATTTTATTTATTTTTTTTTTAAAGCAATGTAAGTTTAAGACTCTTGGCATATATAGTTATGGGAGCAACAGAGTTGAAGTTTGGAATGCAGAATACAGGTTGGCCGGGGCTGGGCAGTGCTTGTGTCACAGAAAAGACTTTTAAATGCTCTTTTTTCAGAGGAGCTCTATGGTGACTTTGAAGACCTAGAAACGGGGGATGTGCACAAGGGAAAACCGGGCCAGGATACTCAGGTATGGCTGTGATGTAGGCTCTGCTAGCTTGCTTCAGTCAGTATGTGATGAAGAGATCTGCCTTGGGAAGTGTAGGTCTTGACTTCCCTGTCAGATGGATAGATAGCTTCCTGCGGAGTGGCAGCAGATGGGGGGCTCATTTGTCAGCTGTGGTCACCCACTACCCTCCGTGTCGTAGTCCCTACTAAGTTCATGCTTTTTATTCATGTTTCTTTTGCCGTCATCCAATAATGAAATTTAAAAGCATCATTAAATCCCTTATTCTTCTGACAGTGCTTTGAACAGTGTCTTGGAGCACCTGTCTGTACCTCACATGACAGCAGTGCTGTCTGTCGGCTGTCTCCTGGAACAGCCCCAAGTCTGTCTGTGAGGGTCATGACAGAGAGTCTTGTAGCTCAAACATTGTTTACAAATCTGCTTTGTTTATCTAAAGAAAGGTCTTCAAAAGCTTCTTGGTGCTTGTTTCTGGAAATTCTAGGGTGAAGATGTAGAAGAAGAAGAAGTGGTGAAGGAAGAAACTGACCCAAGTGAGGAGGAAAGTGCTAAGAATAAGCTTCTGAATAAGAAGAGAAAGCTGAAGGAGCTGTTTGATGCTGAGTACGATGAAGGGGAGAGCACGTACTTTGATGACCTTAAGGGTGAAATGCAGAGACAAGCACAAGTAAGAAGGCAGCTTGCTGTCTGCCTGCCTGCTGTCTGTCTGTCTGCCTGCCTGCTGTCTGTCTGTCTGTCTGCCTGCCTGCCTGCCTGCTAAGGCAGCGTCACCTGCTGACCCCCTCGCTCCCTGTTTGCCTTTGAGGCCCAGGTTGAAATTATGCAATGGGATTCTTCAGAATTAGTTGCATCTTCTGTCTCTCCAGAAAGTATCAGCAACACTTGTACCAAGTACCGCCTGCTCAGGAAGCAGTAAGGACTGAAAAGTGGTCTCTACTACTCAGGAGCTCATGCACTTGAGACAGGCTAGAAAGACAGAGAAGTTAAGAGGATGCGGGAAGGGCTGTTAGCATCCTGGGATCATTTTATAGTGAGAATCAAGAAACAACAGCTGATAAAATGAAGCTGCCCACAAAGACAGTACCTCAAGAATGTCAAAACCCTCTAGCTGTGTTTATTTCAGGCAAAATGCTTGTGGCTTTGAGCTTAAATGTGTTAGCATTCCTTTCTGAACTCATTTCTAAGTCTAAACAGTGCATCACATAAAAACCATTTTATAATTTCACTTACAAATGGAAAAAGTGTGTGTGTGTGTGTGTGTGTGTGTGTGTGTGTGTACACTGAATGAGTGCATCTGTGTGCACAGCTGGAAGAGAACATGTGTCGCACTCTGTCATCTCTGCCATAGTCCTCTGAGACAGTCTCTTGCTGAACCCTCTGAAGCTCTGCTGGTATCCCCCATGTCCCAGCAATCCTCTGTCACCCTTCCAGAGCTGGGCTGTAGGTGTGCATGGCCATTCTGTCTTTTTATGTGTGCTCTTGGGTCTAAACTAAGGTCCTCCTCGCGCCACAGAAGCACGCGCCACAGAAGAAGCTGCTTCGAGATGAGTGCGTGAGCCAGCCCATATATATTTTCACTTAAATAAACTTCAGTTTTTAAGCTTGATGCCTTATAAATTACATCCTTTGGGGGGGAAAATTAACTTACAAAGATGCAGAGTTACCTGCCATTATAAGGACAGCTAAATATGACTCATGCTCAAGACATCCACACCCGACTTGTGGCTGTAGACTGTTCATATCTCTTAATCTAAATAGATAATAAACTCAGTGATTTAGCCTCTTTCTAATTGCTCTGAAGTTCTTTTCTATGGCCTAGTTAAGGGTCTGGCTTACCTAAGTGGAAGGTCCTTCAAAGGAAAGGCTGCGGGTGGTAGTGCTGCTGGGCCGCATCTCTGCACTGACACATTGGTCTGAGACAGTACAAGTATAGGCTGGGATTCTGATCACTTCACACTGCTTTCGGGGAGTAGCTGAGGTGGCCTGTGTGGCTTATGTGCACAGAGTTCTTTCCAGGAGAGTTTTTGGCACATCTTGGTTGGTGTTTAGAAAGGTGGTGCATGTAAAGTCAAATGCAGATTGGAGAGGGGTGCGTGCAGAAGGAAGGCAGTGGGGTACTCCTGCCTGAGGCCGCTCGAGGCAGTGAGTTCACCCAGAAGCAGATACGAAGCTGTGCCCAGACTTCATGGAGAGGGAGTTGCACTATGTTGGTGGACACACTGAGAATTCCTTGAAACTTGAAGATGTCATTGGCAGGCTTTGCTCAGTCTAGAGCTTCATCTAGTCAGAGAAGTGTCTCCTCTGCTGGCTTCAGCACACACTCAGATTGGAAGGAAGGAGGAGATTAGCATGGCTCCAGGGGATGAAGTGTCTCCGGAGTAGTCATAGATAAGGGATTACTAGTAGTCTCTATTGACTTTTGACAGGAGTGACTAAAAAAATACAGAGATAATCTTTGTAACATGCATTTTAAGCCACTTACAGGTTAAAATCTTGTGGACCATTGTATAGGACTTTGTGTTTTCCTGTTATTTGGGGCCTATGGAAGGCTTTGGGCAGAAGGAGACAGACATGCATGATCACTTTTTTAAAAGACGCTGGGGTTGAGGTGGAGGTGGCAGTTCAGGTGAGGTCTAGAAGGATGCATCAGTACGTAGGTTTTCAGGTGGACTGTATGTAGTAGAGAACGAATGAAGGCTAACCCCGGAAGTCCCTGAAAGGGTCAGCTCTCACGGCAGGGTAGGAAGACTCTAGTTAGCACAGCTTTGTTTGAGCTGATTGGGTTAGTGATGATGCTCAGACAAACAGTGTAAGTTCCATCGGGGCCTCAGTGCATGTGACTCAGGTCCTTCAAGCCATAAGGTAACTTGAACAGAGGGAGAATAGGACTGCATGTGAATGGAGGCGGGGCATAGGGCTGAGGCCAACAGAGAGAATTTCAGAGAGAAGTGCTAGAAGCCAGTGACATATTACTTCAGATCGTACTGCTACCACAGCTATACTAGGGAAAGAAATGACCCTTGGACAAGGCTGGCAAAAGTCTGCAGTGATTACAGATGCTTTCATGCAATGGTATGTGAAAGCGGCTTCAGAGAATAACAGCAGCCAGTGGTCTGGAGACTGACTCATAGGAGACATGGAGTTTTGGTCAAGGTGAGGTAGAGAAATGGAGGGAGCAGTAGTTGAAGAAAGAGGACTCAAAAAGAAGGTTTCGAAAAGATGAGAAAACAAGAGGGAGATCTTTTGGGAGCTGGAAGTCTGGCATTCAGTAGCGGTATGGCCAGATAATCTGTAGATGCTCCTGTGCTGTCACAGCCGCCTTCCGAGCACAAGTGCGACTGAGGCTGTAAGGTTAGACGTCATTTCATCTTATTTATGGCCTAGCATGGTGCTGTACAGCTGATTCACGTACTCAGAAGGCTGGGACAAGAAGATTGGAAGCTACATAGAGCTTGTGTCCACTTTTAAAAAAAAAACAAAAAAACAAATAGTTATTTGATATTGAGCTATAATAAAAGGCCGTGTGTGTGTGTGTGTGTGTGTGTGTGTGTGTGTGTGTGTGTGTGTAAACACCAGAACACGGCTGACTGGAAGCAGAAACAGCCATCAGCTAAGAGTGAGGAAAAGGGACTGTTGACTGTTCTAAGACTGTTGATGAGTAGAGATGTATGAAATGATTGACAGTCAGGAAAGCTAGGGGATTACCCAAGGCACCATTTGCTGAGCAGCATTCAGGGATCTTTTTGGAGTTAGTGGCTGTGACTTGGAGCCACAGAAAATACAGTTGGTGCATGTCTTAAAGCATAGTGGATATAACTTATTTCAATAAAACCTAAATTGTTGTGTCCGTGGTTTCTTTGTATTTTTAAAAAATTTATCTTAATTAAGAATATTGGTGTTGTGGGTTTATTGTGCTTCTGGTTTTGTCTCCTTGTCTCATCTGTAGCTTAACCAGGCTGAATTTGAAGATCAAGAAGATGAAACCAGAGTTCAGTATGAGGGGTTTCGACCTGGAATGTATGTCCGAATTGAGATCGAAAACATCCCTTGTGAATTTGTACAGAACTTTGACCCAAACTACCCAATTATTCTGGGTGGTTTGGGCAATAGTGAGGGCACTGTGGGATATGTGCAGGTAGGTACCCACTGCTGCGAGCTTGGGGACGGGTTAGATGGATATACACTCTGTTTTATTAAATGTTTATGTCTCCAGATGCGCATCAAGAAACATCGTTGGTATAAGAAAATCCTCAAGTCTCGAGACCCAATTATTTTTTCTGTAGGATGGAGGAGGTTTCAGACCATCCCATTATATTATATTGAAGACCACAATGGGAGACAAAGGCTTCTAAAATATACCCCACAGCACATGCATTGTGGAGCAACTTTTTGGGGTAAATTGCTTATAATCATTATAAGATTAGTTCATGCTGTCCAGGCTACCCATAATTTTGTTTTTTCCTGTCTTGAAATCCAACTTAAAAGATTTGTTTCTTTGAGAAAAAGGATTGAAGTAAAATACGTGGTTTACAATTTTTCCTTTTCTGTTTTCTTTAAGGTCCTATCACCCCACAAGGAACTGGATTTTTGGCGATACAGTCTGTCAGTGGTGTGATGGTAAGTATCAGAGATGCATTCTTTATCGATTATACAGACGAACTAGATAGAGAATATAAGCTGTATGCATGAAGCTAAGTCGGAAACCAACTTTTTATATGTAATATTTACTAAGTTTCTCCTTGCTCTGTATCTTCCTGTGTTCATCGCCTACCGTCTGCCCGTTGCCCCCCACCCCCTGCCCCCAACTCCCAACTCCTCTCTCTCTCTTTCTGACAAGGTCTTGATATGTAACCCAGACTACCTGAGACTCACAGTCTTATTCCTGCCTAAGCCATCTGGATGTTAGCATTCCTGCCTGGCTTTCCTAAGTAGAGTGTGGAGTCAGGAGAGAGGTGGGTTGTAATGGCGCTATGGCATTTGATATTTTTGTGCCTTGTTTGGACTTATTTAAAAAATATTTAAGCAATGTTCACCAGATACTCAATGTTAAACTACATTTTGTGGATCTCTCATAACCCTACAGACATGATGCTGCCCCTTAGTAGTGCTGTGTGGACAAAGTATCTTCAGAGTTAGCTTCACTTATTGGCTATACCTAATAAAATACGAAAATGAGTGCTAACCAGACAATCCACCTGCAGATCCAAAATCTCAGTTTTAAATGTTGCACCTGAATTTGCCTTTTTCCTTTGGTTCTGAATTGATGATGTTCTGAAATGGTTACCATGAATCATTTCTGGAGGAAGTTCACATGAGCAGCAGTGCCTTAGCATAACTAAGTTCCTGGTTCACAGCCAGGGAGGTGGAGGCAGGGGATGGGAGTTCTAGGACATCCTCTGCCACATATGGTAAGCCTAGGCTATTAAACCCTTTCTCGAGCAAACAAAATGCTAGTAAGTACCTGGTAAGAAAGTAAATGAAATTCTGTCTTTTATAGCTAACTGAAAGTAAAAGGATTTGGGGCATAATTATAACTTCATAGAGAACTGTAATTTTTTTTTATCCTGTTAGTCATATTTTTCAATTTTGGGTTTCTTTTAGCCTGAGTTTCGGATTGCTGCAACTGGAGTTGTCCTCGACCTGGATAAATCCATAAAAATTGTGAAGAAATTAAAGCTAACCGGTTTTCCTTTTAAAATATTCAAGAATACTTCATTTATTAAGGTCTGTATATTCATGTTATAAATATATATATTGTTAAAGAGTAGAAGACTTTATTAACCTGAAATATTTATAGCTAGCAGTACTTCCAATGTGAATCTTCTATTTGGGTTTTGGAATGCTTTTATTTACAGTGGGCTATTTTCAGGATAGAGACTAAAGCTTAACTACAAGTTCATCTGTGTGGCAGTAACACACTGTCCACAGGCATGAGAGTCCTGTTGGACAGGATTCCACATAAGCCTTTGGACTATGAATCAAATAGGGTTAAGTGCAGATTTTCCTATACTTTTAAAATATAGATGTAAAGTTTTTAGAAGAGTATTGACATTTGATTTTTGTTGTTGTTGTTGTTTGTCCTATACTTAAAGGCAGAGATTCTTAGTAACTGCAGCTGTGACTTCTGCATGAGACTGTCCTAGAGCCAACACAGACTCATCTACTGGGTTTTCTCATTACTTTAAAGCTGTGTTAGTAAGGAAAAAAAATCCTAAGTTTGTCTTAATGTTCAACAGAAAGTAGACAAAACAGTTTGCAGCAAACAGCAAGATTTCAGTAGACTTCACACTCAACTTCACAGTGTTTAGAGAAGGTAGTTTGAAAGTTTATTTTGGGAAAGAGTCTCCATTAAAGATACAGTTAAGACCATAAGGACTAGATGGCGCTCAGTAATCGAGTGATTGTATAAGGAGGGAGGGAGTACTTAGTGATAGAGTGCTTGTATAAGGAGGGAGGGAGTACTTAGTGATAGTGTTCTTCTATAAGGAGGGAGGGAGTACTTAGTGATAGAGTGCTTGTACATGGAGGTACTTAATGACAGAGTGCTTATAAAGCCTAGAGTTTGGTTTTCAGCTCTGCACAAAAGAAGGTACCAAGGTTGTCCAGGCCAGTTCACACCTGCAATCCCTCTTTCCTCTTGTAACGAGCATGCCAATGAGCTCCTAGGAAGGTTTTGAATGTTAATAAAGTTGAGCAGTATATTTTTTGATGTTATTTCACTTTTAGTGAGTTGGTTTTTGTTGATTTAAGCAAAGCTGTAAGTGGAAATGCATGTCTGTGATTGTTTTTATTTTGTTGCCTGTAGGGAATGTTTAATTCTGCGTTGGAAGTAGCCAAATTTGAAGGTGCTGTCATTCGAACTGTCAGTGGAATAAGGGGACAGATCAAGAAAGCTCTCCGGGCTCCAGAGGGAGCCTTCCGCGCTAGCTTTGAGGACAAGTTGCTGATGAGTGGTAAGGGTCATCTGTGGCGTGTTCCGGACACGGTTACCATTCATTATTGCTGATTAGAGTGGGTGTCCATATTCAGAAGGCCAGGCAGCTCCAGCTCTGCCCAGTTAGAATGTCCGTACTTAGCTGGCTCACATTGTGTTTGAACTGGCTGAGCTCACACCCAGGTCTTTGTGATGTTTAATTGTAGTCAATATCACAGTCTAACTGTTAAGTTTCAGTACTGTTTAAAGAGGTAGAGGTGTTGGGGTGATTTGGGATATGCATGTGTGTGTATTGCTTGAGATAAAAATCTTGTGAAACCTTTCTTCTAGATATTGTTTTCATGCGAACTTGGTACCCTGTCTCCATTCCGGCCTTCTATAATCCAGTAACATCTTTGTTGAAACCAGTGGGCGAGAAAGATACCTGGTCAGGAATGCGCACAACACATCAACTGAGGCTTGCCCATGGAATCAAATTAAAACCAAACAAGGATTCATTGTATAAGGTAAAGGCCCTGCGTGTCTGTTTCTAGACAGCATCGTACAGGTGCTTTACTTGGGATGGCTTCTACGGTGCTAAGGATTGAGCCCCGTGCTCTGCTCTGAGCCAGCCCACCACTCTGGAGTGACTCATTTTTGACTTGAGTTCAGACGTTGACACAGCGTTGTCAGATTGAACTGGTTCCCTGCCCCACTTACTTGCCTTATGTGTGATTTGCATTAGAGTTCTTTTTAAGTTTTGGTTACTAACCCTGTTTACAGGTAGGCAGCTCACAAATATTCTTTCATACTTTTGCCTTTGCCTTTTGCTGATTGTTTGGTTTGTAGTACAGAAACTTTTTACTTTAATGTGATTTCTCTTGGGGGTTTTGTTTTTTGGTGTGATATCCAAAAAAAGGTAGGTACTTTTCTCCACTTAGGGCTTGGGTCTAACGTTTAGCTGGTTTGAGTTCCTTTAGCTGTATGCCTTAAGAGTTGACTTTTGTTTTTTAATGAGCTACCGTTTCTGCAGGTTTATGGCCAAGGCTCTCCCTTTCATACTGATGATCTGTGTTTCCATTTTCATTCAAATACCAAACTATCGTCATTACAGTAGCCTATGCATATATGTGTATTTATATTTATAGGTGATATACATATATATAACTATATATATGAGTATATACACATATATCTATATTGTGTGTCTTGATCATATCCATCCCCAGATATCTCCAGTCCTCCTCCAACAAATCTCCCTCACACCTTCATGTCTTCTTTATCTTAAAGAAGAGTCTGTTGATCCATGTGGATCTAAGCAATAGGCTGTCTGTCTCCTGCCATTGGCTAGACCTCCAGAACAGTCACTTTCTCTCCCAAAAGCTATCAGACGCCAGTTGCTCCTCAGTTAGAGGCTTTCTCATTAAGAAAGGTTGCTGATCTTAGGTTTGTTTTTACTAGTTGAGATGAGCATGTGAGTTTCTATCTTATATTCTGCCAATGCCGCTGTTGTAGTCAATTTGTCACTTTGACACAATCTCAGAACCACCTGGGAAGAGAGTCTCAGGGCAGGCTGTTCAGGTCAGGTTGGCCTGTGGGCTTGCCTTGGTTATGTTGATTGAGGTTGGAAGACCCGCCCACTGCTGAGGCCACCAGTCTACTGCACATTCCTGAACTTCGCAGGAGTAGAAAAAGCCGGCTGACCCTGTGTTCCTGTGCTCTCTGCTTTTGACTGGGTAGTGGCTCTTAAGTTCCTGCTGCCTTGTCACCCCACAATAATGGTGAGCCAAATGAACCTTTTTCTTAATTCCAATAACAGTAAACAAAACCATCTGTTTGGTTTTCCCTGCATTCTAGGGATAAATCCTACATGTAGTCATAGAAATCCTCTTTAGTTTTGCATTTCATTTTGTCTGATATTTTTGAGAATTGACATCAGTGTACATCATAGATGTCATACAACTTTCAGCATGCACATCGTCCTTGAATTTCTTTTCCTGCTGTCATGAAGAGATCTGCAGTAAACATGAAGACAGGCACCTCTGTAGTTTGATGGAGATCTGAGTGTGTGTCCATGAGTGGTACAGCTGGGTCATATATATGGAAGACCAAAAACTTCCCGAGAAAATTCCACACTGGTTTTCATAATGGCCGAACAGTTTAGTCGTCGTCGTCTTTGTACACTCGCACTGTCTCCTGTGGTCATTTGTCATCCTGATGATAATGTCCTTGATGATAACGTCTGAGATTCCTAGAGAATCTCAGAGTGGTTTTAATTTGCATTTCCCTGATGGTAATGGATATTGAACATGTTTTTAAAATAATTTGTTAGTCTTGTATTTCTTTTAGGAAGTCTGTATTTAGCTTCTTTTCATGTGGGAGAGATTTTGTTTTGTGATGTTTTGTTTGTTTTTTGGTTCTTTATTTCTTTATTCTAGTGGTCATCTGCCAGTATAGCTGGCAGAGACTTCCTTCCGTGGTAGCCTGTCTTTTCACTTGGTTAATGTTTTCTTTACATCTCACAAGGTCCCGTTTGCTAGCTGCAGGTCCTAGTTCCTGAGCGCCTTGCCTGTGCCAGTGATGCAGACCCGCCTGCGCTTCCCTGTAGCTGCTTCAGGGTTTCCGGTCGTAGGTTAAGATCTGTGCCCGTCCTTCTTGTCTGCGGCACATGCACATATTTAAGTTCATGTATGTGAGGTGCATGTGTATGTTTACATTTGTGTCGGCATGGTCACACTTTTGTCATTCAGATCTTTGTCATCTTATAACAGTTTTTTTCTTAAAAATTATTTTATTATTTTTATAAGAATGGAGTTTTCCTTATCATCTCTGTGCCTGGTGCCTGTAGAGGCCAAAAGAGGGCATTGGCTACCCTGGAATTAAAGTTATGGACGGTTGTAGTGTTGGGAACTGAACCTGGGTCTTTGGGAAGAGCAGCAAGTGCTCTTATCAGATGAACCCTTTTGTAATAGTTTTGACTAATCTGCTCTCTCTGGTATAAGCCAGATAGGATGGGAGCCGAGCACAGCTGTGAGGGGTGCGGCCGTTGGTGCACGTGTAATGGCTCAGGTGTTGGCCCAGGACGCATTAATGGCTTCAATAATCAGGTCTTTGAGAGGACTCCTGTAAGAAATAGGGTATTCAGTGTGGTCTGCCAGTCGTCAGGGTGGTGTGAGTAAGCGGGAGGGGGCTACTGTTCCTAGTGTTCAGGTGTCTTGTTGGCTGAGGAGGCCGTGGATGGTAGATCCAGAGCATGTAAAGAGAGTTCCGTGTTACTGTGGCGTGGCATGTCATCTGTCCCTCACCTCTCGCTCAGGTTTATTTAGGTGTACTTACCTCCAAACTGTATCTCTGCTAGGCAGCATGTAATATGATCTGATTTTTAAAACTCTCATTTAGCTATTCTATGTGCATTATTTATAAAAAGTTATTTCTGCCATTTTGATAATTGCCTTTTAATACACCCCCTCCCTTTTTTTTTTTTTAAATATCCATGTTTCTTTCCTTTTCTGGGTGCCTAGAGTGTTCTAAAGTCAGACAGGTATAGGGTGCGCTCCAGGTTCCACATGTCCTTGGTTTCCATGGAGTGTACTGAGCAGCATGCTCTTAAGTCATCAGCCGGTCCATCACCGACTGAACTCACGGCTGTGACCAAATGCCGATAGCCAGCTCAGGGGCGAAGGCTCGGCTTTTGTTCACAGTTAGGAGGAGATGGAATCCATCGTGGCAGTAAGACCACGAGACGGCTGGTCACACTGCAGACAGTTGGGGTAGAGGGATAGATAGACAGTGGGACCAGGATACCGACCTTCAGACCTCTCTCCGGGGACCTGCCCTCTTCAGTAAAGGCTCTACCTCCTTTTTTGCAGAACTTTCCCTCCCCCACCCCCAGTTCTTTTTTATAAGATTTTGAAAGACACTGTGGGTGATGTCTTTAGAGATAAAATAGAAGCACAGGAGAGTTGTTCTCCACATATGTGGTTCTGACCTCTGCCTTGTCTCCTGCTGAACTGCTGTTTATCAGTCATTTCTGGAGTGGTTAAATATTTAGGTATTTGAATGTAGAATTCAGTGTATAAATTGTGCCTTATGTGCTGATTAAATCTTTTTTTTTGGGGGGGGGGTGGATTTGATTTTTTTCAAGACAGGGTTTCTCTGTGTAGCCCTGGCTGTCCTGGAACTCACTCTGTAGACCAGGCTGGCCTCGAACTCAGAAATCCGCCTGCCTTTGCCTCCCAGAGTGCTGGAATTACAGGCGTGCGCCACAACCGCCCAGCTGTGCTGATTAAATCTTACTCTGCCTTCCTCCCATCAGAATCAGTTAACCTTTGGCTGCTGAGGAAGAGACTGATAGAATGAAAAGCTAGTTTGTTCTTGTTCCCCTAGAGGTGAACCACCCCAGATTCCCAAAGATAACCCAAGTTCTCTGCTGAGATGAACGTTGAATGTGTTCTTCCGTTCCATTGGAGACCCATAGCTTGACTCTGTTTCAAGTAGGCGCAGTTGACTTCTCAGAAGACCTGTAAATGTAATGTGTGAGCTCTTCTTGTTTTGCTTATCTGTGTAGATGCCCATCGAGGCTGTCCACATCGGATGCTGATGAATCCCCGCTCCTGGTAGTCAGTAGGTATTAGTGTGGAAAGGCAGTCTGTGAGACGGGCTTTTATAGTTTTAAGTGCATACAGGTTTACTTTAAATATGTCATAGTCTGTTTTGTTTTGTTTCCTTTTCAGCCAATCCTGAGACAGAAGAAACATTTTAATTCACTGCACATTCCCAAAGCCTTGCAGAAGGCTCTGCCATTTAAGAACAAGCCCAAGACCCAGGCAAAGGCAGGCAAAGTGCCAAGGGACAGGCAGAGGCCGGCCGTCATACGTGAGCCTCATGAGAGGAAGGTACTGTCCACGGTGACTTACTTGTCTGCATTTAGTTACAGAGAAAGCACTCTTGTCTTCATTGGAAAGGCTTAAGGGCCAGGCTTACGCAGGGCACTTGAACGGGAAGTTGGGGGAAGAACCGGAGGCTGTGTGCCTTCCTCAGTCATATTCCCCACATTAGAATAGGGGGTCAGACTGTGTGGTGGACCACTTAGCTGGTTGTATATGGTTCCATACAGAATAACTGTATGTGGGTTTTTCATAAAGGCAAATGCATACATATCCACATGCAGATTGTGATGAATTTTCACTAAATTAATTTCCACTTGAGATTGAATCTGTTTGATATCATCAAGCCAGTATAGTGGAGTCCTGACTAGGTGACAGGCGGGCTCAGACTGGCTTGGGCTCACAATTTTTGTCTTGTCAGGTCCTGGCTCTGCTCGATGCTCTGAGCACAATACATAGTCAGAAAATGAAAAAGGCCAAAGAACAGAGACGCCTGCACAACAAGGAGCACGTGAAGATGAAGCAGAAGGAGGAAGAGGAGAAGCTGAGGCGGCAGAAGGACCTGAGGAAGAAGCTCTTCCGGATCCAAGGTCAGAGGGAAAAACGAAGTCAGAAGTCTAGTCTGAGGGGAGCCGAGGACACCTGAGGTGTCTCCAGAGTGGGGAGTGCCTTCCGGAGCTGCAGCCTCCTCGGGTGACTTCAGTGCCTGTGACTGTCGTGATGAGAGCCCATGGAGACTCGGACGTGTGGTCCAGCCGTGCTTGGAGGAGCTGTAGAAGGCCTGCTGGTGGCATCCGCGCTCAGTCACAGCGTCCAGTGAGACAGGCTTCACGGCTGGGAAACTTGGGGCTTTGTGAGTTAACTCACTGCTTCTTCCTGACTCGGTTATTTTGTGCTATGAAAATATTAAACTATTTTCCCATTAATTTTGGCCTAATATTTATTTGGGGATGAATACATGCTAGTTTGCTTATAAATAACTGCTTACTCTACCATCTTTATGAGGCTCCCAGGAGGAAAAATACTAACTAAGCTTTTGGATTGTATTGGTATTGACTGAGTAGAGAGGCCACAGGGGGCAAAACTTACAGAGCTGGGTAGGCAGGGCTACCCAGTCCTGTTGGAACCCAGATGATAGCACCAAGAGCCTCAGTATGGCAGAGATGTAACTACAGGGTTGCTGGCCTTGCAGAGTGTTGGTCTGTTTTGATCTAATCTTTCTATGTAGTCTTCCATTTTGGAGCTGGAAAATCTACTCTGTGTCATCGTTGCTCAATAAGCCTGAGTTGGCCCTTAGTACAAGGAATTAAATATTCAATCTATTCATTAGCATGGTTTAAGGTAAGCCTGCTTTCCTGAGGGTGGTCCTTGGTCCAGGAGATTGACCCAATGCTGTTGGAATGGTAGACTTCCATCCTGGGAGATTTATAGTGTTGGATGTTGGTAAGAAGTCTACCAAATTATTACTCCATCAAAGCAGATTTTTTAATGTAAATTTTGTTGAACAAGTAAAAATAACAACCTAATATTAAAAACAGAAGTTCTCAAACTAGAGCAACTTTATACACTGAGAATTCTTTGAATGAGGGATCTCAGTCTGTCCCTTGTATGGTATGGTAAATGATTTGAGACTGGGTAGCATAAATACTGGAAATGGGTCTGCAGATGGAGATTCTAAGCACATTTGGTCTGAAGGAAACTTGCCCTTGGCTTAACACGTGCGTCACTCTCTGAAGGAGGAAAGCACCCTCCCAGGGCCTTCATAACTTTACTATTCATTTAGAGTCCTGCCCATGAGATTACAGTGAGGCTAGGGTTTAATATATGAATTCTTAGGAGGTACCAACATTCAGATCACAGAAGGCAAGTTCCCGGAGGGGCCTATGGCCTTTCACCAGGAACAGTGTATGCTGGAAAAAGACACAATCAGACTTTTTGTGGACTACTGCACACTGAACTAGCACTCATTGAAAAGACCCACCATGTCACTGTAGCCTACCAGTCAAAGTCAGGGTTCACGAAGGACTCAAGTTTAGAGTTGGCTCTCAGCAAGGAAGCTCGTGTGCTGGTTATTTTCCTAGATCCAGACATGAAATTAGACTAACAACAGCTGGGTACCAGAGTTCCACATCGGCTTGTGTTGTTCTCCTTGTAACAGCTCTGACAGTAAGCAGCTTGAAGGGTTCCATCATGGCGGAGGGTACAGCCCATCACCACAGGGAAGATGGCAGCTGAGCTTAGGCAAGGAATTAAACTCTTTCCCCACCTTCTAAGACTTCCATAAAAAACACACACACACACACACACACACACACACACACATACACACACACACACAGAGGAAGACTTTTACACAACAACTGTTACATTCTCAGGTTAAATAGTGGACCTCTTCCTGCTTTGTTTCTGTGTACCTGTTCTTTTTAGACTGGCCACTTGAATATGAGGTTAAATTCCAATGGGGGAAAAGACAGTCACCACCCGTCTTAGAGTTTCTGTTGCTGTGAAGAAGCACCATGACCATGGCAACTCTCATAAGGGAAAACATTTAATTGGGGCTGGCCTCTGATTTCAGAGGTTTAGTCTGTTATCATCATGACAGGAAACATGGCGGTGTGCAGTCAGATGTTCGGGAGAAGGAGCTGGAAAATTCTATATCTGGGTTCACAGGCAGCAGGAAAAGAACTGTCACACTGGGCGTGGCTTGAGCATATGAGACTTCAAAGCCCATGCCCAAGTAACACGCTTCCTCAATAAAGCCAAACTCCAACAAGGTCACACCTCCCAATAGCTACACTCCCTATGGATCATGAATTTTTATTCAAACCACCACAGCACCTTCTTTTGAATAAAACTAAGTGTACTTCCTGTTCCTCCTGGCCAACAGTAAAGTTTGCCGTGTCCAGACACTTAAGTTGGAATAATGGCCACTTTCTTTATGACCCTGAACTTATTTCTAATACCACCTACAGACACAGCTACCCAGCCCCAGTTTCAGTCTCTCGCCTGAATCATCTTAACTCCTTGTCCATGGGGGTCTGGAGTGACCGCCTTACTGGGACGGGCTGAAGAGTTTTTTAGAAGCTGTTCTCGATAACACTTTAATCTGTTGATTGAATGCATTATGAGAATATAAAAAAAGGCTGCATGCCTTGAGGTGATGGGGGAAGGGGCGGAGCTTCATCTACGCCAGCCAGAGTCTGCAAAGACCAGACAGGCTTTTCTGCCCCCTGCCCTGTCTGATCATACCCATTGGACCCAGGCTAGTTAGCCTTCTTCAGCATTTCCCACCCTGGGGCTTAGGCCTAGCACTTAGCCACTCCCTTTACAGGTTTTTGCTGTAACAGCGTTGATATTCTTGGTTCGGATTTCAGTGGCTGTGATGAAACCTCAGGGGCAAAGGCAACTCAGGTGGGAGAGGAGGGTTGTTCGTTTATCTTACAGCTTGTGGGCACCATCTAGGGAAGTCAAGATGGCAGGAACCTGGAGACAGGAACTGAGAGAGCGCCACGAGGAGTGCTGTTTACATGATGGCTTGCCCAGTCTGCTTTCTCATAAACTCAGGACCACCTGCCTGGGGCTGTACCACCCTCTGTAGGGGGGGCCTTCCCACACCCGTCCTTAGAGAAGGCAGCCTTGCCTTCAGACTAAGCTGATAGAGGCAGTGTCTGGGTTGGGGTTCTCTCAGGTACCTTGTGCTAAGTTGACATAAACAGCACAGTGAGGCTTCCTTCCAGGAGCGTCTGGAGGGTCTGTCCCTCGTGTCCTCTCCAGCCTAGCCCTGTCTCTGTGGCCCACTTGCCCAGCTACTGTTTCAGATTCACTCCTACTTGGGAATTCTGTGTCCTGGCCCTGGCTCCTGAGCCTGTCCGTCCCCAGGGGTGCCATTCCATCTCTTCTAACGTTATTTACATCTACTAGCCGAACCATCACAAGACTGGAAGGCTGACCTATGTAGGGAACTTTCTGAGGCTCCTCTGAAGTGACTGAGAGGCAAGCTGGTGGCTGTTCCCTTGGGTTGTCTTTCCAGGCCCGGGGCTGGCCTGAGGTCCTCTATGCACAGCATGCAGGGCCGCGGATGATAGGCATGCACACGGCGGAGCCTCGGTTTCCTTAGCTATATGATAAGCAGAACCGGAAGCAGCATTCATTCCCTGTGTGAGCCACTGTACCTCCGCCGGGGGTGGCTGGGAGGGAAGGAGGGAAGTGTGTGTACAGCTGCATGTGAGCATCTGCAAGCGTGCACAGCTGAATGCACTCGGGGAGACCAGAGTATGCATGGCTGTAAACAAAACACACGTGAGCTCATATCTGGTTAGTACACTCAAAGGATTTCCCCGCCCCCTCTAGATCCCAGGGGATCAAGGGATGTGAGACCCGTTCACCGCACCTCTGTATGAGGTTATTAGCAGCTGCAGTGGTCAGCGAGACTGCATGCTGCTCTGTGGAGCTAAGGAAGCCCCGTCAGGGACTCTTCATTGGGAGTTACAGCAGCGGCCACGAGATGGCGCCATAGGGCAAGCGCTGCAAGAGGAAGGCCAGCCCAATGGGGGGCTTCAGCGCCAGACGCCCCCTCCAACTGAACGCTGATGGTTGCGGCCAGCCCCGGATGCTGACCCAGGCATACAGTGAGCACTGACCACGAGAATAATCGCTAGACAGAACACTTAACGATTATTTTGTGCTTATATTCCCAGGGCTGACTGCAGAACGTGAGTTCACTCTTTTTATCTGGAACTTTGCATGTTTGTTTATTGTTTAAGAAAGAAAAAAAAATGTAGCCTTAAAACTTCCAGTATTGAGCTGAAAGTACAAAAGAGTTTAATTTTGCGAGTCAGTAGCTATGTGACTTTGGATATAGCCTTGAAAAAAAACCGTGTGTGTGTGTGTGTGTGTGTGTGTGTGTGTGTGTGTGTTATAATCAATTTTTAGAATACCTGTGGATGAGAATGCATGGGTATAATGTGCAGCTATACCTATGGGAATGCATGTGTGCATCTCAGTATGACTGTCCTGGTTAGTTATGTCCACCTTACATAAGCTAGAGTCATTTGGAAAGAGGGCCACTCAACCGAGAAAATGCCCCCATAAGATCTGCCCTTAGACAAGACTGTGAGCATTTTCTTAACAGTGGATGTGGGTTGGCCAAGCTCGCTGGGGGAGCTCTGCTCCTCAGTTTGATCCTGTGTGGCTCCGTGGCTCCTGCTTCTGCCCCTGCTTCCCTGTTCTGGCCCTGCTCGAGCTCCTTCCCTGGCTTCTGTGGTGAACTCGGATGTGGAAGTGGGAGCAAAATAAACCCTTTCCTCCCCAAGTTACTTTTGATCATGATGCTTTATCACACCAATAGAATTCTCTAAGTCGTGTATTTGCAGTGTAAGTTAATGCTGTAAGGGAGGGAAGAAGGAGGGAGGGAGGGGAGGAAGGTCCCTTGAAGAGTTGAGAAGAAATATGCTGAAAACATTCGTTGCCAAGGAGAGAAGCCACTGGCTAGATAAATCTCAAGGGTCATTTTTGCCGGCATGAGGTGGGGACATGCATTTACGGTAAGGAGAGGGGGCTAGCTGTCCGGAGCTGGAGACGCCGCTAAGTTTCATCCCATGCTTTGGGGGACAGAGAGGAAAGCACAGCTAAGGAAGAAAGTGAGCAGAACAGGAACCAGAGGCACAGGAAAGGCGTAGGCACGGAGAGGGCGGCTGGGCGGCTGGGCTGGGCGGCTGGGTGGAGGCCCTTGCTTTGGGAAGAGGCCATTGCAGGATTTTGCCCTGGCAGGATCTACGGGGGCAGGTCGGACACATGGCCGTGTTCTGGCCTGAGACATCCTTCAGACAGGAAACCTCGGTGTCCAGCAGACACCGAAGAGACACAGTCACTTCTCTGTGCTATGCCTTAAAATAAACTCCAGGGGGATTAAAAGTTTAAGCAAGATGAATAAATACATGGATAAATAATGCTCATAGCTCAGTGGTACAGCACTCGCTTGTCCTATGTCAGGCTCTGATTCAATCCTGACTGCAGTTTTGAAGGTGGCTCATTTGGGCCAGTCACGGGAAGCCGGGGAAGGGAGGTGGACACAGAAGGCCATTCTGCTGCTGACCTAGGGTCTGAGGAGCTGGGAGCACCTGCTGGGCTCGGGGAGGGCATCCTAATCCCTGTCCCTGGGAGACTGAGGTGAGTTCCTGAACCAGGAAAGGAATGCTCAGGAGAGACAGCCACGGGAAGCCAGCCCTGGACACAGAGCCACTCGCCACGTGGGTCCGGGGAAGGGAAATGTGCCCTGACCTTCAAGACAACAAGGAGATGCCATCTGGTGAGGGATTCCAGAGGTCCAGGAGGCAGAAGAACCCAACAGAGTGTGGCGTGAAACAGCAGAGATGAGGGTCCCCGCTCAGGCCCGGCTGAGGAGCTCTGCGGGGGCCGCAGCAAGCTGCAGAGAGCCGCCGGCCCGCTGTGTCCGTGTTCATCCTGGTGTTGGCTTCTTCTTACAGTCGGAACCTAGGAACATACATAGGTTCCTGGGAACTTTCAGGAAAAATGAAAGTGTCCTCAGACAAGAAACTTAGAAACATTGGCACAGGATACCCCTTGGGTTAATAACTTGGACTTTTGTAGACTGAGTTAATAGAAGCTGTGTCTCAAATCTTCAGGGACCGCGAAAGAGCCGCTAAGCGGCTGCCCGCACGGTCCTCACAAGCTTTCTTCTGTTGGGTGGAGGTGCAGATGGACTGAGACTTAGACAAGGTCGGTTTTCTCAACCTTCCTGATGCTGCGACCCTTTAAATACAGCTCCTCATGTTGTGATGGTGACCCCCCCCAAGCATAACATGATTTTCATTGCTACTTCATAACTGTAATTTGCTACTACTATGAATTATAATGTAAATATATAGGCTATCTGATATGTGGCTCCTATGGGGGCTGTGACCCACAGGTTGAGAACCCCTGTGCTAGAGGGTGTTCTTTCTAAATATGGTGAACACGGCTGTGCAGGAGCTGCTGCGGGTAGGCCCAGATCCTGCCCTCTGAGGCTATGCAGCTTCTCAAGGTACCCCTGACCTGTACGGGAGGACCCATGACAAGAACGCCCGGGATCTGGCTTATCAGGCATCTTCACAAGCCCTCTGGGAATGGAAGGTCCTGAGTCATCAAACTGGCTCTCCCTCCTGACTTCTAGGCCCCTTAACCCCGGGTGAGGCTTCTGCCTTTCGGAACAGATCCTCCCCCCTGCTGCGTCTGGGCCTGGTGGCCCCAGTTCTGCCGTGTGTGAGCAGCAGCCTTTCCAGAAGCCACCCTCTCCAGGGGGATTCGATTAGGTCCTGGCGGTGTGACCTTGTTAATGCAATCAGGAAGTTTTCTCAGGACTTCAGCTGCCTCGCTGGCAGCCTGGCCGGCTCCCAGGGGCGCATGCTTCTCCATGCTCACGGCTTTGCTCTCCTCGAGACAGGAAGGGCTCAGTGCCTCCAGGGACCAGCTGGATCCGAGACGGGAAGAGAGAGCCCAGGCTGCCCCCACCAGCCGTGCTTGCCCGTCCACCTCTCTTCTTCGGCTCTGGTTTTACTCGGAGTGATTGAGTTTCGTTAGTTTAGGAAAGAACCCTGAACAATGAGACTGAGTACTTTGGGGAAGTCTCCAGAAAATGGTCCCTTTTCTATTAAGGTTAGGTCCTTAATGGAACATTTTAAGAGAAGAAACTTGGGAGGTGTCCAGAAAAGTCTCTCCATTAGGGTAATGAGTTGTAATCAGACTCTGAGGGTTGTGTTCGTTCCAAGGGTTTCTTCCTAAGACTGCCCATCCGCCAGGGCAGCCTGGACCGGCATCTAAGGCAGGTGGGAGCTGGCAGAGGGGCCAGGAGCATTCCAGGGGATGGATGAGGGGCACCTGCTTCTCAAGGGTCCTGACCCGTGACCTAGTCAGCTCCGGATTGACGCTGGAAATGACAGCTTCCTTTGTAGTGACAGGCAGAGGGACAGATGGACAGATGGTACAACAGGGCAAAGGGGTGGCGCAGACAGCTGTCAGGGCCTGAGTCTAAGGTTTCCCAGCGAGGGTGATGGAAGTTGGACCACAAAGGGCAGGGGGATCTCCTTCAGACAGGGCATGGGAGGGCAGAGCAGGGAGGCACCGGTGGTACCACAGGTCACACACAGCCCCACTGGAGACAGAAGATGCTCCTCCATCTAGATCCCAGTGGTCGCTGTGCCATCTGGTCACAGTGTTCCTCTCTTAGTGGGGCTGGGCAGTAAACTGGATGTTTCTCTGTGGGTTCCTATGAGGACAGCAAAGATGCCCATTGGTGCCCCTGGTCCCTGCAGGCCTCCCTGGGACCTGTGCTCACTGGCTTCGGCAGAATCCCATCCCATGGTCCGGGACTCTGACCAACTTGGCAGAGGACTTTGGAGACCCTGAAACACTTATGTAATGGTAAACAGTGTGTGTGTGTGTGTGTGTGTGTGTGTGTGTACGCACAGGATCATAAAATACAGTGCCACTAGACTATCAACTTTCCTCCCTGGCAGTCTCTGAAGTCTCACTTCTTGGGCTTTTTTGTTGAATATTTTGGAGACACCAGGCCTGGGAGAAAGAACAGGAGGCTCACTTTCACCAGGGTTAAGATGAAACCTAGGCAATTAAGTAACCACCTCTGTGCTTTCCATATCGAGGTTCTTATCCCCAGGTTCCCAGGTTGAGCTTGTCTCTTAAGCTCCGTCACCCCTGGGAAACTGGAGGATAAGGCTCCAGGAGGAGTTACCCACCCTGGACGACCTGTCCCAGACGACCTGCCCCAGAGGACGCAGAAAGCATGGATCCTGCCCGTGTAGCTGTGCTATGAGGGGAAAGGGATGTGGGTGAAGGACAGAGTGGTCACCTTTGTGATCTGCATTACAGCCATGCCTCTGGCTGACGGCTCCCAAGGGAGTGATCAAGGCTGGTGACCCTTCTCCTTCTTGTCACCTGCCTGTGTCCTGTGGTGTCTGAGTGCAGAATCAGGACTTCTGAGCAGGCAGAAGACATCACACCCCCTCTTAGCCAGGAAAGGGGAGCTGCTAACCATTACTTTCTTGCCACACTCCTTCTCCTGTCTGTGCCCCCCATGGGATGAAACTCTAGGCTGGGGAGCCAGCAGTTGTGACTGTGACGATGATACATTTCCAATGGAAACTCAAGCTTGAGTTAGCTACTAAGTGATAAAACGTGCTAGGGAACCAGGACTTACCATGGTGTTTTGATGAAGTCAGGATGAAACTAAGTTACATAAAGAATGTATCTTCAGGGATACATTCTAAGTATCTAAGTCTTCCTAAGATCCAACCATGGTACTACTCCTTGGCAGGGCTAGGTAACATTACCTTTTGCATCAGATGATGATGGCTCTGGTCATGGATTTCCTTTGGCCTCCAGAAAGCCTAGCATCATTTTAGGCTGACACCAGATTTGTTCCATTTGGCTGTTGCTCTGATAGAGTGCCTGCACTCTCTTGGCTTTCCACTGAAGGGGACTTCTGTCCAGTCTTCGTACATCATGATTGGCAGTTGCAGGACATCATTTCTGGAAGGAGGCTGGACACAAAGAATGAGGAAACGTGGCTGTTGAGATGTCTCGGTAGTTATGTCCCTTAGAACCAAGTGTAATCATCGGACTCCTGGCATTCACACAGGAGTTGGAAATAACCAACTTCTACAGGGTGTCCTTTGACTTTTATGTGTGTACCATGGCATGTGCATGCACATGCATGTGCATACGCACACGCACACACACACACACACACACACACACACACACCAACGTAAATAAAGCAGAAAATAGATTTTTATATTCGGAGGAAGAAATGGTAGGTGGCAGTGTTTCTGCAGAGGTTGTGGGTCATGGTGATTCTGAATGGAGAGGGGCAACCCTGTTTCTCATGCACAGGTGACCAGGGAGCCATGCCAAGAAGGGCACACTCACAATGTCACCTCTACTCAGATTGGGAGGCCGCCCTTGGTGCTGTCAGGCCAGAAAGGGAGTGGTCTTTGGGGCAGGACTCAGGCATCTGTGGCAGTATCTGGGTGTTGCACTGTGCTCAGTTCTCATTCAGATGAAGAGCTTGGGGTGCCAGGATCATGCAGTGCCAAGTTCAGCAGCCTGTGCTGCCTCCTGGTTGAACCAAACCTCCTATCCATCTCAACCATGGGTAGGAGGAGCAGGAGAACTATGACCAGCAGGGGGCGTCGTGCAGCTGCAGAATCCACAAAGGGATGGGATTGCGTGCATGGCCAGAAGACTCCAGCTGCCAATGAAGACCCCCTTAGCTCCCTAAGCATCTCTCCTACAGTGTCCTTCACGCTCTGTGCTGTCCCCATCAGTTTACTTGTCTCTGTCACAGTCCCCCCCAATGCTGTACCTGTCCTGTCACCTACACCAATCTCCTGTCGGCTACTGCAGGCAGTCATTTGGTTCCTACCACACAACAGTATCTGCCCAGCGTCCCAGCTGTCCTAGCAGGAGTCTGGCAGGCATGGGGCTGCAGTGTTCCTGTCTGCAGATCCATCTAAGGTGCTTGTGGCTCTTTGGCACATGGTTGGATCTCATCCGGGTTTCTGCAAAGCCTTCTGGAATTCCCTAGATGTCCCATTAGGAGTATCTTGGGTAGCGAGAGACTAGAGGTGCCCTGTTTCTAGCCCTGGCTCTGCAGAACCCTGGCATACCTTAGGAAGGTAACCAGCTCTCCGCCTTGTCTCTAGCCCAGTGTGTGCACAAGTCACCATCTGGAATGTACCTGCATTTGTTTCATTTAAATGTGCCTCCCACTCAGCCCCAGATCGCTGCCACCAGCCTGTCTCCCTTCCTTCCCCGTGGCTAAGCGAGGGGGTTGGTGCAGAGTGCTTTGCCATAAAGCACTTCCACTTCATCATCTTAAAAAAAAAATTCTTAGTAGAAGCAATTGGAAAAATTTACTGGCTTGTCAGAAGAGCCGTTGCTCATCAGACAAGAGAGAGGAAAAGCAAAGGTCATCAATTCATGGGCAGTGCCTCAGGCAGAGATTAAATCATTTAGAGACATGTCCTTAAGAAATCACTGAGGCCTGGAGCTGCAATCTTCCTCAGCCTTGCCGTGGACTTGGGCTCCAAATGAGAAGTGAAATGGACAGAGACGGCACTGCCTAAGACTCTCCCTTCTGTTTAGCAGTCTGGGTACAGTGTATGTGCGTGCACACGCACGCGTACGCGTGGTGTGTGTGTGTGTGTGTGTGTGTGTGTGTGTGTGTGATAGACACCCATGTGACTTCAAGTAAGTACAGGTATGATTGGTTAAGTAAACTAACCCTCACTGACTAGCCGTGAGGGTATTCAGTTTTGTTACACTCCTGTTATGTTGTGAATCGGCACAACTTATCCAGGTAAGGAAGGGTATACACACATATAGACCTCTTCTTCAGGTCCCCAGCAGACCAGTGAGAGTCCCCAAGGATATGTCGTCTGTCTTAGGACTGAGTACAGCCAGCGTGGTGCTGTCCTTGTTCAGGCCAGAAGGCAATGGAGCTAGTTATACAGTGTGCTGCTGAGCCTGACTGTCCCTGGAGAGTCGGGGGCTGGGCCTGGCAACCCTGAAGCTACTGAGCCTCGGTTAAAAATCCCATTTCCTCTCCTGATGGTTATGAGTCTCATCTTCCTCTGCCTGTCCACTCAGGGCCCTGTGAGCCAGGAATACGTGGTGTTGGGCCTCGTGGCCAGGTCCAAGGGTGAAGTCCTCTTGGTCCTTAATGGACCAGATATGGAGGTGGCAGTCTCAGCAGCTAGCCTGGCCAGCTAGGTGAGACCAAGCATGAAGTATAGTAACAAGGTGACTGACTGTACCAGCAGCCCTGGACTGAGTGGCACTTGGGTTCACAGGCATTCTGAATGTGAGAGGTTCCAGCAAAGTCCCCGCAATCTGTTTGGGGCTGTCCTAGAAAAGAAGGGCAGAGGAAAGGGAATTCTCTCCCATCCTGCCTATTTGGGCCCTGGCATGGCTCTTCTGCCTAGAGACTGAGATCTATGACATCAGCTGTCCTGGTGCAGAACCTGTATTGCCCGCTGTCATAGATCTAAGGCTCGCAGACTATCAGCTGTGGGGCTTTTCTGCCTCTACCACCATGTGAGAAATTCCCATGTTTTAATACCTGCCCACATCTCCTGTTGGCTCTATTCAGAGTTCTCCAGGGAACTCTGCCTAGTACAGCTGTGGCTATGGGAAATGCTGTCCAGCCCATGAGTTTGTTCCAGCAAAACGGAAGAAGGTCTTGACATCTATGGACTGGAATAAGAAATCTGTGGGTGCACTCATCCCTCCTGTTTGTCCCACAAATGCTGACTACCAGGTTTAGTGCAGGCTAGCCCATGCTGGCCTTCCTGGGTGCATGTTCTTGAGAGGCAGGTAGTGGTAGCAGGCAGACGAGAATATAGAGGTTAACAGGGCTAAGGCTTGGAGGCTGAGGATGGCCACCTCTTACCTGGATTGCCTGGGCAAGACCCTGGCCATAGCGACTCCACCAATCTCGCTTCCCTCCGCTCAGCAAATCCACAGAACAAAAGAGATCTACAGAGGTGCAGTCCCTGCTGGAAGACCCCTGCAGACAGGGCAGCAAGCTCAGCTGGACAGACACTGCATCCCAGGTTTGTTTGTATCTTCTATGAGGCCATGAAAGCCAGCGTGGTGGCCTCTGCTTACTGCAGGGCCTGGGTGCTTGCCCAGGGACTCTAAGCATAGCCTGCTCCTGGTTTCTCTACTTGAATGCCTCTCCTCCTCTCCACACGAGAATACCAGCTTCTCTCTGATGGGTCTGCCTTCTTTTTTACTTCCTGTATGTGTAGCATCTCTGTGGACTGGCTGGCATGGCCTGGCGAGCCGATCATGGCCTCGGCCAGTGAGTCTGACTGTGCCCTACAGTCACCTGGGTGGCACTGTGTGGGCTTCTTGCCCAAAGACCTCATGGTCAGCTCTGCGCTCCCATGAGGCTCACCGGCTGCCCAGGCCTTCCCTTGTTCTCCAAACTGACACTTATGCTTGGCTGTCGAAGGCAGTCCCGTCCATGGAGCTCCTATGTGGGCTAAGCCGGTGGCTGGTGGCTGGAAGGCTGGCCGCTGGGTCTACAGTTATGGTATGTGCTCGCGTCCTGCAGAAGTGACGGGGGACGGGCTCTTGTTCTGGCTGTGACCTCCATTGAAACTTGTCATCAGCATGGCTACGGGAAGGGCAGAGGACAAGTTCCCTTGGATGGACACCTTGGACCGATCGTGTATGTGGATGAGAGCTTTCCCTTACACCTGCCGTGGCCTTAGCTTCCCTCCTGGGGCGAGTCACCAAGTGCTATGCATTCCCTAGAGAAGCAGGTGGCCTGTCCTCGGTGTGTGCGTCACACATGATTCATGTAGGCTGCCTGGAGCCATCTGAGTCAGCCAGCCATCATGCTCAGGGACCCAGCGCTTCACAGGGTCCTTGCTTCTCCCTTGGGTCTGTGGGCTGGTAGATACTGGTCTCTCTCTGAGCTTCCATTGCACGGTTCTCCTGGACCAAGAAAGATAGTATGGGGTTGGAAACGCAGCGAGCCCACCCTTCGTGCTTCCTAGAGATCTGAGTGGCAGATATTTCTGAAATAAAAGAACCAACTGGGCAAGAGACATAACGACCAGCCGGACAGGAAACACAACCATCAACTCCACAGTCTCTCCTACAGTAGGGACTGCAGAGGGACAAGCTCACTGCAGTGGTGAGCAGTGGTGGCATTAAGCATAGACAGTTCAGAGAACATTTTGGGAAGGCTCAACAGGCTCTTGGTGGGGCGTCTCTGAGGGCAAAATGGATCACCCATGTGGGGAAGGCAGCAGTGTACACTGACCCGGGCACAGGGCTATGCTTCCCCTCTATTGAGACTACTCTTGTTTTAGTATTGGGATGTGATTAACCCTGGACTCCATGGGTTGTTGGCTCCCTGTGGGGACAATGGATATATCATGAGAGGCCATGAGTACAGGCAGTGCTCAGGTGTGGGACGCATGCTCACACACCTGATGGTGTGGACCAACATGATAGGCTCTGCGTGCTTTGGAAAAGACCGCGCTTCAGGAAGATTCTTGGAAGCAGGAGCCAGGGAGGAAGATCCTTGGAGGCTGAGGGATATAGGGCCCGTCCAAGAACATCTGTGCTATGCAAGCTGGACCTGGAGGCAAGTAGGTTTGAGGGAATGGGTAGGTGGAGCCCCCTTTATCCCAGGGAGCTGACCTGCTGTGTCTGAGATTTTGATGAAAGGAGAGGACTGCCTCTGGATAAGACTGAAATACAAGGCCCAGGCTCGCAGGCACAAGGGTTCAATAGGTCCCAGTGAGCTGGTCAGCAAATGTTATGGGAGGTCCACTGGGAATGCTCAGGGCCAGAAGGGCTGTGGCTGCTACAGAGAGGGGTTGACAGGAGAGCCAGAGGCTCCCTGGAGAATTGGAGCAGGGACACAGTCACTGTGGGGACTGAGGGTGGCAGCAGCATGTAATCTCAAGAGGCAGAGATAGACGATCCTCAGAGCAAGCCGTCTAGAATCGATGAGCTCCGCGTTCAGCTAGGGACCCTGCCTCAGTAAATAAAATGGAGAGCAACTGAGGAAAACACCAGATATCAACTTCAGACCTAAGCATGTGCACACATAGGCCAGGCACCCTACGCACATGTGTACCCACACTCATGAACAGACATACACACCGGCACAGTATACAAAGAATACTCTGGTCAATGAGTCAGCATTGGGCAGGCTTATCCAGGGGTGGGGATATGAGGTGTGTGTCAATCTCAGGCTCTGGGCAGAGGCTGGCTGCTGCAATAGAAGGACAGGAGGCTAGACCAGGGAGGAACTTGGGACTAAGAGAGACTTTGTTTTCTTCTCTTCCTCCCCTTGACCTTCCTTCTCCCGTTCTTCCTCCTCTTCCTCGTCGTTTTCAGGAAGGAGACATTTAAGCAGTTGTATGCCAGAGACGGAAGTAGAGGAAAAAGAATTGAAGGGGTCAGGTGGGAGGGTCTTTTAGCTCATGGGATGGTGGGCCTTTGGTGGACCAACGGATGCCCTATTACCTCCCTCATCTCCCTCATGCTGTCAGGAACTGTATGTATAAGCGTGTGTGTGTGTGTGTGTGTGTGTGTGTGTGTGTGTGTGTAAGCTCTGCAAATGCATGTGAGTTTGTGAGTATGAGTATCAATTGATGTGTGTGGATATGTGTGACCATCTTTGCGTGTGCATTTAAGTATGGCTATGTGTATAATGTAGGTATGTATGTATTATGTATGTAGGTGTGCAAACATGTGGATGGGTGGGGCTTCAGTGGAAAAGGCAAGAACAAGGTGCCGGGAGCGTGCCCCTAGAGAGTGGGTACTGAGCAGAGGTTAGGGATCGTGTCAGGGTCAGACGGGGTCAGAAGGGTGAGAGGTGCCGAGAGGCACAGGGCATGGCAGAAGCTACAGGGAGAGGGGAAGTTCCATTCTAGATAGCTGGAAACTTCTGGGGCTAGAGGCAATAGTGAACTAGTAGAGTAGCTAGCCACCTCCCCCTGTCCCAGTGCATGAAATACTGGGTGAAGGGAAGCCCAGAAACAATGGAAAATCATAAGGATAACTCGGGAGAAAGGAGGGACGGCCCTAGGTTACTGGGGCCATGAAGAGCACGGAATGGAGATTCAGAGGATCTTCCCAGATGTCCCCCACCTTGCCAGTGCTGAGCCCACCCAAAGGACACTGGTCTCAGAGAACAGAGAGGACTGTTCTTCACCAGACACAGAATGTCTTTGTAGCGAGAAACTCAGACACAACGTGAGGTCCAAACACGTGTACATGAGTCACGACCAGCTGCCTTCAGTCTGGCCATCAGCCTGTGCTATGGCCTGCAAGTGGGGGCCTGAAGGTAGCGTCAGTTTAGTGGCATGATGTCCTGGGGCCAGCTTTGGCACAGGCTGCTGGTGGTGAGCATGGAGCCACCTGGTGTGTGACCGTTTTCCCATCCATCTCTCTTGGAGAAGAAGCACAAGCCATAACACTGGGCAGTGGGGCTTGCATAACCCAAGTGGCTGATGTCCCCAAGGGAGGAAGCAGAGGTCACAGTGCCAAATAAGCCAGGGCTCTGTGACAGGAGGTTCTCAGAGAGAGCCATCTCTGCCCCAGGAGATAGCTGTATCAGGAACTTAAGATGACTGGAGTCCTCAGAGAACATTGTCCCAGAGGGAGGATATGGGAGATGTGGGGTGTGGAGACGAATCATTTAGTTTTTTTTTTTTTTTTTACCTTATGTGCATTATTTTTCTGCACTCTCTCTGGTGTTCTCTTGGCTGAATGGGGCATCATTTCTTAGAGAGGTTTTCTTGGTCAATTCTATTGTAATCTGGTCTATTCCACTGACCAAATCAGTCTATTCTATTCCATTTGGGAGTCTTCCTTTTCTGTGACTTAAATTCATAGATTTGTCTTTTCCTGGTGTCCCAAGGTGACCGCATATTCCCTTCATCTATTTATTTAACTCACTTTTTTTTTAATTGAGCAGGACTCAATTTTAATTGATAAGTCCCGATATCCTGCCTTCTACATGATCCAGTCTGCCTGGAAGGTTTTCCACTTTTCGAGTTTTTAAAATTGGATTATTGAGCTTCGTTTCATCTTGAGTTTTCTTCACTGTTTCCCTTTATTGAATTCACTTTTTAAAGCCTGGTTGTCTTCACTGTTTAATTCAGCCATCTGGGTACTCCTCTGCTTCCATCAGGAGTGTATCCTCACCCTCTTTATAACTTCGTTCGGGCATTTGTCCTCTGTAAAGTCTTTCAATTATATGATCATGTTTGTAATTGTTTTTTATTTGATTTCTGCTTTGGAACGGGGTTTCACTGTGTAGCCCTGGTTAACCTGGGGGAACTCTCTGGGTCTCTGGAGTGATGGATTAAAAATGTGTGCAACCACATCTAGCCCATAATGATTCTTATAAATTCTGTTTCCTGAGGTTCATTCTAGTAATTTCCATGAAGGACATTTTTATACGACTGAGTGGTCTCAGGGGTGGAAGGGTATATTGATTGGGTCTTACATTTATTTGTGTTTTTACAGGGGGACCTGGGTATGTGGAGTCAGGCCATTGGTTGTGCATCTGTTATGAGTTTCTTGTTCATCTATGTTGAGAGGAAGTTTGGTCCTGTTTTTGCCATTGGGCTAATTTCAGATTAGATACAGAAGCATGTAATTTAGTTCTTCAGATACTCAGTGTTGATTTCATATTACAGAGGGTGGGGTCATTCCAGCTCATCATATTATGGAGGCTTGGGTGACTGCAATCCAGCACAGCAGTGTCACAGCAGTCTCAATAGCAGTGTGAGTGATTGCTTGGGTAAGGTCCTGGGACAGAGGTGATACAGGATCAGTTGGACAAGGTTTGGGGGCTGGGAGGGCGGGAGACTTACCAAAAAGCCTCATTGATGTCTGCCAGTGCAAGGTTCAGAGTGGAGGACTGACAAAACTCACCCTGAAGGCTGACAGGTATGGCTCTTCGGGCCTGAGTCAGTGTGGGAAAGCAGCATGTGGTGGGAAGCCAAGAAGATTCACCCAGAAGGCTTCAGAGTGTGATTTTAGTTGGGCCTGAGCTGGAGACGCACATGGGGAGGGACTGAATGGACCCACAATAAAGCCCCAGACTGTGGCCCTTGGGTGGATTTCTCTCTTTCTTTGAATGAAGATATTTGTTGCTATATACTTCTAACTTAGAACAATTTTCATTCAATCTCACAGGTTTTTGCATGTTGTATTTACATTATTCAATTCTAGGAGTTTAAATTTTCTCTTCTAATCTCTTTGATGACCCATTTGTTATTACCCCTGCCCTGAAGGGTCTTGATCGGGGTCACAAGCAGCAGTACTATATGAGTTTATGGATTTTCTCTAGTTTGTTGTTAATTTCTTGTTTTAGCCATTGTGAACAACTATAAGAAAATATTTAAATTTTCTTATATCTGCTAAAATTTGCTTAGAAATTTTTGAATGAGGTCTATTTTAGATAATATGCCATGAGTTCAAGAGAGAAAGAATGTATTCCATTGTCTTTTGATAGAGGATTTTGTAGATAATTATTAAGTCCATTTGATCTATAATGTCATATACATTTTATGTTTTTTATTTATTTTTTATCTGGATATTTGTCTATTGGGAAAATCATACAATATTAGTGTGTTGAGGTCAGTCTGTGGTGTCTTTACATCCAGTAGTACTTATTTTATGAAGCTGTGTTCTGATATTTAGTGTGTATGTTTACAGTTGATATATCACATGGTGGATTATATCTTTAATTAATATAGAGTGATACTTAAAAATATTTTGTTTAATTTTGGTCCAAAGTCTAATGTGTAGTGTTGTGTTCACACCTGCTTCTCTTACAGTTTCACCTGACAGCACACCCTTCCCCATCACTTCACTGTGGGCTGTGTTTGTCTTTACTAGTGAGATGTGTTTCTTATAGGCAACCAAGGTTTAATTCCAAGGTTATATGTCCGGCTAAATGGTCTGTGTCTTTTGATTAGAGAATTGAGGCTGTAAACATTTAGAATTTTAAAGTATGTTAATATGTATTTAATATTTAATGTGTGTGTATTCACTGTGGTGAATACACATGTGCCTTGGAGGTCAGACGGCAACTTGTGTGTGTTGGTTATCTCCTTCCTTTAAGTAGGCTCTGGAGGTCAAACTCAGGTCATCAGGCTTGATGGCAAGTGCCCTTACCTGCTGAGCCATCTCACTGGACCTAGGGTTATTGAAAGGTAAGTACCAGTTCCTCCCATTTTGTTCTTTCTGTAATGTTTGATATTTTCATAATCTCCATTGACTTATTACTCTTCCAGTGTAACTTAGTCATCCCTGTGACCTCACATTTGTCTCTCTTCTCAGTGTCTAGACCTCTTTGAAGTATTTTCTGTGGTACTTGCTCATTGGCCATGGGTCCCTTTCATTTGTATTATGGAAAGTTTTTCTTTTCTCTTTGTCTTAAATTGGGTTACTATTGCTATGATGAAACACAATAACCAAAAGCAAGGTTTATTTGGCTTACACTTTCACAGCCATAGGCCATCACTGAAGAAGTCAGGACAGGAATACAACTAAGAGGAGAACCTGGGGGCAGAGCTGAAGCAGAGGCCATGGAGGGGTGCTGCTTACCAGCTTGCATGTCATAACTTGCTCAACCTGCTTTCTTATAGAATCAAGGACCACTGCCCCAGGAATGGCACCACCCGCAATAGGCTGTGCACTCCACCATCGATTACTAATAAATAAAATGCCCAACAGAGTCATTTTCTCAATTGACATTTCCTCCTTTCAAGTGAGTCTAGATTGAGTCAAGTTGACATAAACTCAGCCAGCACAACTCACCCCTTGTCAACTCTATAATGAACATATTCCTGTTAAGCTATAATCCTTTCTTTTTGTTCATCCTAAAGATCACACATGAAATCAACACTACATATATGCATCCCAAATTTTAAAAGTCTTGCATAGTCCTTAAAAATTCAAACACTTAAAAAAAAATCCAGTCTCTTTAAAATAAATATTCAGTGTCTTTTAAAATATAAAGTCTGCAAAATCCCCAAATCTCTTTAAAAGTTTGAAGTATCTAAACTGCAGGCTCCTATAAAAATAAGCTAAAAACAAGCTTCCTCTTTACTTCAAGAGGGAAGAGCCAGGTCACAGTCTCAATCCGAATAAAGCAAAGCCACTCTCCAACAGTGTAAACCACCCAGTATCTGGGGTTCGAGTATAATTTTCTGGGCTCCTCCAAGGGGCATGCTTCCGTCACTTCTCTGGGTCTGCCCTCTGCAGCATATAGCTTGTCTTCTAAGCTCCAGCCAGCTCCACCCCATAGCTTCTGCTGTTTCTGGTGGTCCTCCCATGGTACTGGCACCTCCAAAATGTTGGGGTCTTCTACTGCAACTGGGCTGTGTTTTCGCCTTTCCTGGGCTCTCTTTAAGGTGCAAAGCCTCAACTTTTCTCCATGACCCCCTCAAAACTGGGACTTCCACTGCTACTCCAGCAATAGTTTCATCAATGGCCTCTCCTGACCATCACCCCTTCATGCCTTCAAAAGTAGTACCACTTGGGAGACTATTACACAAAACCAACTTTGGCTGCCAGCACAAGGTACAACTGTTTGGAAATGAGTAGAGGATGTGGCCTTCTTGGAGGAAGTGTGCCACTGAGGGCAGATTCTGAGGTTTCAAAAGCCCAGGCCACTCCTAGTTAGCTCTCTGCCTTGTGGTTGTACCAAGATGTAAGCCCTTAGTTACTTTTCCAGTGCCGTGCCTGTCTGTCTGTTGCCTGCCCTGACGGTCATGGATTTAACTCTCTGAAACTGTAAGTCCAAAATAAACTCTTCTATAATTTACCTTAGTCCTGATAGCTGTCTTAGTTAGGGTTTCCATTGCTGTGAAGAGACACCATGACCAAGGCAAGTCTTGTAAAGAAAAAAACACTTATTTGGGGCTGGCTTACAGATTCAGAGGTTCAGTCCATTATCATCATGGCAGGACGCATGGCAGAGTCGAGGCAGGCATGGTGCAGGAGGTGCTGAGAGGTCTACATCTTGTTCTGAAGGCAAACAGGAGAGAACTGTCTCATGGGCAGCTAGGAGGAGAGTCTCAAAGTGACACACTTCCTTGAACAAGGGCACACCCTCTCCAACAAGGCCACACCTCCTAATAGTGTCACTCCCTGGGCCAAGCACATTTAAACCACCACAATATTTTGCCAAAGCATTAGAAAAATACCTAAGACAGTTTCTTTGCTCTGCACACTTACCACTTTAACCATTACATGATATGAGAAGCTTCTTCTCTGTTTGGTATTCTAAAGATCTCCTAGGCTGGGCAGTGGTGGTGCATGCTTTTAGTCCCAGCACTTGGGAGGCAGAGGCAAGCAGATTTCTGAGTTCGAGGCCAGCCTTGTCTGCAGAGTGAATTCAGGACAGCAGGACAGTCAGGGCTACACAGAGAAACTCTGTCTTGAAAAGTCAGAGAGAGAGAGAGAGAGAGAGAGAGAGAGAGAGAGAGAGAGAGAGATCCTAAATCTGCATGGCCATCTCTTATCTCTTTTGTAAATTTAGGACATTATCTGAATTGAATATGCTTTCTGTGCTTTTAGCTTGTACTTTTTTATGTTCATAAACTTGGCCATTTACTGACATCTCACAGATCTTTCAAGCTTTGTCCATACTCTCGTTAATAGTTATCTGAGTGTTTTAACTTGTCCATCTTGTCTTTAAGTCCTGATATTTTGCCTTTGTTTGATCAGTTTTATTGGTAAAACTTTCCACTGCTTTTTTTTTTATTAATTAACCATTTTGTTTTCAAAGTTTTAATTTTTCAGCATTTCTCTTTATTTAATATCCTTTTTATAGCCTATATTGACTTATTTTATTTCATTTAACTGCTCTCTTTGCAGTTACTTACAAGTCTATTCATATATTCTTTGATTTGGTTGTACATCTTTCTATAATTCTTTTCAAATTATTTGTCTGGTGTTCACACCTCATTGGAATAAATTCCTATTGAACTGGTGACTTTCAGAGTCATCATTGGAAGGCTTCAGGTTTGTGGTTCCAGGAGGAAACCAAGACAGATTGTCCTTAGGGTAAGAGATTTAATCAAAGTTATTAATTTGGTGGACAGAAGAATGGCAGGGGCTCTTAAGTAGAGTTTAGGCCCATGTGGCAAACCAGGGGCAGCCCTTTCTTAAAGGTTTTACAGAAAAGTGGGGTTCCATGAGATTGAAGAGAGGTCATCAGTGTATGCTGAAGTCAGGCTGTCTCTGCTTTCTGAGTGGTGGGGGGAAGGGAGGGAGTCTGTTAGCCTGAGGCCCATGTGCAGAGTCACAGAGGAATGGATGCAGTTGCAGGTGGATATGATCTGAGTAATGACTAGTCTTGATTTTAACAGTTACGTTTCCTTGACTTAGCGTGTACCTTAGGAACACCTGATACTTTCTGAGTGTTTTGACGTGTTTCAAGTTTTGAGATCTCACTACTACATGTATTTCATTTACCCCTTCCCAGGGCTCAGGCTGCCTGTGTCCAGTTGTAGCTTGGTTTTGCTTACTCCACTGCTTCAGGTCAGCTCCCATAGGGTGTTCTGTGGGTCTGTGAGTCTCTGGGTCTCTTGTTCTTAGTGGGGGAGGAAGGGCTTTGGAGTTTGGGATGAGGTTGTGCAGTATTTTATACTCTTCCAATTGCACGGTCTGATTTTGGAGTTTCACTATGGTTCTGCCTCCTCCCTGCTCCAGAGGGATAGAGAGTGGCCCCGAATACCCTCGAGTAGCCGCGAGAAGCGAGTAGCAGCAGTGGGTTATTCCCTAGCGCGTGCTTCATGCTGCCCGATGGTCTCTGTCTGCAATTCCCCTTCATACGACTGCTCCCACGATGCTGTGGAACACCATGGATTTCATGTCAGCATCTCCAGCCCACTAAAGCATATGTCCCTGTGGTTTTCCTGGGGTCTGTCGACTGGGTGGGTTCCCTGTAAAGCCACTGGCTTCTCTTCGGAGGGCTTACTTTTGTCTTTGTTTTTCTTATCTTTGTTTTGGATTTATTTTGTTCTTAATTTCTCGTTTCTTAACTATTGAGTGGTAAAATGCAAATTTTCCGCCATTTCTAATGAAGCTATTTATTGATATTAGTTTCCTCTTCTGTATTGCTTTAGCTGTGCCGAAAGACATATTCTCTTGCTAAAATGGGATGCCACACTCTATATAAGAACTTGAGACTCACTTAGGTCCTAATTCTGGAAGCTATGACACTGAAAAGCTCAGTACTAGCAGCTGTTGAGCATCTGGGGTGTATGGGGCGGGGGAGGTTTGCTGCATCCTAACATGATAGAAGGCACCATGTAGAGAGACGGAGAAAGCTCACTTTTATGACTAAGACACTTCCTTGATAACCTATTTGTCTCAGGTAGGGTTACTATTGCTGCAATGAAACACCACGACCAAGAGCAACTTGGGGAGGAAAGGGTTTATTTGTTTACACTTCCATATCACTGTTTATCATCAAAGGAAGTCAGGGCAGGAACTCAAACACAGCAGGAACTGATGCTACCACACCCATCTTATTTATTTATTGTCTTATTGTTGTCTTGTGAAGGGACACTACAACCAAGGCATCCCTGAAAAAAGAAGGCATTTAAGGGTGGGGATGCTTACTGTTTCAGAGGGTTAGTCTGTGAATATCACAGCAGGAGGCAGACAGGTGTAGGACTGGAGTGGTAGTTGAGTGCTTTACATTCTGATCCACCTGCAGCAGAGGTCTGCGCTTGCGTGCGGGGGTGGGAGGGTGGGGGTGGGGAGTGGGAGAGTGAGTGTGTGTGTGTGTGTGTGTGTGTGTGTGTGAGAGAGAGAGAGAGAGAGAGAGAGAGAGAGAGAGAGAGAGAGAGAGAGAATGTGGGCTAATAGTACACCTTATGCCCCACGTTTCTCCAGCCACGGTTACCTTCATTCTCTATCACCCTTTTCAGGTGAAAACTATGGCTGCCCCCCTCTGAAAGAGCCAAGCTGTAAGGGTGACAGCTTCTGCCCATTTAATTCATGGCTCAGGATAGCCTTGGCATCTTCCTGTGGCCTTTCCCACAGGAAAAACAATAGAAGCTCATATGCCCATCAGTGACAGAAAAACATCGTATGTCTGAGATGAAATTCAACTTCAGAACAGTAATCAATAGATTATAGTTATGTTTACCAATATGGGCAAATCTCAAATCGCTAACATACTCTCCAGTGCAAAATTTGCATGAGTATGGCTCGTTCATCCTGACTCTCTCAGTGGTACCCAGAAGCCATGGCGCCAGGCTCCCACCCACCTGCAGCTCCTTGCTCTTTCTCTGTGCAGGTGCAATCATCCCCCTGCATCTGCATCCATCTCTGTTCTGACTTTCCATCTGCCTTTCTTCCTCTTCAAGAAACACATAAAGGAACCAAGAACCTAATGTTTTAAAATGTTTCCAAAACAGACAAGAACTCACTTTTCAGACTGACTAGTACAAGTTTTAGATGAATTAACACTAGCAAATAATAGCCACTATAATAGTTATTGTGTATATTTACTGTATGCCAATCACTTTTTAAAAATCATAGGTGTTATTCTTCAAAACAACCCTATAATGTACTACTATTACATTCAGACGGGATAACTAAGACCTAAATAAACTAACAAATCATAAGTCTGTTAAGACATGAGGATTCAATCCTGCTACAGACTGCATTGTCTTATTTTTAAAAATAATAATAATAAATAATAATAATTATAATATCATTTGGGGGCAGGTGTGTGTGCATGTGCACGTGAGTGCACATGACATGAGTGTGGAGGTCAGAGTTTTGTGGAGGTGATTCTTTTCTTCAACTTTTATTTGGATTCCAGTGTTCAGACTCAGGACTGCAGACTTACAGCAAATGCTTTTTATCTACTGAGCCATCTCTCAGCCCAGGATACTGCCTTTAAAAAAAACTAAGATAATGCTACTGAAGTTGGGGCCACAGTCTGTACCCCAGGAAGGCAGGTTTGGTCACTCATCCCAAGAAGTCAATTAAAGCAAATAAATATATTGAGAGAAGCAGAAGTGAGAGATTGATTCAGTGTGGCCACATTGGGAAGAGAGACAAAGGCATCCAATGACCTCCCTGTCAAGTCCATCTTTTGGGTCCTGAGATGAGATTAAATAGAGGGTCAGGGATATGCCCATCTCAGAAATCTAGTCAACGTGTGGTCTCACCAAGCACTGACTCATCACTGCCTGAGCTCCAGTCTGATTCCTGACAACATGCTCTGATGTCAAGTGATCTACTTTGGAATGTTATTTATAAGAAAATGTACTATATCTTAGCAATTATACCAATCGCAAAATTGTCTCATTTTCATGTTGACAAGCTATGTATATTTAAATAGATCAAGGCAAAGAAATCATGCAAAAGTGTCTCTATATACAGACAAATGCTAAGAACACTAGGTTTACCTAGCAACATGTGTCATGGAGATAATTTTGACCGCTTATTAAATGGACATCTTTTAATTCAGTCATGCTTCAAACGTAGCACCGGCATCTACTATTCAGTAAGAGCCTAATGGAATAGGTCTTTTTATTCACCATAGAGATTAGATTTCCTGTAACTTTCATTTAAGAACCAAAAGAAATTTAACCTAATGATCTGATAAACAGGCAAATCTATTTTGTATGTGCCATGGTCTTACCTAAAGTTTTTTTTATTTATCACAAAATCATAGAAATAACATAACAAAGATTTATATTATTTAGAAATACTTTTATCAATATAAACCATTTTGGAGTTCAGCTCCTTTGTAAGTTCTGTAATAAGATTTTTTTCCTTGCCATGTTTGTAATTATTTGAAACTATTGGGTCCTCTCTGCTCTCCAGGAAGCTCACCACTAGCATTTCCGTTAGTTAACTCTTTCAGAGTAAAATCCAGCTTTCCTTTTAGACTGGATTTTCTTGAATTTTAGGTAAGCTTCATTTGCGAAGAAGGAGGAAGAAATTAACAGGTGCAAAAGTGTTATCTCCCGTGGAGTCTGAAGAGCTCTTAAAGGCGCTTACACATGACACTCATACCAACTTTGCAGAGGCATGCTGGGAATCTTCATTTCCAGTGCACAAGGGAGTTTTTTTCAAAGGATTGTCAAATAAAAGTGGCCAGGAGCGGGGTGGTGGTGGTGGTGGTGGTGGCGCACACCTTTAACCTTAGCATTTGGGAGGCAGAGTCAGGAGGATCGCTGAGATCTAGGCCAGCCTGGTCCACACAGCTAGGACAGCCACAGCTGCACAGAAAAAGCCTGTCTCAAAAAAAAAAAAAGTGTCCAGGAGTTTCTTAGGCACTCAAGAGACTGATATTGATTTTGTCTCATTACTGTCTTGAGTTTGTAAAGACTAGTCAGCTACAAGCCCCATTAGAAGGCATTTTAAAAGGTGGTATTTTTTTTTAATTTAATTTTTTTTTTTACTTATTCATTTTACATCCCACTCACTGTCCTCCTCCTGGTCACCCCCCTCCCATAAACCTTCCTCTCCCCCCTCCCCTTCTCTGAACAGGCAGGGGCCCCCTGGGTATACCCCCTCCCTGACACTTCAAGTCTCTGTGAGGCTAGACACTCCCTTTCCCACTGAGGCTAGACAAGCTAGCTCAGCTAGAAGAACATACCCTGCGTACAGGCAGCAGCTTTTGGGATCGCCTCCACTCCAGTTGTTCGGGACCCACACGAAGACCAAGCTGCACATCTGCTACATATGTGTGGAGAGGCCTGGGCCCAGCCCGTGTATGTTCTTTGGTTGGTGGTTCTGACTCTGTGATCCTCAAGGGTCCAGGTTAGTGGACATTGTTGGTATGCCAGTGGAGTTCCTATTCCCCTCAGGGCTCACAGTCCTTCCTCCTATTCGTCCATAAGAGTCCCCTGGCTCCATCCACTGCTTGGCTGTGGTGTCTGTATCTGTCTGAGTCACCTGCTGGATGGAGCCTCTCAGAGGGCAACTTGCTCCTGTCTGCAAGCATAACAGAGTATCATTAATAGTGTCAGGGACTGGCGCATGCCCATGGGATGGTTCTCAAGTTGGGCCGGTTATTGATCGGCCATTCTCTCAGTCTCTGCTCAATCCCTGGTACTTGTATTTCTTGTAGACAGGATACATTTTAGGTTGAGAGTTTTGTGAGTGGGTCAGTGAAATTCCTCTCCGGCTACAGGAGGTGGCCTCTTCAGGGTCCATAACCCCAATGTGGTGAGTCACAGCTAAGGTCACCCCCATTCATTCTTGGGCACCTCCCTTATCCCAGGTCTCTGTCTTATCCTGGAGATGTCCCCCAAATCCTTACCCCTGTAAGTTGCAGATTTCCATTCATTTTCATGGGCATCTAATCATTTCTCCTGTCCTTCCCCATACCTGATCCTGAAGCCCCCATTCCTCTCACCATCCCCTCTCCCTCCCTCCCTCCATCCATCCATCCATCCATCCCCCATCCATCCATCCATCTGTCTCTTATGACTATTATTAGTCAAAGGCAAAAGGGAGACCATGAAATAAATGGGGAAAGAATGAAGAGTTAGTGACCTCCAGAATCCCATCGCCAGAGTCCTGAAGTGATATTGGTCCAACTAGAGGACCGAGGACATGTGCATCTAAGCAGTCCCTGTCACCTCATGGCCCTGTCCACTGTTGGACACCATTGCCTGAGACTTAGTTTCATCCTGTAAGGTGGTCTGAAAACTTGTTAGAACTCAATGAATCTGTTTCTGGAAGACAGGCTCCTTCTCTGTCTGGTACTAAGCCTTGGCATCTTTTCTTCTCCCAGTGTGAGAGTCTTGGGGGAAATTTCTGTTTCTTGGGACCCATCGTTTCAGTTGTCTGATAGCTGAAGTGTTCCTGCAGAGTTTGCTCATCTCTTGCAGGCGGGTGCTATAGCAGTAACTGTTTCAGATGCTTCTTCCTTACAGTCCTCTGCTTAGTGCGAGCTCTTGCTTCAAAGACCCAATAGGTTGTGAGTCCTGAACTGGCATGCCTGTCTTGGATTTAAGGTTAACAGGATGGTGGGGTATAGTGTGCATGCCTTTAATTTCACTACTTAAGAGATGGATCCATGTGAGTTCAGGGCCAAGCTGGCTTATATTGTGAGTCCCTGTCTCAAAACCTTAGCAAGATTGATAAGGTTAATCTCTGATGCCCTAAGCCAAAGGCCCCCAGTTAGTGAGTATTCTTTCTCTCCATCCCCTTCCTTCTCTTCTTCTCACCCTCTTTCCCTCCTTTTCTCTTCCCCTCCACCCTTCCTCTCTGTGTCCTTTCTCCCTCTCTGTTTCTCTCCCTCCATCCTTCTCTGAAAAAAATTGCAAACATCACAATTATTACCAAGAATTTCATCCTGCCTCTTAAAACAAGACAGTCACTTAGGCAAACTAATATAATTATCTTATTTTACACTGACTTCTTGACAACTGACTTCTTGACAGTACCAAGTGACACAGGTCAGACCTGTAGAAGAAGGGAATGTATTTTATTCCAATTTGACGCTCTTTTGTGATTAGATTTCAGTTCTACACGTCAGGCTGAAGTGACACTTTCTTAGGGAAATAATTGACACTGACTTGTTCTGTTGTGTGTTATTAACCTTGAGTCAAACAAGACGCTTTCTGCCAGGGTTTTCTATTGTGCGGACAGCTGCTTTTCTACCTTAAGATCTTGTGGAAGAGTTGGGGCAGGAAGATGACCGAAGTATCCTAAGAGGGCAGGGACTCCACAGGAAGACCAAGAGAGTCAACTGACCTGGACCCTTTGGGGTTTTCAGAGACGGAACCACCAACCAAAGAGCAAGCATAGGCCCCCCCAAACACATGTAGCAGATGAGCAGATGTCTTGTTGACTTCCCCTGAAATATGTTTTACTGGCTTTAAGAAAAATAGGTTTCTTCTGGTTAATGGTTCTGATCAAAGTCAAGGGACTTGATAATGAAAGGCTTTCAAGATGGCACGGGGACCACATGAGGAGAGACAAGGAGCATTGACAAGTCCTGGCCAAAGTGTCCCTTACAGAAAACTCTCTCTACCCATTAACCTGCTATCTGTTAATAAATGAATGGCTCAATCCACCCATGAGGGAAGATACAGTCCCTCCTAGAGGTCCCCATCTGATCCCATTTCCCAGTTTCTTATAATGAGAATTAATTTTTGACATGAAGTTTTTGTCTAGGGGACAAACCTTATATGAGGCATATCACTGGACAGCCTAGCTCAGTCTAAATGATTCCTGGATTAATCATCACAGTGCATTTATCCCACCCACTCTGCATTAGTCCATGTTCCCAAGGAAGCCTTGGCGCAGTTGAGTTGGCGTTGGCATTTAAAAGGGGTCTGAACCCCAGCTGAGTTCATTGTTCTCAGCACATATGTTTCTAGGCTCTTTTAACAAACAAAGGAAGGGAGTTTGGTCTATCCATTAAATTAAGAGATCATCATTATAGGCCAATTGTAATTCAACATCACTTGATTTTCTTTGCTCTACTCTATTTTTGTTTTCTTCTCTTCAAAATATAATTACTCAATTCTAACACACACATGCACATAAAAATGCGCGCACATGCGCACATTTGCACCAGGGAGCCGGGAGACTCCACAACCTTCTGTGCACAGCCTGCCAGGAGAGAGTGAACTCTCAGCACTTTCACTTCTGAGCTCAGAGGAGTAAGGACACAGGCTTACAGGTCCACAGGGGGAATAAACTCCAACCAGAGACAACAATACCAACTAGCACCAGAGATAACCAGATGGTGAAAGGTAAGCACAAGAACCCTACCAACAGAAACCAAGGCAACATCAGAACCCTGTTCTCCCACCACAGCAAGTCCTGGATACCCCAACACACCAGAAAAGCAAGAGTTGGATCTAAAATCGTATCTCATGATGCTGATGGAGGGCTTCAAGAAAGACTTAAATAACTCTTTTAAAGAAATACAGGAGAACATTGGTCAACAGGTAAAAGCCCGTAAAGAGGAAACACAAAAATCCCTTAAAGAAATACAGGAGATCATGGGTCAACAGACAGAAGCCCTTAAAGAAGAAACACAAAAATCCCTTAAATAATTACAGGAAAACACAAACAATCAAGTGAAGGAACTGAACAAAACCATCTAGGATTTAAAAGTGGAAGTAGAAACAATAAAGAAATCACAAAGTGGGACATCTCTGGAGATAGAAAACCTTGGAAGGGATTCAGGAGTCATAGATGTAAGCATCAACAACAGAATATAAGATAGAAGAAAGAACCTCAGGTGCTGAAGATACCATAGAAAACATTGACTCAACAGTCAAAGAAAATGCAAAATGCATAAAGCTGGTAACCCAAAACATCAAGGAATTCCAGGACACAACAAGAAGACCAAACCTAAGGATTATAGGTATAGATGAGAAGTGAAGATTTTCAATTTAAAGGGCCAGCAAATATCTTCAACAAAATTGTAGAAGAAAACTTCCCTAACCTGAGAAAGAGATGCCCATGAATATACAAGAAGCCTTCAGAACTCCAAACAGACTGGACCAGAACAGAAAGTCCTCCCGGCACATAATAATCAAAATTCCAAATTCACTAAACAAAGAATATTAAAAGCAGTAAGGGAAAAAGGGTGAGTAACTTATAGTGGCAGACGTATCAGAATTACAACAGACTTCTCACCAGAGATGATGAAAGCTAGAAGATCCTGGGCAGACCTCTTACAGACCCTAAGAGAACACAAATGCCAGCCCAGGCTACTATACCCAGCAAAACTCTCAATCATCATAGATGGAGAAACCAAAATATTCCATGATAAAAACAAATTTAAAGAAGATCTGTTCACAAATCCAGCCCTACAAAGGATAATAGATGGAAAATGCCAACACACAAAGGGAAACTACACCCTAGAAAAAGCAAGAAAGTAATCTTCCAACAAATCCAAAAGAAGATACCCACACAAACATAAAAATAACATCAAAAATAACAGGAAGCAACAATCACTATTCCTTAATATCTCTTAACAACAATGGACTCAACTCCCCAATAAAAAGACATAGACTAGCAGAAATATTTCTCATGTAAATCTTCAATTTTCTCAGAAAATGTTTGTAATTCTCCTTTTAATTCATTTAGTAATGTTTTTTTCTGTCTACCATTTTATCTACATTATTTTTTCATGATAATCTTCAATTTTAATATGTCTTTCTATATATTTCCTCTATTTTATCAGAAATGTTAATGTAAATCTTTGATTTTTTATCACAAATGGTTTCTAATTCCACCTTCAATAGAAAGAGTTTTATAACTACCATTTTATATGTAAAATTTTCCATGAAATAGTCAATTTTAACGTGTTTGTCTATATATTTCTTGAATTTTACTAGAAATATTTTCCATGTAAATTTTCAATTTTACCTGAAAATGTAATTCCACCTTCAATCAACTTAGAATTATTTTTATGCCTATCATTTTATCTGTATATTTTCCATGATAATCTTTAATTTTAACATGTTTTTCTATATATTTCTTCAATTTTATCAGAAATATTTTCCATGTAAATCTTCAAGCTTATCAGAAGATGTTTATAATTCCACTTTCAATCAACTTAGTAATACTTTTATGCCTACCATTATTATATCTATATAAAAATTTCCATGATAATCTTCAATTCTAACATGTTTTTCTACATTTTTCTACAATTTTATCAGAAATATTTTCCACGTAAATCTTCAATTCTATCATAAAATGTTTCTATTTCATATTTCAATTAATTTAGCAATGTTTTACATGTCTACCACTTTACTCTTTAATTTTCCATGAAAATTGTCAATTTTCACCGGGCGTTGGTGGCGCACGCCTTTAATCCCAGCACTTGGGAGGCAGAGGCAGGCGGATTTCTGAGTTCAAGGCCAGCCTGGTCTACAAAGTGAGTTCCAGGACAGCTGGAACTATACAGAGAAACCCTGTCTCGAAAAAACCAAAAAAAAAAAAAAAAAAAAAAAAAAAAAAAAAAAAAAGAAAATTGTCAATTTTAACGTGTTTTTCTATGTATCTCCTCTATTTTATCTGAAACATTTTCCATGTAAATCTTTAATTTTACCATAAAGTATTTCTACTTCCCTTTTCAATAAAAAAGAAAAACAATAAAAAATAAAAAATAAAAAAATGCACACACATAGAAATAGATAGATAGATAGATAGATAGATAGATAGATAGATAGATAGATACTTTAAAGGAAGTAAGAAACTTAAAGAATCCTGCTATAACAAATCACTGGCCCAGCTGTGCCCTTTTGCAAGCAGATCCACTCAGTACCACCCGTGGGAAGGGAGAGTGGAAGCTGTCTGCCATTCCGGTGTGCAGGAAGGGAGATTGTAAGCCTTTCCAGTGCTTCCCTCAGACCTCCACACTACACCTCAGCCTCTTGTGATGCCACAGGCCTGCTGTACCCGAGGAGCAGCACTTCCTGTGGGGTTTCCCTTGTTCTCTGGGTACTGTGCTCTGGCCAGTGTGGTCCTGAGGGCTGTGGCCCTGCCGGCACTAATTCTCAGTGCTCCTCTCTCCCTGGATCAGGCCACTCACAGGCCTCATCCCTTCCAGGAAAAGAAGGAATTGTTGAGTATCCTATTTTCTTGCACCAAGTATCAGGGAGGACCCATCAAATCTACCACTTTATCTAAATTTCTGTTTGTTAACTCTTGAGGCTATTTCCTGTTTGTAGCATTCTATTAAAAATGTGTTGCCTGTATCTGTCCTGAAGTGTTTCTACTATCGCTTTAGCAGCTTCACCCTTTCTGGGTTGAAATTAAGGTCTTTGATCCACTTTGAATTGATTTTTGCTCAGGGTGATATAACACTGATATAAACACTGATATAATTTCATCCTTCTGCAAGGTGATATCTAGTTTTGCAACCACCACTTATTGAAAAGTCTGTCATTTTCTTGGCACATGTTTTTTGACACTTTCATTTTTAAAAAAATGTCGAGACTATGTGATTTTACCTGTGGGTCTTCTATTATGTCCCATTGGCCTATACATCTGCTTTTGTGCCACTATCAAACTGTTTTTTTTTTCCACTTCTTGTCTGCTGTGTAGTTTGTGGTCTGGTGATGGGATGACCCTGGCTTGATTTTTTTTGTTGTTGTTGTTGCTTTGATTTTTTTTTTTTTTTTTGCTTAGAATTGTTCTTTTATATTTCATTGTAGATTTTAGAACACCCCCAATTCTGTAAAGAATATCATTGTAATGAGAACATTTACTTAAAATTTATTCTCTATTTAGCTACCTTGGAAAGAGATACTCATATCAGAACTCACTTACAAGCAGGGATAAAGTAATATCTAGCTTTTGCTTAACCCGTTTGAGTATAAAGGATATAACAGTTAAAGCAAGCTGTATCCTGACCTCTCTGCTCAGGTGCCAGTCATATAAACTGGAAACTGACTTCACTCCGTGGACCAGCCCACGTGGTGCAGATCTTACATTAAACTCCTTTTCTGTTTATTTGAGATGTCTGCTTGGTCTTTGAACTTTTGAGAAAGTCAGACTCTGCAATCGTTCCCTGGCATTGGTGCCCTCACCATCGGCTTTGTTCCCAGCCTTGGGATGCAGGTGCCTGGTGGCTTCCTGTGAGTGCTGTCTTGTGGGTTTTTAGCTCTTTGTTGTGTTTTGAACATCTGTTGGGAAGCATGTGTCTCCTGGTTTATAGCTTTTGCTCATTATTCCAATGCTTAAAATTTGAATTTTGGACATAAGTACTGTATTCACCTAATTTTTACTCCTATTTCCTACCCCCAACTCCACTGTCTTCCCCACCCCATTTCCTCTCAACCTTATGACCTCTTCTTCAATTATTACTGTTGCATACTTAATGTGTATGTGTGTATGTGTATAGACACACACACACACACACACACACACACACACACACACACACTACCTGCTGACTGCACTCAGTGTTGCCCATCTGTAAATGTGTATAGGGCTGAGCACTTGGGATTGGATAATTTGTAAAGAGGTGTGTCTCCTGATTCCCCCTCTCTGAGCAGCCATCATCTAGGGGTGGGGCCTTGTGAAATTTCCCCCACCCACGCTGGAATGTCAGCTAGTGCTGTCGCTGACCCGAGGACCATCTCCAGACTTCCGGCTGCACTTTCTTACCATCTACAGAAGATACAACCCACAGACAGAAGTCCAGAGACGTCCCTGCTTTCATTTGTGTTATCTGCCGTGAGTCCTCCTGGTGTGTTGTCTTCCCTCGCATCTCTGTTCATGGCAAAAGTCAATTTCAGTAGCAAACACAACGGTTGACACCAGCCCCGGTGTTACTGCGTTGGGGGCCATGGCGCTCTTGACTCGTGCCCCTGTGCGGTTTCTAGGCAGGAGCTCTAGGGTCTTGGCTGGAGAAAGTGTGGTATGTTGAAGCACTGAGAGGGAGAGAATCAGAGAATAAGACGGGATGGAGCTGAGGTAAGAAGCAAACAATGCAGATTACAAGCACGAAGAGCAGGACAGAAGAGAGCATTCATCAGACCGGGAGAAAGGGACATACGCAGATGTTTCACAAGTCAATACAAGCTACAAGAGATCAATCATACATTTAAGAGGCAAACAAGTACATACTAAGAGAAAAAGGTAAGTAATTCTTAAAATTAAAAAGCTTAAAAAATGCCGGGCGGTGGTGGCACATGTCTGTAATCCCAGCACTTGGGAGGCAGAGGCAGGCGGATTTCTGAGTTCGAGGCCAGCCTGGTCTACAGAGTGAGTTCCAGGACAGCCAGGACTACACAGAGAAACCCTGTCTCGAAAAACCAAAAAAAAAAAAAAAAAAAAAAAAAAAAAAAAAAGCTTAAAAAACTAAAAACATTAAATAGAATATGTATGTAAGAACAGAACATTACAATAAAAGATTAAAGAATAAAAATATATAAGCACAAATTATTGGTAAAGTGAAATAGCTATTATGGTCAATGAACTGCAGTAAGTGCATATCTCAGTCAGTTCTTCCTGGTTGGGGGCGAGTCTACCCCTTGTACTTTTCTCAGTTCTGGCCATCAGGACACTGCACGGAGTTCCATACACCTCCTCCCCAGAGTGGCTCAGCGAGCCTCAGCTTCAGACTTCCTTACCACAGTCTCCACAGTTTGTGTGTCTGGGGTCTGTGGCTTTGATCAGGGAGAAGGAACACATTTCCTGTTCTGCCCTGTATCCCCTGTGTTTCTCGATCCACAGTGCGGAAACAGGGGTGAAGAGATGCGTGGTGAGCGGGTCTCTTGCCCTTTCTCCAGAGCGGTGGGTGGTGGGTGGTGGGCGTGGGTGCTGAAGGCTGTCCTTCGCCTTTGAGGTCCTGAGCTCTCCTGTTGTAGGAGGGTCCATCCTGCAGTGCCCAGGTCTGATCATTTTCTGAGGCATGACGGGGTGGGTATTGTGGGCATTGGAAACCTCTCAGGCTCTTGCTGAAGCCCTGCTGGGGACAGCTCTGCCTTTGACTTGGGTCCCAGCAGGTGAAGTGTAGAACCCTGCCCGGGCCCCAGACACCCAGGCCTTGCTCTTCTTAGCAGGGCTTGTCTGTTAGCCGGGATCCACCTTCCGGTGCTGCTGTCACGGAGTTCTCCATGTTCATACTCCTCATCTGCTCCCTCGCTTACAGATTGCATATTTATGGGTTTATATTCTTCCATGGATTTCCAGAGCTTTTTCTTGAGTTCTCTCTTTTGGATCAATTCTCTGTATTCTTACCTTTCTTCTCATTTTGATTCTCTTTCACTGACTCAGGTTGAGGCAGCCTCCCGTCTTCCATCTTACCAGAACCCTGTGTGTGTGTGTGGGGTGTTGTCTTTCAGAATTGGAAGCGCATCCCTCCCTTCCTCCCTCCCTCCGTCCCAGCCCTCCTTTCTTTCCAGGTGTCTGGGAGCCTGGGGTCTGCCGTCATGCACAGCTCCATGGTTCTCTCTTGCTACTTCCAATGAAATGTGTTCTGTGTATTTGGCAGGTCAGTAACACTATGGCCAAGGGAGGCTGTTTGGTATAATCTAGATGCCTCTGTACCGGGAATAGTATCTCTTTCTTTGATTTTCCAGAAATGAAAGCCACGACCTTGCCAAAACTCTTTCCCAAGCCCTTTGAATGCAACTTGCCTCTTTTTATGGCCATGAATTTTAGATATTTTTATGGTGTGCTGTATATCTTGAAAGTACCATTTGTCATAAATTCGCCTTTACCCATGTGTGGCTGTCGCACTCCATCCGGCATGCCTCCACCTCAGCTATGCTGGCTTCTTTTCCTCATGGCTTTTATTTCCCTTACTGGGTTTTCATTCCCTGAGTTTCACATTGGCCCTTCTACATTGCTTCCATCTCTTGGTGGAATTCCTCTTTCATCTGGCATTGACTTTCTTCATTCGTTCATTGTGTTCTCCTGGAATTCATTCAGGAGTTTGTCTTCTTTGACTGCTTTGCGTATCCTTGTGATCACTCTTGCAAGTTCTTTGGGATTTCCAATTCATTAGAAGATATTGCTGCGGTACCAATACATTTTGGAGGCGTCACAGTGTATTGATATTTCCTGTTTCTTATCATCACACTGGGATGTGTATGTGTGGTCATTTCTTTGTTTGGGTTTCAATGATTGGTTGTATCTGTCCAGTTGAAGTATTCACGAAGCTCTGTTGAGGGCAGGTTATAGTAGAGTTGAGATTTGTGGCTCAGAGTTAGGTCTTCAGTCCAGGTGCTAGGGTGATCTCTGTGTTGGCCACAGGAGCAACCAGAGGTGCTGGATGTGCCCATGGCTCCAACGTCAGACTAGTCAATAACAACATAGCAATTCTAGCTTCAGAGAGTGCTAAGAGATAAACAAGCGTTGTATGGTGTTTGCTAGAATTTGGATAACTGAGGTTAGCGTGTAAGAATGACGAGGTAATTTAATATATCAATGCCAAAACTTCAGGATGGTAGTTGGGAGGAAAGTTACTGTTAAGAGTCCACAGATTTTAGAGATTCTTAAGCTGTAGAAGGTTAAGAACAATCAAGAATATTATAAAAAAGGAAAAAGAAACAATAGGGAAGAGAGAAGGGGGAACACAGGGATAAGAGGGGGGTGTATCAGTTGTATGTGAGAACAGTAGACTACTTGGTATGTCTTAGGATTTACATTGCTGTGAAGAGACACAACGACCCAGGCAACTTTTATAAAAGACAGCATTTAAGTCGGGCTGGCTTACAGTTTCAGAGATTTGGTCCATCATCACAGTGGGAAACATGTCGGTGTCCAGGCAGGCACGGTGCTGGAGGAGATGCCTTCTTGGTCAGGAGGCAGCCACAGGCTCACATCCTCAGACAGCGTAGAGGAAGCTCAGAGAAGCTGGGTAGAGGCTGAGTACAGGAGACCTCCAAAGCCATCCCCTACAGTGACACATTTCCTCCAACAAGACCACACCCCCCAACCGTATCACTCCCTATTCAAACCACCACACAGAGAAACATCCAGAGCAATCCTAAAACTTAACGGAGAACAAAGAAGGAGATAATTATCTACAGGTAAGCTGTAATTGAGGTTTGGTAAGTGGTCCATCAAATCCTTTTACATTCTTTCCAACCTGTTTAATGCCCACTGCCCCTCCTGCAACTATCTGGGAAAGGCGGTAATCATCTGCGTGACCTATAGCCTTCCTTCCTAAACTGAGGTGGCTTGTCATCCGAGTGGCCTTCGCCATCCCACCACAGCATTCAGCATTACATTTTTAAGTCCCAGCTTAAAAATAACGACATATATTCATAACGACATATATTCATAACGACATATATTCATAACGACAGATATTGAGAGTTTAGGACTCAATAGCTACCACATACATATTTGCTTTATTATGCTAATTCACCAGTTTGAGAATTTTCTTTCCTTAGTTTTCTACTTTTCCTACCCGTTTCTGACACTCCCTGGAGGGAATGCTTGGTCACCCAAGAAGCCACTTGGCTGCCTCCTCTTGGCTGCTCGGGATTTCCTGGGCAGTGACTCCTTCCCAGGAGAGTGACTGAGAATGGCCTGCCAAGCGTGTGGACAGCTCATGTGTGCCAGCGCCACACAGTCTCTGGCATGGCTTATGCCTTCAGACTTTGCAGGGTCACTCATGGGAAAGTCATCACCATCAAATGACAAGTTGTCCCCACACTCCAGGCACCTTCAGACACTCATCTTTCCCTCGGGAGCTCAAGCAGAAGTGTCAATGGTGATACTCTGACACCAGCAGGAGATGCTGATGTCATCTGGAGCTCCTGCCCTGTTACCTTGTAGGAAGTCACCTTCTAGCTGGTCAGCTTTCTCTGGGCTCTCACGGGCATGGGGAGGAGGATGCAGAAAGGCTGCCTGGCTCCAGGGAAACGTGCCTATAGAGAAAGAGCCCACGGAGGGGCTTTCGGGTCTCCAGGGTAGGTCTCCTCTGTCTACAGAACATCTCCTTTCCCTCCTCTGGGGACCTTGCCTTCAAGATGTGATAAATCAGTGCAAAGTGTGTGTGTGTGTGTGTGTGTGTGTGTGTGTGTGTGTATGTGTGTGTGTGTGTGTGTGTGTGTGTGTATGTGTGTGTGTGTGTGTGTGTGTGTGTGTGCGTGCGCGCGCGCGCGTGTGTCCTGATAGATGCCCTGGGATCCATACCCTTGCTCTTTTATGAGATGATACACTCTTTGTCTGCTATCCTTTGGCTTGACTTCTCTAACTCTCCAAATATGCTAATCCGTTTCAAAAGAAAGAAACTTCATTCTATGCCTAGGGGGATGATGAGAACTGGGAATGGGTTGGGAGGCAGAGAGCGGTTTGGAGCCTCCTGCCTGTTTCTCCTGATGCTCAACCTGTCTTCACTGCTTCCCATGTTCCCCAATGAGACCCCCGCAGGCACCAAACAGTCCACGGCCTCCTCATTCTCCACCCCACACGCAGCTTCTCCGTTTTCAGAGTCTAACAGCCTTACATGCTTGCTGGCCCGGCTCACTGGTTTTATATTACAAATGAAGTTAGGAGGGCTGTAAACATAAGTGCAGCCAGTTTACATAAATACATTAAGTAAAATAGAAAAGTTCCTGCTTCCATTGCTCTCTATAAACACCATTTTCCACCTTCAGAGGTAGCCACTAGTTAGTGGCAGCTTGGGTTGTATTCCTTTTCTGTGAACCTGAGTGCATGAACACGCATGAAATAAGTAGTAGGCAGAGTCCCCAATTCTGTCCAGGGTGCCTCCCGGCGGCACCTTTCTCTGGAGGATCATCCTTGGCAGTTATTCAGAAATGTCCAGCTTAATGCCATAGCTACCCACGGGGCCACCTTAGCCAGTGACAGCATAGTACAACAGGTGTAGCCTTGTTCCTTGGCTCCCAGCCCTGTGGTGCCGTTAATGGCCAAGATCCTCCAGGCAGAATCATCCCCTAGTTTCTCACCTCGTCTTTCTTCTCCCCAGCCTTTTCCTGCTTCCCTAAGTCCTTCACAGGTTTATCTGAGAACATTTCCCCAGCAAATCCCTTGCATATAACTGAGGGCTGTAGATTGTCGTCTGTAAATGTATATACTCAGAGTATACACATATACTGAGTATATTCAAAGGAGGGTGTGTGTACCCTAAGTTTTTGGAAGTTGCTTCCCCCACCACACATGCCAATATACTACAGATTCTGAAAATAAGTCTACTTAATTTTGATGGCAGCGGGATTCTCTTGGAATTGATCAATGGACCTGCTAATGAAATTGAGTTCATTCATTCATTAAACAAATGGTTCCCAAAGATCCCCTGCTTGCCAGGTGCTGATTTAAGCCCCGAGGTTGTCTTTAACATTTTTTTTCTTAGAAAAAAAGAACAGAAATATTTTTAAAGCATACTCAAGCATTTGTGTAAGTGGTTTTGGAGGATGGATTCTTGGAGATGAAATCATGGGTCAGAGAGAAACTGCGTTTACAGTTTTAATGGGCCCTTTAAAAGGCGATGTTCCTGCTTGAACTGGAGCCCAGGCTCCTAGCTCTGGCGCTCCCTTTCTCTTCCTGCTCCTCCTCCCTGGAGGCGGCTCACCTGCCAAGTGAATTCTGGGAGGCGCCATCCGCGGATCTTTCCTGTCTTTCTGTTTCCTCTGGTACTTGGAGTGCAGGGGCTCATCCCAGTTTTCACTCGGGGGATCCAGACCAGTGGCAACAGGAAGCCAAAAAGGAGATGGCTTAGACAGAGGACAGGGGACTCGGAGAGAGTGAGTGACACACACTGATGTTCCCTGGGAGTACACTTGTTGGAGACTGGTCCCCAGTGCAGCCATGGCAAGTGGCTATTGGTTCTGGGGACACTGTACTTAGAAATGGATGCATCTGTTCCTGGGATAATGGATTCACAGACTACCACAGGAGAGGATTTGTCACACGAGTAGCTTCCGTGGCCATGCTGCTGTGCTTCCCAATGACTTCAGCTATGTCACAATGCAGCAGGGGGCCCAGCAGCTCCATACTGAGTCCATGCAGGCCTTTGGACTCACTCACCAGCATCATAAGCAGTATACAACTGCATCCTTTAAAAAGATTTTTTCAATTTACTTATTTACTTTATGTATGTGTGTGTGTGTGTGTGTGTGTGTGTGTGTGTGTTTGCGCACATGTCTGTGCACAAGGGAGAATGAGTTCTCTTCTTCCACTCCGTGGATTCTGGAAATAGAACTTACGTCTCCAGGTGTGGCCCAGGCACCTTGACCTGCTTGAGCCATCTTACCGGGTTTGAATTCTTATTTGTTTATTTTAATTTTATAGACATCATAAAAAAAAAAACTTGTCAATAAGCAAGACACTCATTATAATTACCTGGATTTAGATAGTTTTGTTAAAGAGGCAGAAAGTAGACTGAGACATCTACTTTTCCAGACCCATTTGTCAAAACTCCTACCCATAATATTTCACTGCCTGCCTCAGAATTGTTTCAGACTCAGGGTCCCAAATTATGTTTGGAGTTTCCGCCTTCAAGCGTGCTTTCCCAGTTCCCCACGATTGATGCCCGGGGGACTGACTGGGAGCCCCTCACTTCTCCAGCGTACTCTCTCTCCCTTTCTGGCTGTACGCTGGGGATCTCTCCATGCCATCTCTTCTCTGGCTTCCCTCTGCCATGATCCCAGGCCAGTCCTGCCCTGAATCTACCATCTTTAAGGGACTTGCTGCCCAGAAGGCAATCTATTTCTCTCTTACAGTCATGTGAGAATGTATTCCAAAGCCTGCAGGTCCATATCACTTCTGGGTTCATACAACCAGGCTTTCAGAGCAAGGGAAACTGAGAGCATCAGAGACCGGTGCAGTCTGACTGAGGCTAAACCAGCCAGGGGCCTCTTGGGTCTTTAGGCACTAGGACTAGAACCATAGACAAGTTGCATGTTTCCTCCAGCTAACTACCACAGCGCAGGTCATTCCAGACCCTTCCTATTCAGCTCCCCTCCCACACACACGCTTGGTGTAGCCTCCTCTCTTGGTCCCTTGGGTGGTGCCTCCTTTTCTCTTGGGCGTTCTCCAGCCCAGTGGATGTAGGGCATCAGAAGAAATGACTGTCACCAACCACATGTGGTGGGAATGGGAGAGGAAAGGGGGGTGAGCCGCAGTCCCCAGGCAGGTCATTCTGCCGTCCGTCTTCAGGTTCTTCATCAGGAAATTACAGCAGCAGAGAGTTCCCAAGACTCACTGTGTAGTGGTCTAAGAGTGTCTGGAGAACATTTGGCAGACAGACCCTTTTTAGGAAGTCTTTGTTCTTGTCTTGAATGACTTCAGTAGGTTTGCCCTCCTGTGTGGCCGTAATGATGTCTCATTGCACAGGAAATATAAGTCTATGCGCAGTAAGTGAAGGGGTGAGACCCTGTGCTTTCTTATTAGGAAAATGCATGGTATTCCTGATGTGACGTGGTTATTTGATTTCACATCCCTGGGGAATTGTTTTAGCAAGACCTATTGGGTCACTGCTGGCAACTTGTTGATTGATAGACACTTTGGAAAGATTTGAAAATATGCACAGGGAGTCCTAACCTTACCTGTGTTTAATTTTCTTTGTTAAATTTCTGAAGGGGTACTTAAAGGTACAGAGTAAATTTTAGCTTTGCGCTGGCGAGCCTGCTTTGAGCCTCCATGGTATAGGGAGAGACCTTACCCCGGCAAGTCGTCCTCTGAGACGACCGTGAGCCTGCACGGGTGCCCATGTACACGTGTGAGTGCACTCACAGAATAAAAATAAAAAAGCGCAAACAGAAAAGGTTTAGCTTTGTTAAGGCTTTTAAAAATAGAAATATATTGAGAACAACTTACATCAAATAATAAGAGACTGGTTAAACAAATACTAGAATTTACAGCCAATGGAAATCTTGGTAGCTATGAATTATTACTGGAGTACATTTTTAAAAGATTTCTTCTCTTTTATTTATTTGTATGTGTGTAGGAAATATGTGGGTGCCTGTGGGAGCTGTCAAATCCTCTAGAACTGGAGTTACAGGCGGTGGTAAGCTGTCGGATGTGGGTGCTGGGAACTGAACTGGGGTCCCTCTGGAAGAACAGCAAGCACATGTGTGTATGCATGTACGTATGTACAAGGTTTCTCTGGACAACCTGAACTCTCTCTGTAGATCAGGCTGGCCTCAAACTCACAGAGATCATCTGCATCTGCCATCCAAGTGCTAGGACTAAAGGTGTGCACCACCACACCTGGCGTGAAGTATGTTTTTAATGTGGATGAGAGGTGGTCATAGCAAGTAATTGTATGGAATCGGGTCATTTAAAAGCATGCATTTTTGGAGACATATTACCACATAAAATTTATACATAGCTCTAAAAGCACCTAGCAAGATCTTGAGGCTAGAGTGTGGCCTCTGGACCAGCAGGATTTTGTATCACCCCAGAACTCACCAGAAGGGCAAAATTCCCGGGACTCAGGAAGAGGACAGTGAGTTTGTGGCTAGCCTAGACTACATAACAAAACTCTCTCTCTCTCTCTCTCTCTCTCTCTCTCTCTCTCTCTCTCTCTCTGTGTGTGTGTGTGTGTGTGTGTGTGTGTGTGTGTTGAAGAAAATGAATTTTTGTTCACTGCGCAGTCTACTCTGTGCAAGTTCTGTATGTCTGCAAGGGGTTTCCATGTCTCCTTTTCATTTATTCATTGAGGATAAATATATATTATTGCCACAGCAAATAAAAAAGATGACATTTTCTGCAAAGTACATAGATGGATTTGGTCATCGAAATCTTCTTGGCAGAAGACAGCAGGCATGAGGGGGCCAGGCCCTCTCAGGTGTTCACTTAAAATCCTCCTCCTTCTCCACGTGCATTTTAGTTCTACCAGGTAGATCGTGGCTTACAAGGTGACATTTTCAGAAACACCCTGTGCTTCCCAGGCAGGACAAATGGCAGATGGCCACAGGAGTTGGCCATGGTCAAGCCTCCACTCTGGGCACCGAGAAGTCCTCTTTCGAGCCTTCCCACCCTTGCGGCATGGTCTTCCCATTAAGATGCAGGCTGGCAAGGCAGATTAGATCATTTTGCTTCCAGTAAGCGAGCTGGCTACTTATGCATTCTTTAGCATCCTCAGTGCCAGACACATTTCTCAATCCTCCTTTGCTGGTCAGCCAAGCCCAGGAACAGAATGTTTCCACCTTCCTTACGTCAGTCCGTCAGGCTGGAGCAGGTGGCTCTGTTGGAAGGTTCCCATGCTCAACTCTGGATGTTCAGAAGATATCTGCTCCCAGCTCCACTGAAACCCGGCTAAAACCCCACCCGGGGAACAGAGCAGCGGCCTCTGGGTCACACCCTTTCAGATCATCTCCCTGTATGTGCCCATGATGCGAGTGTGCAGCAACAGCCGCTGGCTGTGAGCTGGGCGTACTTCCTGATGGAGAAGGACGCTCTGTGAAGACACTGAGGTGATGCCATCCCTTATACAAAAGCACAAACCAGGCCCCGAGTGAGGAGGGGTGTCTGGAAATTAAGTCTGCCCAACACTGGCCTGAAAATATGGAGGTAATGACCTTGGTTGTTAGGTTAGAAGTCAGGGCTGGAATTAAGTGAGTGAGCCCCCTGCCACAGGAACAGTGGAACAAAAGCAGGGATCCTAGCCGGGGTTGTTTGGAGAGTGAGTGATAGCCAGGCTGTAGACCTCCAGGAGGGAGGGCGTGGTATGGGGCGTCGGCCAGGCTGAAGTCAGCTTTGGAAAGCTCAAGTGCGCACAAAGCAGGGCCTATGTCTTGGAAGGGAGGGTAGAGGAATGGCATGGGGTTCAGGGTGCTTGTCTGGGGCTCAGAGCCAGGTTCTAGAAGGCACGATGGTAACAGAAATGCTGCTAGCTGAGTACGGGAGCCACTCAAGAGAGATTCGAGGCTGCAGAGCTCCTGGGATCTCTTATCTAGTTCACCTACGCTAAAAACTCAGAGGAGTTGTCAGTGTGTGAAGGGGACATGGATGTTGACCCATCCATCCATCCGTCCGTCCATCATCCATCCATCCATCCATCCATCCATCCATCCATCCATCCATCCAGTGTGTGTAAACTGGAGATCAGGGCAGTTGCAGGATGGCCTGGCAGATGGGACAGCTATGGATGGGTGATGTGGTCTTCAGGGTTGGCCACCAGAGCCTGCTCCAGGCCAATAGCAGTTGGGATGCCAATGAAGTGGGTGGTCAGTGGTCAGAATGTAGTCTCTGTCACCAGAACGTCCTGGCTTTAAGAATCCAAGGAAAGCTACATGTGTAAGCAGACTGTAGACAGGACACAGCTCCCTCTGCAGCCTTCGTGCATCCTGTAAGCCCTGTTGGTCTGGCAGAGGCTCCACGGTACCTCTCCTTTCCGCCATGGTGCTTGATCTCCCTTTCTTGTAGGGAAGGAAGCAGCTTCAGATTGCTCTATCTCAGCCACTTTGGGGTTCAAGCTCCTCGGGGGTCTGGAGCTGCAGTCTTCTAGCAGCTTATTGAGTGCTGGCTAGCTCCTGTCAGTGCCCATGCCTGACACCTCCTGCCAGCCACCTGCAACCTAAGAGGTGTTGCCAGTGTGTGAACTAATCTGATCTCTACCACCCGGATGATAATTTTTGCTTGTTTGCAGACAGGGTCTCACTATGGAGCCCATTCTACAGCCATTGAGTCTCTCATACTGCCAAGGTTGTCTTTGAAGTCTTTATTCTCCTGCTCCAGCTCCTCAAGTGCTATGAACTACAGATGTGTGCCTCCATGCCCTTCTTGGATGCTAATCTTAAGCCACTTCTCCTCAAGAGGACAAAAGACCTGCTGGCTAGCAATCTCTGGTCTTCTCTCCTCCCACATGGCCCTGGGCACAGCCCTGGTCTCAATCCCTTTAACTCACTGCTGCAGCCAGCACCACTGTGAAAAAGCCAGTGTCCGTTTTCCCTATTGGTGTTCTCTGAGGGTTCACTCTGCCCACCACCAGCTAGATAGGCTGAGAGTCTGGTATGATGCCGGCCTTCAGTGGTCTTCCCCTTTTGTCCTTGGGTTCTACCCCTCCTAGAGTTGTTGTAGTCCTCACATGCTATCCTGAAGGACATGGTGACTGCTGTTTGTTCTAAGTAAAAGTATCAGGGGTCTCTGAGCAGGCCTGAGCATGCACCCGGCACCTCACTTGGTCAGCAGGCTTTGTATTCAGTAACACCATGGACTGAGATGCATTCTGTGGGAGTATAAAGGTCACTAGTATAAAGCTAGACCTCAGGTGGGCACCTGAAGGCCCCTGACACCAAAGTCAACCAAGGTCACTGTTTTGTTGCAGTCCCACACTCTGACATGATGAGAGCACACCCAGGCAGAGGTGGGTATGAACACAATGTCCCTGAGCATGGGGCTGGGACTGCATCCTCAGACAGCTGCATGGCGTTTGTCCTTTCTCTGTTACCCAGATTTCAGTGTGAGCATTGCTGGCACAGTCCCTATTGATGATGCCATCGTTACCACCCCCACCTTGGTACTGTTTGAACCCCCTCCCACCTGCAGGGTCTGATGAGATCATCCACTGATGTCACAAGTCGAGGAGAAATTGAAAAAGGCTTTCATGTTCCCCTCTCTGTACTGGGCTGAATGCCCGGGTACCTGTCCCTTCCACGGCTCTCTCTGAAGAGTTAGTGGCAGCTCAGGAGAGAGCCAGTAGGTAGCCTTCAAAACCACACTTGCATCCAGTCTGAGGCCACAGGTAGAAGGTCTGACTCTGGCCTTGGCAAAGGCAGCACTTGACAGATGTCTCTAGGGAGACTTGGCTGCCACATGCCATCCACACACATCTGTGCCTCTGCAGGCAGGTGTGGCCCCCACCTGCCTCCTGGCAGAACTTGTAGCAGATTATGCATGGTGTGCTACCAACACACCAGCCAGACCCCAAAAGGATGACATGTCCAGGTGGGTGGCATCGTGTACATGGGATGCTCCCTCATGGCCTTCTGCATTTCTGTGAGTGCATGGACATCCGGACACAAAGTCATGAGGAGCACCAGAAGCATGTGTGCTGATTCATGGTGTAAGGACGTGGGCAAGGGAGATTTGACTTTATCTGTAAGGTCCAAGTTTCCAGCAAAAATATATTCATGTATATATTTGTTAGGTAATTAAAATATAGTAAATTAAAAAGAACTATCACAAGGAAATGGTTTTATTTAAAACAATAAGACCCCGGGCCTGGAGAGAGGGCTTAGTGGTAAGGAGCATGTGTGGTCCTTACAGAGCGCCCAAGTTGGGTTCCCAGTGGCTGTAGTGGGCAGCTCACAACCACCTGTAACTCCAGCTCCTGGGGATCTGATGCTCTTCTGGTCTCTGTGGGCACTGAACTCACATGTGCAATTTAAAAGATCTTAAACATAAATAGGAACTAGAATCCTACAATGCCAAGACTATATAGAAAGTGGAGATGCTTTCTTAAAATCAAACATATAAATAACTATAGAACTGCGATGAAAGGGCTAGAGATAAGGAAGGTAACTCTCATCCAGGTAGGTCGCCACGATCACTAATTATTGAGCTTGTACTCGGTTGTACAAAAGTAGTCTCTAACCTTCTGTCATGGCTACCCAGGAGCGGCCTCAGTGAGCAGAGGGGCTCCTGGCCCCCCCAGGAGAAGACAAGTAAGACTTTCAAGGATGCCTCTGAGTGAAAGCAAACAAACATCAAAAGACTGCCACGTTTATCTGTGGGTGGGGCCAGGAAGCAGGTAGGTGATCCCTAAAGACCCCATAGATGAAGACTGATGACCCCCCACCATTCTGTCCCAGGATAGTGGTCCAATCCCTGACCAAGGGCTAGTCTTGGGACTGTGGACGGGCCAGCACCGTGCTGCTCACTGACCTATCACACTGTCATATCACACAGGATGTCATCACACAGGATGTCAGCTGGTGCTCTGTTGAACTCCCCACCCTGCCACCTCCCCACCCCACCCCCAGCAGGAAGTCAAGGATCTCTCCTTTGTCTGCAATTCCTGGAGCACGACCTTCTCAGGAATGCTGACCACAGACCCAAGGTGTTCCTTTCAAGACTCTGTGGCCATGCAGACAGCCCTGTGTCACCCGCTTCAGCCCTTTCCCGCAGGACAATGGGTGCACAGGGCAAATCTGTCAGTGAGAGGAGACTTGAGGCCCAGTGTGATGGATACAGCCGGGTAGGCCTCTGCCATTGGATCTTTCGAAAGCCCAGGCTTGGGGAAGGGAGGCTATGTCTTTCCTCTGGGGACCTGGACATTACAGCGATAAACCTGCTGTTTGTCCTAATTAGCAGCCTTAATACCTCACACAAGCCATTAACAGGCTGGTGCATAGATACGCATCCTTAGATGTAATTAGTAATGTCGTTAGCCTAATCCATAATCAATACCTGGGTAATTGCTTCCTAGGGTTTATATTTAGTCTGTGGGGTTGTGAGAAACATCCATCTGCAGAGAATCTAATGGACATATGTATATAGGTCACTGACAGCCAAATTCATGCGGGAGTCCCAGGAGTTATGGCCTCACGTTAGAAGGGGACCATGGTGGCTCAAAGAGTGGGTTTTGGCTTTCCAGCTACCTGGCCTTTGAAAAGCTTCCGTGACCATGCCTCTGGCTCACCCCAAATTTGAACCGGAGCTCTAGAACAAGAGAGACCACTTTGGAAACTAAGACAAAGGGTGGTCCTGGGGCCAGGGAGACCAGACCACAGGCATAATCCAGTGCACACCACCTCCCTGCCAGGAGAATGTGAAGAGGGTACTGAGGATGACACACCCAGACCAGAGCTGCTTGACCATCAGGCTGTCACGTCCCACCCTTCTACGTGACTTCCTCTGTTGGCACTTAGGCCCTGCCGGGAAGGCTGTGGTTGGGCCCAGTGTTTTCCTCTTTGACAGCACTGGCCGCTCAAGGTCAGCTGGAGTGACAGAGGAGGAGCCTGTGGACAGCTATCGTATGAATGGGCTCCCGTCTGACTGCAGTTGGCATGAATTGCAAGCTTCCGCTTCCAGGAACGTCTCCAGCAAAAAGATCTGGGCCGAGAAGGTCCGGGCTGGAGCGCTCTGAAGGCTAGCCGTAAATCTCGCCCCATCCCCCGCCCCAAAATGATGATGCATAAGCTAATTGCTCTGGAGGCACCCCGCTCACCCCTGGAGCCAACATGTCATTCTGCATCCCTCCAGCTCTGCCACTCTCTGGGAACAGGGCCAACGAGGGGTGGATGGGAGTTGGCAAAGTCACCACGAAGGAAAACATTTTAATTCATTTAATTACGAGACTCTCAGAAATCCATGCTCTGTTTCTCCTTGGGCTGGTTAAAGAAAATGAGAAGTGGCTTGCTCCGACCCCCACCTTCTCCCTAGCCAAAGAGGCTCTGAAAAGTGTCGGGTGTGGGCAGCACAGAGCTGTGCACAGCCGGGAACAATAGCCCGGCACGTACAGGGCTAGTCCGCCCACCGCTGGCTTGCGAGACCCCCCCCCCCTGCGGTTTACATTTCCTTCTGTGATCTGCATTTTGCTGCACACTAAACTTTGTGATTTCTTCCTTTTCCAAGCATGCAGGTGACATGAAGGTTGTAACGTGTGAAACCTATAGAGAATTATCAGCCTTTCCTTATCCATAACAGAATGTCATTTACCATCCAGGCCACTATCCTGTAACACAGACTCACTAGGTGGAGAGGTTGTTTGCGGTCTCCGCTCTAGCTCCTGAGAATGGACACAGTAGCTACCACCAGAAGCTTACATCTCTTTAAGAAGAGCACCGAGTAAAGACAAATGTATCAAATGGTGGAAAGGAAGGTACACAAAATATCCCCCTAGTGAACACCAGCCTGGGGCGCCCAGTAGAGAGAGAGAGAGAGAGAGAGAGAGAGAGAGAGAGAGAGAGAGAGAGAGAGAGAGAGAGAAACTCCCTCTGCTCTTCACCGGGGCAAACAGGAATCAGGTAGCTGTTAGCCTAGGGCAGAAAATCCTCTAAACAGTGCCTCTTGATTTTAGTGAATAATTGCTGGGCCTTGGCGGCTGCAGTGGGCAAACAGCCAGGAGACTTCTGAAGGACTCTGCCAGGGACGTGTAAGGCTGTGGGCACAGGTACCCTAAGCCTGGATGGCAAGGTCTTTCTTCTTGCTTGGGTAGCAATGGAAACCGGAGTGAGTAGTGTAGAAGCCCATAGTGGCCCCTGCCTCTATCCCCAATCCCTAGAGGAGATTGGGACAGGCAGAAATTGGGACATTGCTAATCCATGTGTGGAGGACAGAGTCTGTTTTTCCCAGGAGAGGAAGAATCTTATCTCTGTCCAGTGGGTACAACTGTGTCCACTAGCAGGGAGTTTCTGCAGATTCCTCAGTTTTCCTGCTTCTCAGGGCCTCTTGACCAGCTTGGCCTCTGGCTCCGTATGGGATCCAGGATACATGGCCTCCCGAGACCCCACCACCAGCTAGCTCCAGCCATTTCACACTGGAGAGTAGATGGCAATCGGCAGTGTCTAAGGTGCTACAGCCTGGCGAGCGAATACCTTGTGTATGTATGGCTGCATCACCTGTCAATTAAAAAGCCAATGGCCTATGGCTTAGGCAGGAAATAGAAGGTGGGACATGTGGGAGAAGAAAGGATTCTGGGATAGAGCCAGGCACAGGAGATCTACCAAGGAAGATGTGAGGAGACAGACTCATGGTACCTGAGCTCAGGTCACTAGCCACACAGCAGAGTGTAGGTTAAAATAGTTGGGTTGTTATGATCTAGCCAGAGTAGAGCCTAGCTATATGGTCAAGGTATTTGTAAGTATATTTTCGAGTCTGAGTCTTATTTCTGGGATCCTGGGGCAGGGAGGAAGAACCAGGGTCTAACTTCTACAACAGCCACTGCTAAATGCACATCCATGCCCCAACCCTTTACTGAACCTGAGCTCGCACCAACGGGACCCATCTTATCCCACAGCCCCAGGGAGGAAAACCAAGTCACATAAACATACAAAACCGTTTCTGGGTATGCGCCCAGGAAGAGTATAAAACAAATCGTGGGAACGCCAGCCACGGGCTGGCATGGCGGGGACAGCCTGCAAGCACCACTGTGCTGAAAAGTCAAATCTGCAAGGAGATGTCCGGAGCAAGGGAGCGGCACAGCGAAGGGCCTGCGGCAGGCACAAGCCCGGAGAGCTCTGGGCAGGAGGGCGGTATGGGACAGAATTGAGCAACCCAGGGAAATGCCATGGTCAGTGAAGCACGTGGGTTTAAGCTCCCTTCTAGAAGCAGGAAAGCAGGGTTTGTATAGGGTTAATGTGGATGGTACATTTGGCTGGGGCTGCGGGGCAGGGGGGGGGGCGGGCGGGGGTGTGCCCTGGATGCCAGGCTGAGGAGGCAGGATCTCCTGGAGGAGACAGGCGTTCCAGCAGGGCTGTGACCCAGTGTGCTTGCTCATCTCTATGCTTCTGCTCTACCCAAGTGTCAACCTCTGAAGGTCATGACCTTGTCCTAGCCAAGTGTCAACCTCTGGTGGGTTCACACCGGACTGCATCCGACCCCTGGGGGAGAAAGGATACAGTGAATGACTGCTTAATGGGCTTCCCTGTGGAGTGATGAAAATGCTCTGGAACTAGATGGTCACATGACCTAGTGAATGACCTGAGTGTCGTTGGCCTTGCACTTTAAAATAATGCAGTTTGGGTCGTGTGTATTTTTGTGACAATAAAAACATTAGTTCAATGTCTTTTCATGATAAAACTTTCTAGAAGCATAAGGACAGGACATTTCCCCAACTTGCGTGCGCGCACACACAAAAATACCACCTCTTATTGCTAACATTATATTTAATCACAAAAGACTAGATGGTTCTTTTCTTGAGATCAGGAAAACAGGGATGCCGGGTCTTGCCTCTGCTATTCAACTCGGCACTAGCAACTCTAGACTGCAAAGCATGGCGACACATATGAGGAAATAAAAAGCATTCCTGTTGGGAAGGAATAAATAAAATTGCCTCTATTTGTAGATGATTGTCCACATTTTAAAAAATCTGAGAAGGGCTAGGAATGTGGCTTAGTCTGCAAAGTGCTTGCCGTGCAAACACAGGGAGCCAAGCTTGATGCCCAGAACCCACATAAAGAGCCGAGCATGGCGGCACATGCTTTTAATCACAGGACTGGCGAAGTGGAGGCAGGCAGATCCCTTGGGCCACCCACAGAGCCTAATCAGTAAGTCCCAGGCCAGTGACAGACCCTGTTTTAAAAACACAAGATGAGAGGCCTCTGAGGAACAACACCTAAAACTGACCTCTGATCCATACATACATATGTGCACAAAATCCTAAAATAAAAAGTACATCTTGTAACTTATGAGTTCAACCAGGCAGGATACAAATAAGGGAAATATATTGGAAACTACAGGAAGTGCACAAACTCGCGGAGGATAAATGACACACCACTGACTGAGATCTGGATCCCTGAGGACACAAAGAAGGAGAGTGAAAGTCTGAGGACTGAGTGAACATGAAAATTCAACTCAAATCTGTGGGATACGGTGAAGACAGTCCTAAGAGGGAAATCTACAGTGCTGAGTATCTACATAAAAAAGGGAGATTCTCAAATTAATAACCTAATGTTGCACCTGAAGGCCTTGAGAAGACAAGAACGAACAGTATCCCAAAACAGTAGATTGGAAGTAGATCATCAAACTCAGGGCTGAAAATAATGACAAAACTTAAAAATACAAAGAATCAATGAAGCCAAGAGCTGCTGCTTTGGCAAGATAAACAACACTGATAAGCCCTTTGGCCAAGTTAACTAAAAGAAAGGGAGAGAGAGAGAGAAGACAAAAAATTAAATCAGACAAGAAAAAGCAGAGACTATAAAAGATACCAATGAAACTCAGAAAATCATAAGGGCAGACTTTAAAAACCTCTAATCCATTAAGCTAGAAAGCTTAAAAGAAATGAATGAATTTTTAGATACACACACTATACCAAGATTAAGCCAGAATGAAATCAATGGCTGAAGCCATCCATAACCAGCAGTGATTGAAGCAGCAATAAAAAGCCTGTCGACTTGGAATAAACCCAGAACCAGACAGATTCACAGAGGAGCTCAACCAGAACCTCAGGGAAGACCCAGCATTGATAATATTCAGATTTTTGCATAAAATAGAAAAGGAAGGAAGACCTGCAGACTCTTTTTATGAAACTAGTATTACCTTGATATTGAAACCAAGTTAAAAAAAAAGAAGAAAATTAAAGGCCAACCTCCCTCTTGTACAAACACACACACACACACACACACACACACACACACACATCTCAATAAAACATAGCCAACTGAATCCAAAAGGATATCAAAAAATCATAATCAATTTAGCATCATTCTAGAAATGCAGGCATGACTCATGAAGTACAGTTGCCTCTTGTTGTTTAAATAAAGACTCCGAGGCTGGAGAGATGGCTCAGCGGTTAAGAGCATTGTCTGCTCTTCCAGAGGTCTGGAGTCCAATTCCCAGCAACCACATGGTGGCTCACAACCATCTGCAATGGGATCTGGTGCCCTCTTCTGGTGTGCAAGTGTACATGCAGATTGAGCACTTATATATAATACAAATAAATATTTTTTAAAAGACTGAAAATATACTGTAGAGAACAAAACAGTATCTCTAACAAATGTTGTTGGGAAACTGGATTTCAACAGGCAGGAAAAGTAAGTTGGATCCTTGTCTCTCTCCCTAAGTGGATCGAGGACATCACCATAGACCCAAGACCCTGAAACTTCTTGGAGGTTAAAAGCAGAGAGTATAAGTTGGCTCATGAGGTAGGAGTAAGGGCTTTCTGTGTAGGGCTCTGGTAGTGCAGGAAGTACAACAAAAGACAGATGTGATCTCATAAAACAAAAAATACTCGGGGATGGCGAGGAAAATGGTTGGTTGATTGAAGAGACAGCCGGGGAATGGGAGAAAGAAATCCTTGCCAGTGAGCCGGCCAGCTGAGGAACACAAAGAACTCAATAAGGCAAACATTAAGAAAATGAGGAATCCAGTTAAAAATTGTGGAGTTGAACAAACATTTGTCAAAAGAAGAAATACACTGACAAGAAAACACGTCTAAAGGGGGCTCAGTGTCCTTGACTTACAGGGAAATTCAGATTAAAACCACTTTACTAGTTCATCTTGCTCAATCAGAATGGCCACCATCAGGCATCCAAACAACAACGAATATCATCAACATGGCTGTAGGCAAAGGATCGCTCCCCCCCCCACTGTTGGTGGGAGTGGTCACTGCTGTAGCCACTCTGGAGTCAGGAGGAAGGATTATCAGGGGGCGGGGGCAGCAGGGAAGAAAAAAACGAGAAATGGAACTGCCACGTCCCAAGGGACTTCATATCCTACTACAGAGATATTTACATATGTATAGTCATAGCCAGCTACTCATAATAGCTAGGAAATTTAATCATCCTACATGTCCACCAACAGATGAATTGATAACAAATATGCTGTATTTATGCACGATAGAAAATGACTCATCTATAAAAACTGCATTCATGAAAATTTCAGGTAAATAGATGAAACTGGAAAGAAATTATGAGTGAAGTAAGCCAGGCCCAGAAAGACAAAGGCTGAGTGTTCTCTCTCATATGCAGATTCGAATCTTTGTTTTGTATGTTCAAGTTGGAGCACAAATAGAAGCCACAAGACTACAAAGGGGCCACCAGGGAGGGGGTGTGTTTAGAGAGAGCAGGCTGGGCTGCGGATTTTGAAATGGTAGGTGTGGAGGTTGGGGGTGGGGAGAACATAGTTTGTTAAAGGTGACATGAAGTAGGGAGTTGGAATACCAGGTGTGAAAAGGCTTAAGCAGGGAGCGTCACAAGAGGACTCCGAGATTTGATGAGGTGTTTAACCTAAAGGTGTAAATCTCAATTGAGACTCAATTAGAATCTAATTAGAAGCATGGTAGACTATGCCTGTTATGAAAGAAAAGAGGGAGCTACTGGGGCTTAAATATTTAAATATTTGAGTGTAGTTTGGGGCAGAGGAGATGGAAAAGAGAAGGGTAGTGGACAGGTAAACCAAAACTATGAATTTGTGAAAAATCCTTATGGAGGCTCCCTAGTTAGCAAGCTAATTTTAAAATGCATATGTTTTTTAAGACTCAGTGCTGTTCCCAGAAAACAGAGGTAATTAAATGGAAGTTACGGAGCAGATCATGGATGCCTTCCTAGGAGTTATTGGTCAGGGAAGCACCAGAGGTCTCTAAAACAACCCAGGCTATTACCATCGTTCTAAGACCCTGTTGTTGAAGATGCTGCACACGTTGGATGCAGGCCATAGAGAAGCCATTCTCAAACAGACGGGAAAGCTTTCTTCCTGCTGCCCAGCCTTCCAGTGCATAGATGCTATGCGAGGTGAGAAAAGTCACCAATAGTCTTTCCTAGTACTCAAGCTGCATGCCACAACCTCACTCTGCCAGTCAAGATGGCAGGGTCAGTGCAATGGTGGTGCAAGTTCTATAGAGGCAACCAACCATTTCTTGGGTTGATCGGAGGCCTGATCCACAGGAGGGAGATTAATCCCTGGTACTATATATCTTCTCAAAAGCAGTGGCTAGGGAGGCCCTAGTCTCTAAGGCAGAACCAGCGATGATTGTTATTTTGCTAAATGTTCATAATTGACAAATTGCCTTATAAATACTCATGTTTATACTCATAGACCTGGGCTATTCCCAACCTTGCTTGAAGACGTTTCTTTGTGCAATGGGTGGCAGTCAGACAGAAACTCATAACTTTTCAAAGTGCTGGAAGTAGGTGACGGAGTGCTTGGCCTTAAACCGGGCACATTTATCAACTCTCCTGCCCACCTTCGAAGTCTCAGGGAGCATCATGGAACAGGGGGACAGAGAGAATAGGGGCACAGGCTGGGAAGGAGTGCCATGAATTGCTGACTTCTGGACATGACACAGATGTGTAATTCATGAGCTCACAGCAGCCATGGTTACCTGCACAAGACCTGAACAAGATAAAAGCAGCCAACATCCTGGACTAGGTAGGGGAGGAGGTCTGGAGGCCTCACCTTTACTGAAGAGCTATTGATTGGTACTGGAGAGTGGAGAATCATTCTTATTTGAGGATATAGCTATTGGTAAGCTACCCGTGGTCCAGTGGATAGCCCCAAACCCGTGCACATGTAGGCAGCACTGATGGGAGTTAGTGGTTTACAAAAAAGAAAAGAAAAAAGAAGACATGAAGTTGGGAGGGGAACATGTTGGGAACAAGTTCACAGGGAACTGGAGAAAGGAAACTGAGGATAGATAGATGATCATATTTCATTGTATACATGTATGATGGTCTCAAAACTTAGAAACTTTAAAGTAAAAAATATGTTACTTAATTCTAGATTTTATAATTGTACTTTTTCCTCTGTCATCTCTAATACATTTTTATTTTTTGAAACTAAAATCTAATTACACCCTTATCCCTTCCTCTTTTCTCTCTCCAACCATTCAGATTCACTCCTATCTCCTTGGTCTGTCTCAAATCTAGGACCTCTATCTCTTTAATTGTTATTGCACACATTCCTATTATATGCACGCAACCTGTTGAGTCCATATTATGTTACTAGAATGTATATAATTTGAGGCATGACTTGGCATTAGAAAACCAATTTGTGGGCTCTTCCCTAGGGAAGACTATTTCTTCTGATCCCAGAATTCCTTATGTAGTTCTTTGCCTAAGGTAGAGGGTTCTGGATCTCTCTCGCTTCCATGTTAAGTGTGTCCATTGGTGTCAGCCTTGTTCAGGTTTTGTTTAGGCAAAAGTTTTGAAACTTCATAGGTGTAGCTTCTCTGACATTTCTAGGAAACAATCTCATAGTAAACTTCCTAGTCCTCCGGCTCTTACCACCTTTCTGTTCCCTCTTTTGCTATGACTCCTGACCCCTAGATGCAGAAGTTGTGCTGCTAATGTATCACTTGGGGCTGAGCACGGCATAGTCACTTGCTCTCTGCATTTTGATCTGTAGTTTTCTGTAATGGTCTCCATCGACTGCAAGGGGATATTTCTTTGATGAGGAGCCAGCCCTATATTTGTGACTTAAGCATAAATATTTATCACATAGTTAGAAGCTATGCTTGTTTAGTTAAGTGGATTTTGTAGGTTCCCTTCTAATACCCATGAATTCACTAGTGCCAGGTTTCCATTACTGGCACAATCTCCATCTTGTTGAACGGGCCAGAAGTCCAATTAGAGAGCTGTTGTATCACCAAGATAAGCATGCTACTACTGTGGTCTTAGAGATATCATGCCATATTGGTCATTGTTTAGATATTTACATTATGATTCACAACAGTAGCAATATCATAGTTATAAAGTAGCAATGGAAATGATTTTATCATTGAGATCATCACAACATGAGAAACTGCATAAAGGGTCACAGCAGGAGGAAGGCTGAGCACAACTGCCCTACAGCGTGTAGCTGTAGCGAAGGACTTCCTGAATAGAACTGTGTGTGTCCTGAAATTGAAGTCAGCAATTGACAAGTGGGGAATCATAAAACTAAAAGGCTTTTGCACAGCTAAAGAAACAACCCATCAAGAGAAGAGGAAGCCCACATAACAGGAGAGGATTCTGCCAGCTATGAATCTGACAGGTTTAATATCCAGAATATATTAAGAACTTTAAATGGGGGGAGTAAAGAATTAGACAGCCAAGGGGGCGGGGCAGGAAACAGGCTATGGCTCTGAACAGAGAGTACTCAAAAGAAGAAAAAGATGGCTAAGAAAATATCTCAAAAATGTTCCTTGTCCCTAGCAATCAGGAAAATACAACTCAAAACAACTTGGGGGGTTGCACCTCACCCTAGTCAGAATGACAGCAAAGGAACCAACAACCATAGCTGGCGACAGTTTGGGGGAAGAAGACCACTTCATCCACTAAATAGTGGATCACAGACTCATTCAGCCCCTCTGGAATTCAGTGTGGAGCATGCTCATAAAAGTAAAAAAAATCCACCATATGATCCAATGTATGCCCAAAGGACTTGACAGCCCCCTCCGCTGATGTGTGCTCAGCTGCGTTCACTGCCGCTCTCTTCGCAATTAGCAGAAAACGGGAACACCCTAGATCTCCTTCAGCTGATGAGTGGATAGTGAAACGTGGCCCATAGGCACTATGGAATACTATTCAGCTGTAAAGAAAAATAAGATCATAAAATTTGCAGATGAATGGGTGAAACTAGAAAATATATTGAATGAGGTAACCCAGACCCAGAAACACAAATGTCGTGTATTCTCTCGCATCTGCAGCCCTTAGATCCAAATCTTCAGATGTGAGTGTATGACATGGAGTAACCACAGAAATCTGGAAAAATAAAAGGGACCATAGGGCTACAGGAGAGACCGAAATAGTGGGGCTAATGAACGTTTAAAAGCAAAAGAAAGCCTTCAGTATTTATCAGTAGGCTCTGCACGGTGGGAGAGTCACCACTGTGCTCATGCCCTGAACTAGGGAGACCTCACTCCCGCTTCGGATCTCCCCATCTGTTGATCTATTTGTCCATTATCCATCCATCTGTCCATCACCTGTCTATCCTCTGCCCTGCTCTGACTCTCAAGAACGAAGAGATGGCTCAGCCGGTCAAGCTTGTACCGCGCAGATATGACCGGAGTCTGATTTCCTCCTTGCATCTTTAGTGAGTTAGGAATCAGAGAGTGCACAGAAACGGGATCCCACTCTGAAAACTCCAGGCCCGCCCCTAGCAATCCACCTCCTCCAGGGAGGCTCCACCTCCTAAGGGTCCATGACTTCCCAAACCGCGCCACCAGCGAGGGACCAAATGTCCAAACGCTTGAGCTCATGGGGGACATGTCCCATTCCAACCACGATAGAGGGGCTGCCTGAAGCTTACTGTCAGGCCCAGAAGCAGTGTGTGCAAGGGATGAAAATGGAAACCAGGGTGTGTTCAGGGGACAGTTATGGGCCCATGTGCTGTAAGGTTGCCAGTGCGGTGGACCTTATAGGAGCCTTAATCTGCCATGCAGTAAGACCATTACCTTGGGGTAAACTGCCTGAAAGTTTTGCATAGTCTAAGTAGTGGGTTCTTTCATGGATTTGAAATGGGTGATGTAAAAGTTGTTCTATGTATCTAAGACACTCAGAATGACAATTTTAAAAACCATTATACACACCAAACTTAGGGAAGAATACAAGCTGTGTATGGTGGTCCAAGCCTATAATCCCAGCACTCAGGAGGCTGAAGAGGAAGACTATAAATTCAGGACCAGCCTGGGCTACACAGTGAGACCAGGCTATAAAACAAACAGGAAAGAGTGTATACAAAAGAAGTATATGGTAGTGAGAGTACCTCATGGGCTGGGGTGTAGCTCAGTGGTTAGGCCTGTGCAGAGCTAGTGCAATCCCCAGAACAGGGAAGGTTTTGTCTTTCATCTTCCAAGTATCCAAGGGCATCCCTGGAAATTAAATTGCCAGTTTGAGGACTTTAGACCACCCTAATGCTATGAGTTAAGGCTAGGATCCTACATGGAGACTCATTTGAGTTCATTGTCTGTCTCCCCTGATCTTGTGGGCTAAGGCTAGGATCCTATATGGAGACTGAGCATTTGATCGTGGAGTTCATTTCCAGAGGAGTCTGGACAGAGGTCCAGGGCAGGTAATTTCCCTTGGTGCTCTTGGGGGAGGCAGATTTATTTCCAGTCTACCTTTTATGTCAAGTTCGGCACAATCAGGCTTTCCTGCAGAAATCTGGGTCATTCACGGGCCAGGACTTCTGTCCACTCTCTATCAGGAAGTCACAAAACCCAAGGATTCAAGTTCACCTCTTCTGGCACGCTTCCTCGAGCTAACAGATCTTGGCTCTCATTTCAAGGTTTCAATAGTCTCTTCCTTTTTCCTAAATCCTTAATGCACTTTAGAAAATTAATTCTGTATTTCGTCCAGGTTTTCAGTGTAAGAGACACTCTGCCCACCTACTATATCATTAAAAGGTATTCAGAATGACCCAAAGTTTTTAAGTTTCCAAATTATGTAATTTAAAAAATTATGCAGTAAGTTTTTGAAAGACATGTCTTAATCCTGGAGGTTACTGACCTCTCTGCCTTCTTGGTCCACCCCCACTGCTGACTCCATGGGTTCTTCTGGCTACCTTCACTGTGACTGTGGCCTTTATGTGTTGGGACATAAAGTCCTGAAGTCCTCTGTAGGCTACGCCGTCTGGAGGTGTGGATCTGTTTTGATGGGGTACCAGGAGTCTGGAGCCTCAAACCCTCAAACCCACTCCTTAGCACTAAAACATGGATTGCACATTTAAGCCCGAGTCCATGGCTTAAAGAAGTCAGGCCATGTTCCTGACACTTGACTCTGGGACAGAGTTAAGAAGCGGTCTGTGCTGGGGCCTAACAGCTGCCTCGCTCTGTGATCCTAACCAGTACCAGGCTCCTTCATGTTCCTTGTGAGGTGCACTATGCTGAACTAAGTGACAGATGTGAAACTTCCCACCAACCCTAAAGAGTTATAAGAATTCAGACCTTTCCTTTCTTCTAAGGATTGGTCTGAAACCAACTGGGGATTTGGTCCTGCCATGAAGATGGCATTCTGAAGAAGCTCCTCTGGCCCCTTCTTCTTCTTCTTCTTCTTCTTCTTCTTCTTCTTCTTCTTCTTCTTCTTCTTCTTCTTCTTCTTCTTCTCCTCCTTCTTCTCCTTCTTCTTCTTCTTCTTCTTCTTCTTCTTCTTCTTCTTCTTCTTCTTCTTCTTCTTCTTCTTCTTCTTCTTCTTCTTCTTCTCCTTCTTCTTCTTCTTCTTCTTCTTCTTCTTCTTCTTCTTCTTCTTCTTCTTCTTCTTCTTTTTCTTCTCCTCCTCCTCCTCCTCCTTCTTCTTCTCTCTCTCTCTCTCTCTCTCTCTCTCTCTCTCTCTCTCTCTCTCTCTCTTACACACACACACACATCTCTCTTAAATTCTCCCTCCTTCCTTCTTCTTCCTCTCTTTCTCCTGTCTGTGTCTCATCTCTCTTACTCTTTCTCCCTCTCTCTTCCTCTCTCCGCTTCCCTCCCTCTCCCTTTTCCCCTCTCCTTCCCCTTCCCCTCTTTTCTCTCTGTCCTTCTCACTCTTTTTAAAATTTGTTTTTGTCTTTGCTTTTGAGACAGTGTCCCTGAGACTCACTGGATAGACAAGGCTGGTCTCAAATTCTTAGAGCCCCACATGTGTGCCAGGACCAAAAAAGGCAGGCAAGGCACCTCCACACCAGCTTACTCTTACTCTTAACGAAGCTTCCCTCCAGACTCTAAAGGGAATCCTCTCCTATTAAAGAGAATGGTTGTAGTTTTCCTTTGGGACAGACTGGTGCTCCATCTTCTTTTATAACTCCAAGGTTGTGAAGAAGGCTTCTGCTGGCAGATCCAGGGTCATAGGGTCTGGCATGGGCCATCCACTCCTCTGCAGATGTGACACTGGGCCTGTGACCCTGAGGGCATGAGGAAGACCTGCAAATGAGGAGGGAGGGGTGGTAGCCCAGCCCTGCCTCTCAGCTCTTCCCAGGCTCCTCTGAGCTTCAACAGAGACTCTGGCCAAGGAGTGAGCACTCTGGCACACATCTCCACGTGTACGACTTCCAGAACACAGTCCTCGGCAGTGGTAATATGGTCAACTCGGTGCTTATAGTCTTTTCAATTCCTTTGCCAAGTGGGAGCAACTCAGGCTGGGACTTCGCTTGCCAGTACACCAAATCCCATAGGTAGGGGGGAATCAGAGCCCACCACTGTTCAAGGGGACCCACTCCCTATCCGAAGCAGCCCTTCTGGCCTTGATGAGATCATACAGGGGACTCCAGGACAGAGGCCTGGAGCAGAAGCAGTCACATGTGTTTCAGAAACATGAATGTTGGCAGGTCCTAGAGGAGAAGACAGCACCATGTGGTGGCCAGGACTCTCTGAAGCAGCCCTTGGAGTGTCCAGTGTGGTTTCTGCAGTGTCTTGGCCCACACACCCCTGAACCTCCCTTGCTGGGAACTCAGCCACTCTTGACCAACCTGCTCCATGGCTCTTCCCAAGAAGACTCTGAGAAGTGATTGCTAGCGTTTTTCTCGGAGCTTATAATTACTGGCTGTATCAGAAGCCCTCTCAGCTGTCTTGGGGCCTGGCCATCCACACACACGGGAGGGTCCAAGCCCGCAGAGGCAATGGCTTAGTGGTGCAGCCGAGAACATCTGTCCCAGAGCTCTGTAGGCACCTTTTCAGCATGCTTTTCTGTTTATGTAATATCTGCCCTTTGACTGTTTCCAGCCAAACACGGTCTTGACACTCACTGTATTGTCACAAGGCCCTCACAATTTAGGCCACTCAGAAGTGATCCGTGTTGAGGATGATGCTTCCAAAACTGCCACATGGGCCTCTTGAAACAGATCTTGACACAACCCCTGATTGTACGTCACTCACAGGAAGATGGATAGCCCTGGGGAGCCTGGTGCCTAGAACCACAGAAGCCACATCTGAGTTCTGGCCTATTTTAATACAATAATTTCTCTGACTCTCTCCCTCCCTCCCTCTCTCTCTCTCTCTCTCTCTCTCTCTCTCTCTCTCTCTCTCTCCCACCATTTTTTCATCATGGATGAGAGAAAATAATTACTGCCTAGTTTTGACAATTATATTTATGCCATGCCACCGTCATTTCTAGCATGTTTCTAAAACTCCCTCAGATGGGCTGTACCTCCTGACATGTTCCTCTTACAATTCCATACAGCCTGGTGATGCTGTCACTAGGAGTGTGGCTTGCTGTGTGGTCCTGAGAGGTAGGGGTGGGAGAGAGAGAGAGAGAGAGAGAGAGAGAGAGAGAGAGAGAGAGCTTACCAGCCCCCTGGAATCTGGAGGCCCTGTGTATGTCTGCACCACCACCCTCTCTGCTCCTAGCCCATATCCATATCAGCCTCAGCCTCGACTCTAGCTTAGGCCTGGTCACCAGCTCTACACAGCTACGAAAGCTAGAGAAAAGGAGAGACGGGTTTAGGCTGAACCCTGCTTCTGTTGGCCTGATTTATCAACTCAAACTAGGTCAGCTGGAGCCTGAAGCAGAGCCCACAGTCCGCCAGGTGGGAAGCACAGCTGTTTGTGCGGGCCCTTTGGGTACTCAGAGCCCCAGTGTCCCCATAGTCTCTCTCTGCCTAGCCACCAGCTCCAGACCCTGCTCAGTGTTGATCCGCGCTCCTTCCTCGGGAGCTGTGTTTCTTCCTGAGCCCATCACGAAGGCACAGGAGCTCTCCTTTCGGGCTAGGACCTCTCCCCCGTCTCTGCAGGACCATGCTCTGTGCGTGTGTTTCTGTTACTGACCCTTTGCCGGGGCCTCTCACCTGAGGCCGGGCCAGAGACGATGGGGAGAAGTAAGAGGAAGGCCTAGGGCCAGGAAGTAGCCGCAGCTGCTGCTTCAGGATGGAGAGCAGGAGTTGAGTCCCCAAGAGGAGGTCCAAGAGGTGAAAGACTTTCAGGAGAGCCATTGGACAGATGGGGGATTCCCATCTCTGGCAGAATCCTGTCCAAGTCATAGGCTTCTGCGTCCAAAAACAAATGTGGATGGAGCAGAGGTTTCCTAGGGACAGCAGCTGCGGCTGGGTATCCGATGTGCTGGCTCTGGACAGGCCGGGAGAGAGATGATGTCATACTGCTATGCTCTCCAGTTCAGAGGAGCCTGCTGCAGGCCCCAGCTGTATCCACCAGCAGCCTCTCTTGTAGAAGCCCAGAACGCCTGACCCTCCGGAAAAGAGTTCCCCCTTTAGACATCCTTTCCGGCCACTCACCAGCCACAGTGGCAGCTTCTTGGGGACTCCAACTGGCATGTGGCAAGAGGCTGAGGGGAAAGGGAGGAGGCCCTGGGTCATTATGGGAGAACTTGTCCTGCACTGGCCACCAGCACTGGATAGACACAGGCATGGCTACACACCAGAAGCTCTCCTGTTCTCGGGGAGCAGAACACATTGAAGGCTGGCCCCAGAGCTGACTGGAATTGGGGGAAATTTGGGGAGCCAAGGAGGATTAGCCAGTTCAGTCCCTTAGATACCGAGGACTCAACAGTTGTCTAGACCAGCTTCAGTGTTGAGGGAGGGTATAAGGATGCAGGATTCTTGCAGCAGGGTCATAGGTCTCTGTGATGCACCAGGCACAGGTGCATGAGGAAGGTCATCTGGGGTTCCTGTGGATGTTCTGTCACCACGACTGACTTGGAAGGCCAACCACCTGGCACCAGACCTTGTCTGTGAACTACGTCGCCTGCCAGAGCTCTTTTTAAGTTTTTTTTTTAATATAGTTGTGCAATATCCATACAAATATACAGACCTGTAAGAAATGGCGGGGAGACTTCACGTGCCCTTTATGTAATTTTCATCATTCATAAGATCATAGAAAGAAATATCCCAAGGAAGAAGTATCCCGACCAGAATACTGCGGTTCGGAGTGTAGACACAGACCATTCCTGTGGCCGCCGCAGCTGTAGTAACCTCAATGAATCTCATCCCCACTGAGCAGCTTTGTCATCGCAAGAATGTTATGTAAATGGAATCATCAGATTGTGTAACCTTTTGGGCAGGGACTTCCCAACCCCCGCTCAGCTCAGGTCCTTGGCGATCTGCCCAAGTTGCTCTGTGTATCCACCATGGAGTCTATCTTAATGCTGACCAGGATTCCACCGAGTGGGTATGCCATGTGTCTTTAACCCTTTGTCTATGTTTTATTTTTAAGTTCCATTTTTAATGATTACAAAGAAATAGCTGTGAACTGTTGTGTATAATTTTTGTGTGGATGTAACTTCTTATTTCTCGGAGATAAACGTTGAGGGTGGCACCACAGCTGGCTGTGTATTTCTCGCCTTCTACCCCAGCATAGGGGCTGTGGGCCTCGGTTGCTCTGTAGTGTGGGCTGCTCTTGGCATTCTCGCTGTCTTCCAGTTTTAACAGGTGATGTCTCAATGTGCTTCCAAGTTTCATCTTCCCTTGGGTAAAGATGATGAACGTGTGTGTGTGTGTGTGTGTGTGTGTGTGTGTGTGTGTGTATTTCTAAACAGTTCATTAATGGAAAGTGACCGTATCTTTCATGCATTTCTTAATTAGATTATTACTATTTTTACAGTTAAGGTTTGAGAATTCTTTTTAAGTAAAGAAGCCCTTGCCAGATACAAAGTTTGCAGAGATTTTTAACCTGTGTTGTATGTAGCTTGTCTCTAATTCGCTTAATGTGATGTTTCACTAAGTAAAAGATTTTAAAGAAGTCCAATTAAAGTTCCTCTGTCAAGTCATAAAATCTGACCAGTTTTAAATTTTAGATTTTTCTTATTTCCTATTTATATTATGCCCATGCCTCATTTTAAGTTAATTTTGATACAGTTTGTGAGAGTTCGATAAGGGCTTCTTATTTTTTGTTAAAAACCCTCCACCTTTAAGTGAATTAACTTTAAACTCTCAAAAAAAATTAGTGGGGTCCAATTGTGAATCTGCTTCTGGGCTGTCAATCTGTCCACCTGCTCCTGTCAATCAGAGAGTCTCAACTTGCAGTCTGTAATAGTAGGAAGCCCGCCCAGACATCTTCCCATTTAGAGACTGCCTTTGCTGTTCTAGATCCTGAACCTTTCCATGTGAATCTTATGAAAAAACAGACTTGTCCATATCCACATTAAACACATAGAAGAACTGACCTTTATCATGTTGTGTCCTGGACAAGTTTTGTCAAATTATCACATAAGGATTCCATTGCTTGTATAGTAATTGTAAATAACTATGTGTTTCTAATCTGCTCCCACACATTCATTGCTGGCATACAGGAATGGGATTGATTGGTAATGGTACTAGTTTGATAATCTCACTTATTTTTTTCTAAGAGGACATTTTTTGTATTTATTTATTTATTTATTTTAATTAATTAATTAATTAATTCATTATACATTCTGATCGCAGTTTCCTCTCCCTCTTCTCCTCCCAGTCCTTCTCCCCACATCCTGTCCCCCCATCCACTCCTCAATTTCTATTCAGAAAAGGGCCTCCTATGGTTATCAACCAGCCATGGTCTGTCAAATTGGCACCTCCTCCCCTATTAAGAGGAGACAACCCAGAAGGAGGGAGGGACCCCAAAGGCAGGCACCAGATTCAGAGACGCCCCCGCTCCCGCTGTTAGGAGCCCCACAAGAAGACCAAGCTACACAGCTGTGACATTTGTGCTTAGGGCCTCTGTCAGTTCCCTGCAGGCTCCCTGGCTGGCGGTTGAGTCTCTATGCGCCACTGTGGGTCCAGTCTAGTTGATTCTGTGGGTTCTCTTGTGGTGTCCTTGACCCCTCTGGCTCCTACAACCCTTCCTCCCCGTCTTCTGCAGGATTCCTCAAGCTCTGCTTAATGCTTGGCTGTGGGTCTCCGCATCTGCATCTGTTTCCATCAGTTGCTGGAGGGAGCCTCTCTGATGACAATTGGGCTGGACACCAGCTCATGAGTGCAGCAGAACATCATCAGGACTCATGTTGTTGACTATGTTTTTTCTTGGCTATTCATGTTTGAGTCTGTCATGGGTTTCTTTTTGTATACCGTCTCTCTATATATATCTGGTTTTGGTATAGCCTAGGCTCATAAAACAGATTAGGACAGATTCTTTATCTATTTTCTGGAGGAGATGTTGTAATATGGTATTAATTCTTCATAAATGGCTGATGGAAATCTTGTTCTGGGGAGTTCTTCTAAATTCCAGGTTCAGTTTCTTTCATTGCAAAGGACACTTTGGCCCACGTAGCTGACCATACAAGTCACGAGACAGGTATGTAAATCATACGGTTGGGTTTGGTTGTTCACAGTCTTTGAGGAATTGGCCCATTTATTTTACTCTGTTAGATTCCTCGTGTAAATCAAGATGCTTTGGACCCTTTCATTCCTTGCCTTTAAAAGGCTGCAGGGTCTTCAGTGGCGGCCGTGTTATTCCTAGGGTTGCGTGTGCGTCCTTCCTCAGTTAATTTAGGGAATCAGACTTCTGCTTCGTTGGTTTTGCTGCTATCCTCTGTCGGGAACTCATGGACTCCGGCTCTTTGTTGGTACCTAAAGTTTACTCTAAGTTTGCCCTTCTCCTTTTCCATGTTCTAAGGGGAGTGGCAATTGGATTATTGATTCAGAATGTTTCCTGGTTTGTAGCGTGAGCACTTAGCGTTATACATTCTGAGCTTCGGACTTCTTTTTGTTTGTTTTTCTTTTATATGTGTGTTCCTGCGTGTGCGGGCATGTGCGCACATGTGTGCCTGTGATTGTGTGTGTGTGTGTGAGAGAGAGAGAGAGAGAGAGAGAGAGAGAGAGAGAAACAGAGACAGAGACAGAGACAGAGACACAGAGAGATATGAAAGATTCACTGAGGCACCCTGAACAGAGAATGTGATGGTTTGGGGGGCAGATGGTTAGGGTTCATCTGTGCACGCTGTAGCCTGGCCCTCGGCTTAGCTGTTTCAGCTCTCAGCACTCGCTCATCCAGAAAGTGAGGTGCTATCCACCCTTAGGGAGTTCTGGGGCTGTTGAAATTCTTATCTCAGAACAGAGTTCCTTCATAGAGCAGATCATTGAAAAACAGCCTTTCTTTCCCCTTCCTTCCTTTCTTTCCCTCCAATTGCTTGAGTCAGTGGTCAACTTTCAAACAACAGTTATTTTACATGATTATAAAATCAATACATTTTAACTGACTAAAATTTGAGAAAATAAGGGGGGAGATGTGTAAGAAGGCTGGAGAGATTCTTCAGTGGTTAAAGTGCTTCTATCTCAAGCTTTAGGACCTGAGTTCAGACCCCAGTACCCATGTGGAAGGCAGGCATGGCTGTGCTCATCTGTAACCGTGGCAATGGGGACGTGGAGATCAGAGGCCCTGGGGCTAGCTGTGCAGCTGGACTAACGAAAGCGCCAGCCCCAGGTTCGGTGAGACTCACAACCTCTAAAATATGGTGGAAAATGATAGACAAAGACAACCTGGGCTGCCTGTTGCCTTTGCACAGGAGTGAGTGCAGCTGCACACATATACTCACAAACAAGCAGGCAGACAAACAGATAGACAGACAGACAGATATACAGACAGACAGACAGAGCGGGAAGGAGGGAGGGGAGAGAGAGAGAGCGAGCTATTAAGGAAGCAATGTGTGGCAAGACCTTGTCTTTTCCACCAGGCCCTGACCTCTGCTGACCTTTACAGATTTCCTCCAGGCATCTCTGCTGCGAGCGTATTTGTGTACGATGAAGCACGCAAGTGTTTTGGAGACCGTTGCTATCACTTTGCAATATTTCAAGCATATCTTTGTGTTATTAGATACTCTACTGAAATATTATCTTAGCATATGCAGGTATGTCATAATTCCACAATTGCTGTACGTTCAGGTTTATTTTAAACCTTTGCCATTATACTTTGTGTTGTTTGGGGAAAAAAATCCACACATCAGTGATTGGGTACGTCTTTGATGGTTTCCTTAGGATAAATTCCGAGAAGAGGGATTTTGTGCCAAACATTGTGATCATGTTTTAAAATTCCCCCACTGGAAAAATCTCTTCCCCACTCCACCATTAGACTGCCTATATTCCTCCGTGTGAAATAATCAGTTTTGTTTTATCAGGTTATTGTTTTGGAGTCTCGCTCATGTATCTGGGTTGGCATCAAACTTCTAATCTTCTGCTTCAGCCATTTGAGTGAAAGAATTACAGGTAATTTTTTTATTGTATTTGCCATTAGGATGGATGAAACCTTATATTTTATTGTTGTAACTTATATTCCTTGTTGGTAAAACAAATATGATTTTTGACCCATAATTCCCAAGCATGACAATCTCATTTCTTCCTTCCTGATGGTTTCAAAGACCCATCCCTTCTTATTTGGAATTATCCCACAGGAAGGAGGCTGATTGGAGACTTTTTGGTCCCCCAGTTGCCGACCCTGTCAACACTAAGATCCAGTGGTTGTTCCTTGTCTTCATTGACCCTTTAGGAAAGCGTATTTGCTACCACAACCTTTGTCTGTGAGTCTTTTCCTCCCCTAGCTGCAACCTGACCTTTAAAAGCATCCCCTCCCCCAACGGGAACAGATACAGGATCCTCGTGCCTGCACAGCCCCTGTCCATGCACCCTTCCCCTCCAGGTCACGAGGAAGTTCCACTTCCAATGCCATGCTGCCTCTTTTGCTCTTCCAAGTCTTGAGATGGCAAAACAGGAAGCAGAACAGGTCCTTGGTCCTGTAGGTTCTAATCAAGGTGTCTTCCTGTCACGTGATTTCTTCAGCTCTCAGCCATGTCTACCCTCTCCTTACTGAAGTCTAAGTGCAGCGGACAATGGTCCTCTGGCCATCATGTGTGTGACATCATCTCTTTTGATTTCCTTTGAACTGATCCTAGGCACTTTGCTAACTAATTTTGAACCAAAGTCCTCTTCCTCTTCCTCTTCCTCTTCCTCTTCCTCCTCCTTCTCTTCCTCCTTTCCCTCTCCCCTTCCCTCCTCCTCCTTCTTTTTAAATCAGTTTCCCCATGATTTTATGACCAGAAAGGCCATCCACTCCGGTTGGCTTTCCATTCCATGGTTTCTTTGTGGACACAGAACTTTGGCTGCTCTGACATGCACTTGACTGTGTGGTTTACACGTGAAATACTCCCCTTTCCCTCACCAGCTAGTGAACATGCCACGGTCCGAGGAAACTACTTTCTTCTTCTAGTTGGCCCTTGGCTGATCTTCTGTGTGGGCGGCTCTGGCTCTCCAGGAAAGCAGACGGAAGGACTAGGAAGCTAAGAAGCATCAAGTGCCTCTAAGTAGCACCCCGTGTGGTATTAGCCTTCCTGGTGATGTTGGGGACCAAACAGGGACCCCTCCCTCTGCAGGTAGGCGAGCTAAGGCTCTGGGAGTGCTCTACTTTCTCCTGAGCCTGGCAGTGTTGTGAATTTTTAACGGAAAAGAGACTTTTCTGGCTCTATAGCAGTCAGAGCTGGATCGCTGGCCCCCAGCTTCTGTATGTCAGGTGCTAGGACCCCAAACAGGAAGCTGGCTCTGTTCCTTCTTGGGGCTTTCAGCAGAATAGTGCTAGATTGTGGGGTGGCAGGGGGTGGTGGAACAGGCAGGGAATGGCCCTGCAGGCCAAGGTGCTGGGGAGCGGATGCGATCCTTCTTAAGTTGTCATCTCAAGCCCCTAAAGTAAATTAGGAAGAGCTCTCTGTCTTAATTAAGGGGCACACAATTAGGCAGACAAGGAGCCTTGAACCCTGTAGAGTTAGCCAATGACACTCAACTCCAAGCGAAGGTCACCTCCCCCCAGTCACGGCTGGGACAGAGCGTGTCCTGTTGGCCGCTCCTGCCCAGAGCATTCCCGCCGTGGTCCCAACCCCTCGGCAAGAGGCCTCTTTCAGGAGGGGTGGGGGGATGCGCCCCCCAAAGCACCAGCAAAGAAGAGGCAGCTATCTTGTGTCTGGCATCTGAGCAAGATGGAGAGATCCATCAAGTACAATTAGGTGAACAGCTCCTTCCTGTTCTGTTTAGCTGACTAATTCAATAGGAGCCGAAGCAGAGGCCTGGGCAGGGTGAGGCACTCTCAAATCAAATGAAGGCCGGCTTCTGAAGTCTGCACGCCAGCATTAACATGCTGGTTTCCGCTCAGCCCCAGACTCGGAAGTCAAGTTAGGGACACTCCCTGCCCCCATTCTCTGGCCTCTGCCATTCAGTCTTCAACCATCCCCCCCCCCCCCAGAGAGCCACCATCCCTTGCACCTCTTTACAAACCCTGTTGGACTTCAGGGATGCTTTCTCAGCGGGGATGGAGTCTAACGTAATTGACAGGGCACAGAGCCGTCCCCAGTCTCCAGCCAGGCCTTCCTTAACACAAGACCATCCACAGCAGAGCCTCCTGTCCTAGAGCTGTCCAGTCCTCACACGAGTGCCCTTGCTCTGAGTCAACAACATTGCCGGGCAGTGGAAGAGGCAGGTGGAACTCAGCAAAGCGGGCTTTTCTGGGTAGGCATACGGGAGGGGCTCCGGGCGTATCTGCAAAGTGCATAGGGATGGAAGACGGATTCTCTCTCAAGGGAGGCTGTGCTCCAAACATACTCCGTGTCCCTCAGTAACCGGCCTGGAAGGGTTCTTCTTTAATTGCTGTTCGTTTTCTTTTCAAAATGTGTATGTCCATGTAGCTGTGAGTGTCCGTGTGTGTGTGTGTGTGTGTGTGTGTGTGTGTGTGTCTATGTGTGTGTCACTGTGTGTGTCTGAGTGTGTGTCTGTGTGTGTGTAGGTGGCCATGGACCAGGGGAAGACATTAGATCCTGTGGAGATAGAGGTTCAGGTGGTTGTGAGCTACTCCCATGTGAAGGATAGGAATTGAACTTGAACTCTTCTTGTTCCTGGAAGAGCTCTGAGCCATCTCTCCAGCCCTGTTCTGTTGACATATAGAGTGATCTGTCTGTCTCCTTGTGATGTTTTCACCCATGCATATGATGCACTGTGCTTATGCTCTCCCCTCTCACCCTCTCCTGTCCCCTCCCTTCAAGAAGTCCCCCTCCTCTTCCTAGACAGTCTCCGTCTACTTCCGTGTCTTAAAAATCCAGACTCTGCGTTGGAGAGAGAACATGACTGAGCCAAACCTTTCCCTACCCAAAGCTGTGACAGCCTTAAGAACAAGTCCCGAGTAGGAGCTCAAGTCTGCAAGACCAGGAGGGTCAAGATGGGAGCCATTGCAAGTTAGCATGGATAAGACATGGTAGCACTTCTAAACTGACTGACAGGTGTTGTACAGATCGTTTGAATCAGTGTTTACCCAGTAACTTTCCATCTCCTGCTGCTGTCAGAGGTACTTCCCGGAAAGAAGGCAGGTCCTTAGGGACAGCTAAGCCTTCCCCTCACACAGCATGGCCACAGACATGGGACACCAGGGTCCAGCAATGCCCACACCCCTCAAAATGCTACAACCTTGCCCATTCCATCTTAATAGTTTAATATTTACATAGTTCTTAGGAGAAATAGATCTTTGGGCTCCCTCTATTATAGTCATGAGCTCAGGACTAGAACAGTTGTCTATTATGGTCAGGGTTTAATCCTCAACATTTAAAAATGGGAATGAACTGTTTTATTTTTTTTGTCTGCTTTGATTTTTATTCCAAGTTATATATGTGATACTATTTCAAACTACTGAAATATGTGAAATGTAAGGAAAGATAAATAGCTGTTGCCAAAAGTGTCTTTGTACCTGGTGTGAAACTGCTGTGAACATTTCTTGTAGATACTTTGAGAGAACTCTCTGTGAAGACTGAGTACACAGGCAGACAGTACGTTGTCACCCGTGTCCCCTGACCACGCTGCAGATTCAAGCCTCTTCTCATGTCTGGGTTTTGGATGTCCTTCTGACGTCAGTGTGCTGGGTGCCAGTGGCCTGTTTGCCCACTGATGAACACTGATGCTGTGACCAAACTCTGGACCATGTGGGCAATATTATATGACATTTTTCATGAAAAAATTATAAGTATGCCCTTCAAATACATTTCTAGTAACAGCATCTAAGGGAGTCAGCTAAAACTGAGCCAATGGAGTATGAGTAACTTCTGAAAGGGATCTTGCCAAATTGCTTCAGGAAACGCTTCCCATGCCTACTAACAGAGTTCGCTTTTGTCAACACGTTCAGATTAAAAAGTATCTCATCCTAGTTTGCACTTACTATATTTACCTGTGACTACAGCAGAACACTTTGTATATGTATGTGTATGTGTGTGTGTGTGTATGTGTGTATATGTATGTGTATGTGTGTGTGTGTGTGTGTGTGTGTGTGTGTGTGTGTGTATGTGTATGTGTATGTGTATGTGTATGTGTATGTGTATATTTTATCCATTTTTTCCTGTGGTGTCTTTTGCTCAGTGGCGCATGAGAACTCTAGGTTCTAGGTCTGTTTGGGAGACAGGATCCTTAGCTTCATCTGTGTATACATATTTCCTCCAATAGGTTGTTTCTTTTACTCTGTCAAAGCTTTTAAATGTTTGTTTAAACTAATAAGAAAAGGTCTCCCCCTTTTAAAAAAATTGTGCTTACTTCTAGTAATTTTATGGTTACATGTTTATGCTTAAATTGCCTCTGAGTCTGGTATTGATTCAGAGCAAAAAGCTTTATTCTATCAAAAAGAACCTTGCCTTTTCATGTGGCTGATCTGTTAATACCACTTTTTATTGAATCGTCTATTATGGCCCCGATGCCACAAGGCTACTGTATTTCGCCCAGACGCTTCATTTGCAGCCCTGCCTGTTCGTATGCAGTATCCAATGAGTGTAAGCATAGTTACAGAGTGCGTGTTATCTTTGCGGTACAAGGCCTTCACTGTCCTTCCACAGCAGGAGCAGGGTCGGGCCTTCTTCATGTAGGTCCTGCACATCACTGATTGTGGCTGTTCTGAGTGGGAATCCTCCTTCATTTTATATCTTCCTTTAGTCCCAGTTTGGTCTTTGTGTGTCATGCGTGTTGGTGGCAACGCAATGGCGTTCTCACACTTTCAGCTGACTCTCTCGGGTTCCCGTGGCAGTCAGTCTCACATCTGCATGAGGATCACTCTGTCTTCCCGCCTTCTCCGTCCCATCCCTTGATCTTTATTGGCTGCCTCCAAGACAATATCAGGCTGCAGTGTGAGTCCTGCCCTTGGTCCTCTGCTCACATAGGCCTGCGACCCAGGTGCCTTTGTGTCGATACACACTGGCAGCTACACCCCGCCCATTCCCCTTCTCACCACGATCAAAGGCTGTTGGATTATGTCAGGCCGTCTGCAGAACATATTAAAGCTGTGTTTTCTATTCTTCAGAAATTAGCTTTTTGTCATTTCTATGTTTCTAAAAGGCCATTCTTGTTGGGTATGTAATGAGTGGCAGAGGGAAGCCAGCGCTGCCACTCATTACATACCGTGTGTGTGTGTGTGGTGTTGGGGACACATTCTCTGCACACAGTTCCAGGAGCAACTTTGGGCCGGATGAAGGGCTTTCTTGGGTGAATCTGCCATGGTGGCTGGAGAGTATTAACAAGGCTGTTGGTGGCTCTGAGCCCATGCAAGCAGGAGGGCTGAAAAAAGGCTCTTAATAGGCTTTCCACAGTGTTCTGAACACTGGGGACACATTCTCAGAAATTCATCATTAAGTGTGTGTATTGTGTGACCACCATAGAGTGCACTTATATAAGACTACATGGGGCGGGTTAATTATTCAAGGTGGCAATTTGACCACATCAGGAGATTCAGGAAACATGGTATGTATAATTCTGCTCCTGATACCTTTGTGTTTCACAGTAAACATTTTGATAAGTGGGAGTATTCTATATTCTATATGGTATACTTTATAATGTATACATATATCACCAGGTCATATATGTTGTGGTTAATCATAACAGCAGGAAATAGCCCACACCTCTTTGCGAATGGCCTCCAGTGGGAGGACACAAGACCGAGCTTATCCTGCTCTGGCTCAGACTTTAGGGCGAATCCCTGAGCACTGCTCATTTCTCCTGAGGATCAGATGCTCGCCTTCCAGAAAGGCCTCCCACAAGGGAAGGCTCCGTTCTATGGACAGAGTCCCAGGAGCAACTGTGGGCTGAAAAGGAGGCTTTCTTGAGTGCATCTGCCATGGTGGCTGGAGGCTATTAACATGGCTGTTGGTGGCTCCGAAGCTCTGTGAGTAGGAGGGCTGACGAAGCCCAATGGGCGGTCCACAGTGTTCTCAGGGTGAGTCCCAAGCCATCAAGAGACACGGGTCACCTCAGCTTAGGGGAGACCGTGGAGCAGGGGTGGCAGGGAAGCCAGCTCTGCCACTCATTATGTGGTGTTCTCCAAGGGGACAGACATGGGGTGTGTAGTCATGCGGCCGCCCTCGCTGGTCAAATGGCTGTGGGACATAATAAAGCATGGGTAAAGTAAGGAGATAAGGCTGCTCAGGGACACTGGTGCTTACATTGGAGGGCCAGCCCACCCCAGGAGACAGCTGGACCAACCCACATTAACCAAGAGCACAACAGCACAGGAGCCATCCTGTCCTTTCTATCCCATTTCTTAAAAGGCAAACACCAGAGCAGGTGCCACACCGCCTTTAATGACACATTTGATTTTACCTTCTGTGCCAAAACATCACTTGGATATCATAAAATCGGCACATCTAATTGAGATAGTTACAACCTTTCTTAGAAAGCCTTCAAATGCTAAGGTATATTTTGCACTGTATGATGAGTCTGTCTCATCTGGGACTAGCACATCTCAAACGCATCAGTTACAGGCGACCTGTGGCTGCTGTGTTAGACAACATGGCCCTAGAGGTGTGTGATCACCACGACAAGGCCATGAGGCTAGGCAAGAATGTGGAAACTGGTATGACAAAGGTGGTTCTTTAGTCACAGGTATACTAGAGACTAGTGTACATGTGCACACCTATATCATACATACATACATGACATATGTACCAACACATGTTACATGTCAGGTACATACCTCACACATGTACACACATGTATATATAGCACATAGCATGAACATGTACAAACAGTGTACATATATCTACCATAAATACAACACATACCTTTCCCATGTGTCACATGGACATACATCACATACATGCATAACACTATTGACATACATTGTGTGCCCAAATGTAAGACAAGACCTGCATATAATAACTTAAGGTACACACACACACACACACACACACACACACACGTGCGCGCGTGCTGGCCTTGGAGACTTGAGATTCCTCCAGATTATGCAAAAGGCGAGAAAGAGAGAGAGAAGCAGAAACACAGGGAGACAGAGACAGACAGACAGACAAACAGAAAGACAGAGAGAGACCACTGAGCTTAGAAAAATCACACAAACATCAGTATGATGCCTCACAGGCAGACTCAAGCTTCAGTTTCTAATGTGAATGCCGCTCTGTGGGTCTGCCCTTTACCTCCAGTAACCTTAGGGTGGATGGCGTCCCTTGACTTACGTTTCCAGGGTGCACAGAGGAAGGGAGGCTTCCTGACACTCCTCGCCACACCAAGTGCCCTTCCCTTCCACAGATCCGGAGGAATGCACCCTCCCAGAAGGAAGCATGGGCCCTGTGGGTGAAGCCTTATGTCCTTGGGCCCTGAGGAGTTTCACTCAGTCAGGGCTTGGCTGTAAGCCTCAGTTCCATACCTGATCCATGTCACTGCTGGGCACCACCACCTCTTCCCTCTGTAGTGAGCAAAACCAGTGACAGATGACATTGTGTCCTGAGAACAGGTTGGCCTCTCAGGAGCTCTGGAAAGGGCTTCCTAAAGGGACAGCTGAGAAGACTGTCACATGAAGCTACCAAGCACACTTTCATACCCCCTCACACATGTACACAGCACACATGTTCATAGTCTTATAGCCTTCTTTTACATATACCACACACATATGTTACCAACCTATATATATATATATTGTACAACTCAGAACCCACTCCATAGAATACCACAGTCATGGCACACATATGTGTGCTGTATATATGTATATGTATGTATATATATGTATGTAAATTTGTGTGTATTTTATATGTGTATATACATTTATATATGTATGTATATATACATGGCATATACACACAGCACTTTCACATGCACATATACTATAAATTCTTAGACATACAAGCTCACATATCACTCACCATCCACATCACACCATAAACATCATTAATACCTACATATACCATACACATATGCACAAATATGCAATCACACCCCACTTCCACATCACACTCTATACCATAGCCACACACATATTCATACTTTACATATCACATGAACATATGACACTACACATATACTATATACACATACCACACACATACATACACAGTCTACTTTCTACACTACATACTTATACATATATAGAACACATACTACACATTAACATGTAGGGCAATCTCCATACACATATGCGTACATCATATCAATATACATACATATACAGGTACACATAAACATACACAGTACACACAACACATAGCACATGCATATGTACACATATACAACACATAACACATGTGTACACATACATACTACTCCAAACTGCACATGCACCATACCACAGCTCACATACTCACATACACTCTACATCATACACACACATACCACAAGCATATACACATCCCATGTATAACACATCACACCTCCAATTTCTACATGCAAATTACTACATGCAGCACAGACTATGCTCACAGAGATTTGGTCACTGGCTCAGGCCTGAGGAAGATCTTAACTGGGGAAGGGCAGGACCAGGTTGAGGGCAGGGGAGGGGAGCTGCTCTCCCTGGGGTCCCTGGATGAGAGGCTGCGGCAGCGGTAGGCAAATTATTCGGGGAATTAGGTAGATGAGGGTCCAGCTGAAGCACTTTGGTGACTGTTATGGTGTAAATATGAAGTGTCCCCCAAAGACTCGTGTTGAAAGCCTGGCTCCCAGCGCAGCAGTGTTCAGAAGTGATTAGACCGTAAGGGCTGTGATCTCATCCATCTATTGATGGGTTCATAATTGAGTGAACTATTGGGAGGTGGTGGATCTCACAGAGGGCGGAGCCACGTTGGAGGAAGTAGGTCACTGGGAGCATGCCCCTGTGGTATGTCTGCTGTCCCTAGCCAGCTGCTTTTCCTTCCTCTCTCCCTTCTTGCCTCCTTCTGTCTCTCCTCTCTTCCCCACCCCCCACTTTCCTTTCCCTACTCCCTTCTCTCCATCTTCCTCCTCTCCTCCCCCCCACCCCCCAACCCCCCCCACCCCCCCACCCCCACCCCCCAACCCCCCCACTCCCCCACCCCCCACCCCCCACCCTCCCACCCCCCCACCCCCCGCATTGCTCCATCACACATAATTTCAAGTATGGCCTTGTCTCAGGCGCAGAATAACAGGGCTAAATAACTACAAACAACGCCCCTTCCCCCTATCCCGACTGTAAACCAAAGAAATATTTCTTCCTTTAAGTCATTTTTCTCACTCATTTTGTGACAACAACATAAAGTTTGTCTAACTGAGTGCTCACGGTTTGAGATGCCAGTCAACGGTGGCCTCGGTCCTTCCTCAGGCTCAGGTGTGAGCTGCCCCAAACAGGCTCTTGCTGCTACACCTCAACAGGACTGAGGTGAGCAGAGGCTGCCACAGGGAGCTGGCTTCCCGGGACCTGGGAGAGACCCCGAGCCTGCTCTTGATGACTAGAATTATTTCTAAGAATTACACTTGTCCTGTGCTTCAGAGAAGCCCCAAATTCAGATGTTCTTGGGCCTCTGCCTTCAGGTCGTGCCTTCCAGCTGAATTGCAGGAGAGCCCCGAGCCTAACCCTCCCTCTCATGGGCTAAGGGGCGACCTGAAGTGAGGGTTTGGCCTGGTGCACCCCAGCAGGAACAGCCTCCAGTTGCCCC